>VWZO01012993.1:258839-279254 GCA_013396975.1 Bucco capensis
GGCGGGAGGGAGGCCGCGGGGGGCGGCGGCGGTACCGGTGCCGGTGCCGGTACCGGTGCGGGCAGGGGCGGCCCGGGCGGGAGGGGACGAGTGGAGCCGCAAAGGTAGCTTCATCCGCAAACCGGCGCAGGGCTGGCTGCACCCCGACGAGCGAGTGCTGGGGCCCGGCGTTTCCTACATCGTCCGGGTAAGTCCCGCCGGTGCCCGGTGCTCTTCCCGCCGGTGCCGCTCGGTTCTCCCCCTCCCCTGCCCCAGGGCAGGCTCTGCCGCGGGATGAGGAGTCACGGGAGCCGGCGGAGGGGCCCCGGAGGGAAGGGTGATGGCCCTGGCCAGGCACCACCGGCATCGGCAGCTCAGTACCAGTCCCTCGGCCCCGTTACCCTGCCCACGGTGTCTGGATAGCCGAGGGATGTAGGGCCCCTCCCGAACGGGCCTGGGCCCCGGGGGGCTTTAGAGGCTGGGGTCTGTCCCAGGACCCAGCAGCAGTCAGCCCCTGCCAGGGTGTCACAAGCCATAGAACACAGATGAGTTTGTTAGGTCTCAGTGCAATCTGGGCATGCAATGGGAATTTGGGGGTGAGGGAGGAAGGGTGCCCTGTGAGCCCCCAAATCCTCCACTCTCTGACCCTGCCTGGGCTGGTGGCAGCAGCTGGACAAGGCTCCTCTGACCATGTCCTCCCCACAGTACATGGGGTGCATCGAGGTCCTGCGCTCCATGAGGTCTCTCGACTTCAACACCCGGACACAGGTCACCAGGTACAGCCCCGGGGTCCTGCTCTCCCACATCCCAGGGACACCCAGAGCCCACCCCAGCCCTGGGTGCTTCCCCTCCCCAGGGCCCTGTGGAGAGGGGGGGGACAAGGGGCTAGAGCTGGGGGGACCCTGCCCCATGGGATCCACCTTGAGCGCAGGGACACAGGCAGAGGACACTGCCATGGATCAGTGGGTGGAAAGAGGAGAAGGGAGGTGGCCCCAGCTGGGATTGCATAGGGCAGTGCTGCGGGAAGGCTGCGGTGCCCAGGGCTGCGGGGGCTGATGTCCCCAGGCCCATGGAGCCGTGAGTGGGAGGCAGCTGGGAAGAGGATGAGAGTCTGCAGCTGTAACCCGACCAGGGGCTGTGGCTTGCAGGGAAGCCATCAACAGACTGTATGAGGCAGTGCCGGGCGTGAAGGGCATCTGGAAGAAGAAGGTGAGCTTCCACCCAGCCTATCCCTCCCTGGGCTCCTTTCTGGCAGAGTGCAGGGCAGAGCCTAGGGTCCCTTGGGGCTCCCCTCTTTACCTCCTTCACCCCAGGAAACCTAGTCCTGGGGGGCTGCATCACCACCACAGTCCTCTCCCCCATCAGACTCCCAACAAAGCTCTCTTCTCCATCCTGGGCAAGAGCAACCTCCGCTTCGCTGGCATGAGCATCGCTGTCAACATCTCCGTTGATGGACTGAACCTCATGATCCCCACCACGCGCCAGGTGAGAGCCACCCCCGGGGACATGGCCTCACCACCTCCCAGCCCTCTGCCTCCTGCTGCTAACTGGGGACCGGTGGCCCCGTGCTAACCCCTCGTGGGCCATGTCCCCCCACAGATCATCGCCAACCACCACATGCAATCCATCTCCTTCGCCTCTGGCGGGGACACGGTGAGGCACACACAACCCAGCCCTCCCCTGGCTGC
Source organism: Bucco capensis (assembly GCA_013396975.1). Classification (NCBI taxonomy): domain Eukaryota; kingdom Metazoa; phylum Chordata; class Aves; order Piciformes; family Bucconidae; genus Bucco; species Bucco capensis. The sequence goes on from VWZO01012993.1 coordinate 260,507, forward strand.
ACTCCCTCCGGGGCACACATCCTATGGCTGAGCCAAACCATGGGGCAGCCTGGTCCTGGGGCACAATGTGGGGCTGGGCCTGAGCCTGCCCCAGTGCTCCCCAGCCCTGTTCCCAGCATGGCAGCAGGACACAGACCCTGAACTCCTTCTGTGCCCCCAGGACACCACAGACTACGTTGCCTACGTCGCTAAGGACCCCATCAACCAGAGAGGTGACGATGGCTCCTGCACCAGGAAGCTCTGGGGAAGAGGAGGGATGCGCTGGTGGATGAAGGCTGAAGGAGGGGTTCCTTTGTGAGGGGCACAGGGCTGTCCTGGAGGGGTGATGGGAGCATGGGGGAGATGCCTGAGGTGTCTGTCTGTCTGTCCACAGCCTGCCACATCCTGGAGTGCTGTGAGGGGCTGGCACAGAGCGTCATCAGCACGGTGGGACAGGCCTTTGAGCTGCGCTTCAAGCAATACCTGCACAGCCCCCCCAAGGTGGTGGTTCCCCCAGACAGGTAGGGGGGTGAGAGGGCTTGCCACAGCCCCACACTCCCTGTTGTGGGCATGGGACTTGGCTGGGGTTTGTGCTGGGAGCCCTGTGCCTGCTGGGTGTGGAGAGGGATCTGAGCCAGGCAGGGCGTCCCCAGCTCACCTGTCCCTGCTGCAGGGCTCTGGGTGCAGAGGAGTCAGCCTGGGGGGAGGATGAAGAGGCTGCTGAGCATGATTACTACAACAGCATCCCAGGGAAGGAGCCACCCCCGGGGGGGCTGATCGATTCCCGGCTTCGGCACGGCACAGTCCTGGGCCACATCCGCACTCAGCCCTGCAGCTCTGCTCCCTCCAGCCAGGTGAGCCCCTGGGGCTGCTGCCAGCCCTGCTGCGGGGGTCCCAGGCAGGTCCCCCTGATGCCTTTGCCATCTCCTCTCTCCAGACTGGGTTTACAGCCAGGCGAGATCAGAGCTGCCAGCTGGGGCCACCCTGGGACCTGGAGAGCCAGGGTGAGTACTACAGTGGGGACAGCCTGGGAAGGGTGGGTGGGGGTCCTGGCTCTGCCCTGGCTGGGCTGGCGGTGACAGCAGCTCCTCGCAGGCCAGCCCTGCGATGGGTACCTGCAGGCTGATAGCAACCCCCTGGGGCCACGAGACTACGAGGAGCACATGTATGTGAACACCCAGAGCCTGGATGCCTGGGAGCCGGAGGCAGCAGCTCGTGGGGTGCCTGAGGAAAGCCCCAAAAAGGATCTCTTTGATATGAGTAAGGCACTGTGCTGGACGGGAGGGTCAGGCAGAGGGGCTGAGCTGTGCCCACCAGCGCTGGCACTGCCTGAGTCCAGAGTGCTGCTGTGCTGGGGGCTGGGGACCGTGAGCCAGAGCCTGTCCTTGCCACCCTTGCCAGGGCAGGAGGGCTGTGGGTGAGCACCCATCTGCCTGGCCCTGCCCCGTGCCCTGGCAGCGTGACATCTCACAGCCCCTGGCTCCTGCAGGGCCCTTCGAGGATGCCCTGAAGCTCCACGAGTGCCTCGCAGGGGGTGGCACCACCCCTGCCCCCATTGAGGACCAGTGGCCCAGTCCCCCCACGCGCAAGGCCCCCGTGGCCCCCACCGAGGAGCAGCTGAGGAAGGAGCCCTGGTACCATGGCAAGATGAGCCGGCGGGATGCTGAGAGGCTCCTGCAGATGGATGGGGACTTCCTGGTGCGGGACAGCCTCACCAACCCGGGGCAGTACGTGCTGACCGGCATGCACGGCGGGCAGCCCAAGCACCTGCTGCTGGTGGATCCTGAGGGAGTGGTAAGGGCAGGGCCTGGGACCATAGGGAACGGGGGTAGGGGTGAGGAGGGGGGGCAGATTCTGGGGCCTGCGTGGGCATCCTGTATGGGAGGCAACTTTCCTGGGGTCAGGACTGCTGTGCTCCCCACCCCTAGGTAAGGACCAAGGATGTGCTGTTTGAGAGCATCAGCCACCTCATCAACCACCACCGGCAGAACGAGCAGCCCATCGTGGCCGCTGAGAGCGAGCTGCACCTCCGCCAGATTGTCCAGAGAAAGCAGTGATGCTGGAGGGTATGTGAGCCCCTGACCTGCTGCCCTGGCAGCAGACCTGCCCGAGCCCTGGGGCAGAGCCAGGCCTCCTCTGTGCTCCCCTTCTCCAGTTGTGCCTGGGCTCTGTGGGAGGCAAAGTCCCCCCACACCCCAGGGTCAGGCTCCTCACCACCCTCCCCAGCGGGACCCCTGGCCCCGAAGGGCCTCCCTCCACCATTGCCTTCCCTCCATCGTGCCCAGCTGGACACCAAGATGTTTGCTCCACGAGTGCCCAGGTGGGAGCTGGTGGGCAGCCTTGCTGAGAGGGATGAAGCCCAAACCTGCTTTGGGCAGCCCTGCCTGCTCCCACCCAGGCTGGTGCCATCCCAGCACAAGGAATAGATCTCAATGACGACAGAGCAAATGGGGCTGGTGCCAGGAGCCTCATCGCAGGGTTCCCAGGGTGGGATGGGGTGAGCAGGCTTGGAGAGTGAGTGTGTGTGTCTGTGTCTGTGTATCCATGTGCTGCTGCTGCTCAGGACCCAGCTCTCTCACTCCCTCCTCTCTGCCAGGACACTGGTGAGGGTGCTCCTCTCCATGGGGTGCCCATCAGCAGGGCTATAGACCCCAGCTTGGCTCTGCCCATGGGACTTGGCACAAACGGCTCTTGGATGCCGAGGGTGCTGGGATGTCCCTGTTGGTCTCTCAAATCCAGCTGGATTCTCCCCAGGAGCTGCTGCCATGTGAGGCTCCCTGCAGCCCTCCCCGGGCCAGGGCCAGAGCCAGGATGAAGCTGCTGTGGGGAAGGTGCAGGGCAGGGTTGAGCTACCAGCACTGGCTCACCAGGCTGGGGCTGCTGGGACAAGCTCCAGGACCCCCCCGGCTGGCTCGGGGCTCGGGCAGGTTTTTGTGGCATTCCCAGCCCCTGCTCCGGTGTGGCTGGCGCTTGCTGTGTGGTCTTGGTTTGGAATACCTTTCTAATTAAACCTAGAAATGAGCAAGGTGCCTGGGTTGTTTGTGCCACCCCTGGGCTCAGTGCTGGGACAGAGCTGCTGCTGCCAGCTCCTGCCCCCAGGTGCTCCAGAGGGGCTTGGGATGCAGAGGGTGCCAGGATGGCACCTCCATCACCATCAGCTCCTGCCTGTTCCCACGTTGGTGGTGGCAGCCTGCCTCATCCTGGCCAGTCACACTTCTCTCTGCCCTGTGGATCACTCTGTGCCCCTTCTGCTTGTGGGTCACCCCCCCAGCTCTAGAGGACGCTGTGGCACCCGGGGCTTGGCCACGGGGTGCTGGTCCTACAGAGCTGCATCTCCCTGCCCTGCCTGCTCCCGCTGCCTGTGGACTCACTTCCTGCCTCTGCCCGGGGCAGGACATGGCTACCCACCTCCAACAATTGTCCCAGGTGGGTTCTGGTGTCCCATCCCAGCTCTGCCCCACGTCCCCGGTGCTGTCACTGTGCCACCAGCACCCCCTCGGTGAGCAGGGTCACCCCGGCACCCCCTGCCCCTCTCCGGGGAGGGCTCCTCCCGGGACGGGGCTGCCGGCTGCCGGCTGAGTCAATGACTCCAGTGAGCGCTGAAGAAAGGCTGGCTCCGTGGGTGTAGTTTTCCATTGACGGCTGGGTACCTGCAGGGCCGCGGCGGGGGCTCAGCTTCCAGCTCAGCTGCTATTTTCTCTCATGTAGTAATGCGTCTGCGAGGATAATTGCACCCTTCCCTCAATAGCAGAGGCAGGAAAAGGCACTGAGAGCCCAGGCTCTCTCCTTTCGCTGCCGGAGAGCATGCCCACACCATTCCCCAGCTGCCGCTGCCACTGCCGTGCTGCTCGGCCCGGGGACACTGCCCCGAGGGTCTGCAGGGCTGCTGGGCTCTGACCGCTTGGGTTGAGCCTGGTGTGTGGTGCTGATGGCCATGGGGCACAGAGAGCTCTGCCCACACCAGCCCCAGGGTGTAGGGCTGCTGCACGGGGGCTCGGGGACCCTCCTCGAGAGGGTCCTGCAGCGGGGGCAGCACCCCATTGCCACCCAGCAGGAGCACAGGGCCCTGCAGCGGGAGGGAGGTGGGCTGGGAGCGCAGCAGTGTTCTTGAAACAAAATACGATTAACCCAAATACGAGGCCTTGATTGAGTTAGGCATGGACATGAGAAATGCAGGCAGAGCACTAGCTGGATAAGCAACATGTGCCAGGTTCTGCCCGGGGGGCTGTGGTGGGGGCTCAGCCCATGCCCTGGCATCCCAGGGTCCTGCTGCCAGCCCCTTCCTTTTACTGGGCTCCTTCCTTCCCAGCTTCCAGCAGGTGGTAGCACATTGCTGACTCCACCAGCCACGTCCCTAGCCCTGGCAGTGTCCCCACCCCTCCAGTGTCCCAGCCCTGGCAGTGTCCCCTTGGTTCCTGCTACCTCTGTGTTTGTTCTCTGCTCCTTCCTGCTCTGTGTCCATCAGCTCCAGCTGCACACAGGGGCTGGCACATTCGGGACCTCAGCATCTCTGCAGCTCCTCTCCTGCCTCAAACCTGGAAGCTGTGTCCGGAGCTGAGCCCAGGCACCCTGCTGCCCTCCATGCCCCCGAGCCCAGCAGGCAGGGCAGGGCCAGCGCCAGAGCTCTGTTATCTCAGGGGCACTCAACCATTTCTACACCTTATTTACCCGCCCTTGTGCAGGGTGGAGGCAAGGCAAACATCAGCCTTTTACTCACCATTCTCCCCACGAGCCTCCTCCTCCTCCTCCTCTCCCAGGCTCCATCTGTCCTCTTCCCTGCTGTGGGACCCGGGCAGCAGCTGCTGTCCCTGTCCGTGTCCATGCCACCATCGTGTCCCCAAGGCTGTAAACCCATGCAGTACCCGGGCTGGGTTCCACCACCCTGGCTTGAGCCTCCTGCCCCTGCTCAGCACCGGGGCCTGCAGTGATGCTCCGTGGACCCTCTGGTATCCCCAGCGCCCCCCGGGCCATGTCCTGTCCCCGCCAGGTGCCGGTGAGGTGTGTGACTTGTGGCACTGCCTCTCCCCACGACGTTAAACCTCTTCAGGCACTCGGCAGCACCTTAAACTCCAAGAGCTCGTGGCTTTGCTCAGCGGTGCCCGGGGAGGGGGTGGATGACTCCGTCCCGCCGGTCTCGATCCCCGGTGGCGCTGAGGGGGGACCATGAGGCTGCTGCTGTCCCACTCCCGTCCCCATCCCGGTTCAGGACATCCTGCTCCCGGTCCCACCCCAGTCCCGACGCTCTCGTGGGCAGGCACTCTACTGCCGCGGGGGCTCCCCGCACCCCTCGAGCATCAGCATCCCGGGGCCGCTGGGCCCGCTTCGGTGCCGGTGGGTCCGGGCGCGGCGCGGGGAAATGTGGGGGCGCCGTGCTCGGAGGATTACGGCGGCGGGGGAAGGAGCGGAGCCGCTGCCGCCGCCGTATAAAAGCGCGTCCGCGTCCGCCCCGCCCGGGCTGCGGTGGCGGCTCCGCTCCGGCTGCGGCGGATACGGCAACTTCCCGCTGGCGGCGGCGCCGCTCGGTCGGTGGGTCGGTCCGTCCGGGCATCGCGGCACGGCGGTCTCGTCTCGTCCCGTCCCGTCCCGTTCCGTCGCTCGGTACCACGGCGGTGCCACCATGTCCCCCGGGGTCCCTCGGGTATCCCTCGGCGCCGCCGATTCTTTCCCGCTCCCCACTCCCGGGCTGGCGGGTCCCGCTGTCTCTCGGCGCCGCCGGTTGCTTCCCCTCCCTGTCCCCGTCCCCCCCACCCCATCCCGGGCTGGCGGGTGCCGGTGCCCATCGGCGCGGCCGGTTCCTTTCCGTTCCCCTGGGGATGGCGGGTCCCGGTCTCTCGGTGCCGCTGTTCACCCACCACGCTGATGTCTCCAGCTACCGGTGCCCGGTCCCCGGTGACGGTGTTGTTCCCTGGGGTCTTTTCCAGCCCTGCACACCCGGTAGCAACATGTGGCTCCTGGAGCGGCTGCGCGGCGTGGCGGAGAACGGCGGAGCGCGGGGCGCGGGGCCGGAGGAGTCCCCGCGGGGGTCCCGCTACAGCAACGTCCTCACCCCCGACAAGATCCCCGACTTCTTCATCCCGCCCAAGCTGAGCGCAGCCCCCGCCGAGGGCACCGAGCCGGGAGCAGCACCTGCCCTGGACCCCTCGGCCTCGGAGCAGGACCTGGCTGGGCGCAAGCCCCCGCGCAGCCCCCGACCCTCCAGCCGGTCCCGGTCCCGCTCGCGGGCTGCCAGTCGCCACATCATCCAGATTGAGAGCGCTGAGGACGGGGCGAGCGACGGCAGCTTGGGCACCAACGTGGACCCCCAGGCGCAGACGGCCATGTCGCTGCCCTACGTGCCCAAGGCGCAGACCTCCTACGGCTTCACCACGCTGACCGAGAGCCCGCACACGCGACGCAAAGAGTCTCTCTTCCACAGCGAGCACAGCAGCCTCTGCCCCTCGCCGGCCACCTCGCCCAGCGCCCAGCGCAGAGCCAAGCTCAACGGCGAGAGCGGGCGCCGGACGCCCGCCGACCTGGGCGCTGCCCTGATGCACCCCAGCCGCTACTTCAGCGGTGGCGAGAGCGACACGTGCTCCTCGGCTGAGTCCTCGCCCTTCGGCTCGCCGCTGCTCTCCCGCTCCGTCTCGCTCCTGAAGATCTTCAGCCAGGAGAGCCAGTCCAAGGTCATCAAGCTGAAGCACTCGGTGGCCCGCAACAGCTCGCTCTCCACCGATGACAGCTCGGCCGACACCAGCCCCAGCGCCCAGCGCCGCTCCAGGAGCGCCCCGGCCGGGGGACAGCCTCCCACCGCCCTGCTGCCCCTGGACCTGCCGCCAGGCCGCGAGCGGGAGCGCAGCCTGCGGCTCAGCCGGGGCGGGAGCCTGCGCCTGGCCGTCGAGTACGACCCCTCCAACGCCCGCCTGCGCGTGCGCCTCGTCTCCGCCGAGGACCTCTACGACGCCCTGGTCGACCTGCGCAGCATCAACTGCTGCGTCTCACTCTGCCTCAACCCCGGGAAGCTGCAGAAGCAGCGCAGCACCATTGTCAAGAACAGCCGCAACCCCATCTTCAACGAGGACTTTTTCTTCGACGGGCTGGGCCCAGGCCACGCCAGGAAGATGTCCCTGAAGCTCAAGGTGGTCAACAAGGGCAGCAGCCTTAAGCGGGACACGCTGCTGGGTGAGAAGGAGCTGCCACTCACTGCCCTCCTGTCCTGCCTGTAGGTGCTTGCTGCCAGCCCCTGAGGGAGCTACCTGCCCCTGGGGCTGGGGCAAGGGAAGGCTGGCCCTGTTCCCCAGCCCTGCTGGAGGGAGGTTTGGAAGGGACCCTGAGGGGAGGGACAGGGCTGTGGTGGAGCGTGGGGGTCCCTGAGGGCAGCTCTGCCAGCACCAGCTGGCAGGCAGAGTCAGCAGCCACAGCCTCTCCCCTCTGCTCCCTCCCTGTTTCCTTGGGGGGGCTGCACCTCCTGAGCCCAGCGGGGAGCCACCAGCCCCATCTCCTTCTGGAAGGATGAATGTCACCTGCTAGGCTCTTCCCTCCCTTGTGCCCATGGTCTCCACTTGGCCAACGTGAAGGTTGGAGGTGGGTAGATCTCTGTAGCATACTTACTGCCTCCTCTCTTGAAGCTCCGGCTCCTGAAGTCAGGGGATAGCATCAATCTCAGCTTTAATTTAAAAGACCAGTTTCTAGTCTTGGAAACTGCAGAGAAAATACTGCAGATGTGACCCGAGAGTGGGCCAAGAGAGGTGACCCTGGGGGATGAGTCAGGTTTGTGGTTTCTGAGCTGCTCCTGATCTCTCCCCAGCCCTGCAGAACTGCACAGATGTGCAGGTTTGTCTTGGTCTGACACTTGCAGCTCCCCAGGACTCCCTCCCTGCCCACCCCCAGCAGCATCCCCTGCTCTGAGCCCTGTGGAGTTTCAGGGGCTTTGGGTTTGCCCAAATCCAGCAGGCTGCTTGTGCCTGTCCCCTGCCCACGGGAGGGAGAGGCCAGGTACTAGCACTGCTGGGGGGGACTGGCACCCCTTGTCCTGGGCACACAGGTGGTCCCAGGCAGTGTCCCAGCAGACATGCCTGCTGACAAAAGCTGAGGTGACAGGAGCAACCCTCCCTGAGTGCTGCTGGTCTGGCTGGCCCTGGGGACATTCCCTGGAATTGCTGGGCAAGGAGACAGGGAGAGGCTCCCCCACCCTCTGCCCTGCCTCACTCATGGGGGCTGAGGGCTCGTGAGCAGCTGCACCCAGCAGGTGGGAGAACATGTCCTGGGGGGGGGGTCACAAAGCCTCTGTGCCCAGCAAGACCCTCCCCAGAGGGACTGGTCTGGCCCTGCAGCTCCCCTTTGGGGTGCTCCCATCCCTTCCCCGCCCCTCCCTGCCATCCCCTTTGCCCAACTGGAGGCACAGGGAGCAGGGGAAATGCCAGCTGGGGCATTTCTGGGGGCGGATGGAGCAGAAGCCTTGTTGTTGTTTGGTGTGGTGTTCCCCATCCCATCAGGCTCTGCATGTTCCTGTGGGAGGGAGCAGGGTTCCCACACTCCCGTCCCTGCCTGTGCAGCACGCGTGGGCACGTGGGCTCACGCGTGTCCCTCTGTGTTAACCTCTGTCGGTGGCAGTTGATGTTCCTTCCTTGTCCTTGGCAGCAGCTGGCAGATCTCAGTGTTGGCTATTTGTCCCTGGGGCTGATTTCCCCAGTCTGTTTGGCTCCTGTCTGTAAATCCCTTCCAGGCACTCGGGGCATGGCCTGGCAGCTCTGGCTTTGCATGTGGGGAATCCGGGGTGGCTGTGGCTGTTTGTGGAGCTTGTGGCTGAGCACAAAGTGTGCAGGACGTGAGGAGCAGGCACATCCCTCCCTCCCGGGGCTTCCCTCCTGAGGCTCCTCCAGGAGCTGACACGAGGGGACTCTCCTTGCCCAGGCTCATCCTGGGCGCAGGTGGAAGGGGCAGATGAACCATGTCCCTGGGCTGGGGCAGAGATCCTGCCCCCAGGCATGCCCAGGGCAGGAAGGGGACCCAACAGCCCCATGCACCCCTCACCAGTGCCCTACAGTCCCTGGGGTGCTGCGCTGCAAGGGGCTGCTGGAGGTGGGGGGCACCCAGCAGGCTGCAGGGGGAAGGGGAGCAGGAGCTAGGCAAGGCTTTTGGTGCTCTGTGGGAGGGTTGGGGATGACACATCCCCTGTGGCAGAGCTGTGTGCCTCTGGGTTTGGGGAAGGAGGATGCTGAGGGCAGGGCCCTGGACTGCTCCTTGGCTTGGGGCTGGCCTGGGGAGGACACCCAAGGTTCTGAGGGCTTGTGCTGTCCCCATTCTACCCTGCCTGTCCCAGGGCTGCCTTGCTGTAGTCAAGTGGCATGTGGCCATCTGAGCCCTGGGATGTGCTGCTGTCCCCCTGCTCCCACAATGGGTGGGGGGTGTGGGAGCTGGGGCTGGGGCCTGGCTGGGTCCTTCCTCCCCTGTAGCTCTTTTCTACTGTTCCTGCTTTGATATTTTTGTGGCTGGATTTAATGATGCATTTTCTGGAGTGACCAAGATATACTAATACCTGAATGGAATGTTTGTTTACAGATGAATTCCCCTTTTTAGTGGAATAAAGTCGTTTCTGAAACAGATGGAGGTGGTGCCCTGGCTCCTGCCTCTCCCGAGGTGTTCCCTTTGCTCTTTATTGCCATGGCTGTGGCATCCCCAGGCCCTGATGCCTTCCCTGTGCCATGGAGGGGGGAGCAGAGCTTGGACCCTGGCACTGCCCAGCCACAGAGCAGCAGCTGCTCTTCTGGCTGCTGCTGCCCCTTCCCACAGCCTTGCAGGGCTCCAAGTGCTTCAGAAGCTTTTTGGTCCTCTCATGCCAAACAGCCCACAGGGTGAAGCCACTGGCGAGAAGCAGGCATGTGAGGAAGAGCCTGTTCCTGCTCAATGGGGGGACCTGGGGCCACCCCAGCTGGGGCAGAGCCTGCGTGGGGATGGAGCTGTGGCCAGGGAGATCCTTCCCACACCAATCCTTCCTCCTCCTCCTCCTCGCCAGCTCCCCCAGCCTGGCCCCTGGGCTCCTGCTCAGCTCTGCTGCTGATTAAGGCTCTGACGCTGGCTCTGTGCTCCCGTCACAGCGTGGGCTGCAGCTCTGCTGGGCAGGGGCTGAGCACCAGCATCCCAGCCCTGGGGCTGCTCTCCTGGGGTCTCGGAGCTCCAGGAGACCCTGGGGGCCCTTTGGGGCACAGCTGAGCTCTGGCCCCATGGCAGCAGAGAGTGGAAACCTCTCTGGTGCTCTCCGAGCTTCACAGCCCTTTTCTCCTCCAAATCCCAGCACCTGGGGCTGGATCCTGCACGTCAGAGGTGATCTGCTCCAGCAGCATTGTGCTATGAAAGCAGACCCAGTGGTTCCTGCTCAGCTCTGGTGCTGCCAGGATGTCTCCCAAGTGCTCTGTGGCACAAGAGCTGCTCTCGGGGTGTCCCCTGGACCATTCGCCCCTCCCCAGCTGTTGGTGTTCAGCAGATTATCCTGGTTTCTCCCCCACCTTCCATTTCCAAACCTACTTCCAAGCAGACGTCGCTGAAGAGCGAAGGAGGTTTGTCTGTAACCCAAATGCCATTCTTCTAATTTCCACCATTCTAATAATTTGTCATTTTTGGCAGCAATAAAGGCTGGGAGCACTAAACAGATCCTCCCTCCCTCCTCCTGCACCCACAGGGGCAGGGAAAGCAGCCTGGAGAGAGCTTGGCAAGTGCCAATAATTTGAGGAGTGCTTTTTGTAGAGGTGTAAAGCTACAGCAGTTAGCAATCAAATGAGGCTGATTAAGTTAGCCTGAGCTAGAGTGGATGGGGTCAGCACGAGCAGACGAAAAATCCCTGGAAAGTGTTCAACTTCCCCAGCACTGGAAGCAGAGGAAGGTGGAGAGGGCATCTTGTGGGGGAAGATGCAGCTCTGAATTTGTAATCAAGTCACTGTGGGAAGGAGATGTGGCTGCTGCTCCACAGCTTGGGCTGGACCCAGGAGGGCTGGGTCAGGCTAAGAGGAGCCTTGGAACTGGAGGATACTGGTGCTGGAGAGGGGGGTGCAGGGGACACATCCCCTCTCCATCCTCGGATGCCTAGGTGAGAGCCAGAACCCAGGCTGGCTCTGCCCATCACTAGTGATGCCCATGCCAAGGGAAGATGCCCAATCCCCAGGAGCTTTCCCTTGCCCAGGGCTCCCCAGGCCACTGCAGCCACGCAGGGGGATGGCAGGAGGCAGACTTGGGCAGCAGGATCCCAGCAGGACACTGGGGCAGAGAGGGGAGGTGGCTGGCCTGCAGGAGCTGGTGGCTTCACCCTTGTCTCCAGAGCCAGGTTCACCCGGTGAGGCACAGACAGACCTGAGCTATTTTTAGTGCTCTCTTCCCACAAAGCCAGGACTCAGCTCCTGAGAAAACTGCCTGGAGCTCATTCAGCTGAGTGTGTGGTGGCTGGGAGGGAGGGAGGGGGCAGCTGAGGGGCTCAGTCTCCTCTGGGGCATGTGGCAGTGCCAGGGCTCCCCGGGAGGGTTTCCAGGGAGGTGGCCAGTGGGGCTGTCCCTTGGGGGGACTTCCCGTCCCTTCCTGTCCCCGAGCTGGGCAGAGGAGCTCCGGGGCTGAGTGCCATCCTCAGCCCAAGCTCAGAGGTCCTCAGCAGGGGCTGAGGCAGGAGCAGCTTTTGGCTGAGCGAGGCTGCAGTGTCTGTTGCTTCTCTCCAGATGTTTGGGTGCTGTTGGGGCTGGGGGAGCCTCGAGTGCCCCCTCCTCCCCGGGCAGCCTTAGCCTGGCCGTATTCCTCCTCCCCAGCCTTGACCCGGCTGTGATTTACCGGTTTGGTCAGAAAAAGCATCTTCCCGTTGCCTGGCAACCCTGGCAGCCTGGTCCAGCAGCAGCTGCGGGGCTGAGGGGGATTCTCGGGGGGCTCTCTGCTGCTCTCAGCCCCTGCAGTGCCAGTACCAGGGGTGAGGGGCTGGGGGGCTGCCCAGTGTCAGGGGACACAGTGGGTGTGAGGCAGCAGTACTTCCTACCTGTGAGGCACAATCTCCTGCTGTGCTCTGGCTGTGCCCAAGGTATGCAACCACTGCCCACGGCCTTGGAGCAGGATGGTTCCCTCAGGACACAATCCACCAGGGCAGCAAACAGGTAACTGCATCCACCAAAATCCCTCTGGGGTGAGGAGAGCCTGGCACCCCCCGGGGTGAGACCTCCACAGCCATCCCTGCCCTGCCGAGGGCTGACAGCTCTGCCCACACCCCTGGGCTGGTGGCAGCCACCCCTGCCCCTGCCAGCTCCCCACGGCCATGGAGGCAGGAGCTGGGGAGTGGGTTGGAACAGCCTGGTGCCCATCGCTGGGCTGGGGGACATCCTGCCCCAGGGCCAGAGGCAGGTGCCTGCAGGATCTGGGAGTGTCCCCGAGGACATGCTGTGTGTGGGACCAGGCATGTGGGTGTGTGGCAGGGAAGTGGCTGCCCAAGAGCAACAGCCTCCCCCAGCACGTGTGCTCCTTCTCTTTATTGCAGCCATTCCTCTTCCATGGCAGCATCTGTGGCGAAGCAGAGAGAAGAGACTCCTGCTGATCCTGGGAGGAAAGGAGAACTTCATTGCATCTCACCACCCCTTGTAGTCACATCAGGCAAGGGAAAGCCAGAGGAGAGTGATTCCCCTTCCCCTGGGCTCTGCTGGAGCAGGGATGACCTGCGGCTCCGTGCCAGCCCCGCAGCGCTCTCTGGGTCCATGAAAGCAGCGAGGGAAGCAGCAGCAGCTGCTGAGGTGTCCCCAGGGCAGGCAGTGCTGCTGTCACTGCAGCCCCAGGGCACACCCTCCCTGTGCTTTGCTCTTCCCTTTGAGCTTTGCTCTCTGAGGCTGTCAAGGGCCTGGGGCCAGCTCCTGCCTCTGTAGCCAGGGAAAGGCAGTGAGCAGCAGGAGGCACAGCCTCAGGCTCTTCCCTTCCCATCTCCTCTGGCAGAGCCCCTGGGCAAGCATGGGCTTGGCTCAGGCCTGGGCTGGGATGGGTGTGTGGAGCGTGTGGGACCATGCTGGGGCGAGCACATGCTGATGAGGATGGAGGAGGAGAAGGGCAGAAGCTGCTCTGTGGCATGAGGAATCTCTCCTCTCTGTCCCCAGTGACCTGCTCTCTGCTAGCTGTCTGCTGGAGTTTCAAATGCTGCCTTCAAAATGTTTGCAAAATGCCCAAAGCATCAAATAGGCTCAGGTGGGAGGAAAAAAAACGGCATAAACAAAGCAGACAGGAGGATTTGTTAACTGCCAGCAGCTGCTGGCAAACACTTCCATGTCAGTGCAGGCGAGTGCCAATCGATGCGGCGTGCGGGGCCATGAGCTGATCTCTGCCCTGTGCCTGTGGGCTGGCTCCCCACCTGCACCCCGAGCCCTGTGCAAGGGGACACGGCTCCATCCCCCTCCCTTGGGTGTCCCAGAGTGGTGGCAGCCCCTGCTCTGGGGCTGTTCATCTCGCCAGAAGCAGGACAGGAGCCAGGCGTGGGACTGTGTCTGCCACCACGGCAGAGGCAGTGCCCAGAGATGACCTGGACATGCCGCAGGGAGCTCGCCTGGCATTGCCATGGTAATGGAGATAACAGTGCTGCCAGGCAGAGAGCAGGGAGGGCAGGAGCTGCAGCAGGCTCAGCTTGCCAGGAGACTCCACACCAGCCTTGCTCCTCTCCGCCAGGGCAGCTCTAAGAGCCCCAGCCCCTAGTCCATCCTGCCAACACTCCCTGCCCAGGACCTGTGACATCCCCTGCCCAAGCCCTGTGACATCCCTTGGCTGGGCCCCATGACATCCCCTGCCTGAGCCCCGTGACAGCCTGGATGGCAGTGACATGTCCTTGCTGCAGGTGAAGCCCTTGGCCCCCTCAGACCTGCACTGGGCAGCACATGAAAAGCTCTGTGCAGACCTCACATCTCCTTGCTGCCAGCTCAGGATGAACTCCCCTGTGCAGCTCAGCCCATTTCCCTCGCACAGCTCCCAGTCCCACTGCAGTCACTAATTGCATCAAGCTCGCTGCTATGAGTCCAGAGCACTGCAGTTAGCAGGAGCCAGAGCCCAGGTGAGCTGCTGCTCCTCCAGGCTTCTCCTCACCGCTGCCAGGGAGCAGTGTGTGCCTCCCACCCAGCACCCACACTGCTGGGCCCCAGGGAAGCTGCTCTGGGATGCCCTGAACCCAAATCCTCCCAGCAGGCTCAGGCAAGTGGGATATAAGACTTCAGGAGCTCCTGCTCCGAGCTGCCACTCAGGGCCTGAGATGCTTTTCTGCGGACAATCTGTTCCCTCCCGCAGGCTCTGGCCACCTGCCCACAGCACCTCCTGGCAGAGCCATCAGGAGAGGGAGCAGCTCTGACCAGTGGGCCACACAGGCTCCTGGGCACAGGGCAGTGGCTGATCCAGCCCCGAGCTGCCGGTGCCAGGCAGGCAGCATTCCCTGCGCATGCGGATGCCCGCGGGATGGCCCCGGGGGGTGGCGAGGTCCCAGCCTCAGCGGGGCAGCCGCAGCCTCCCTGGGCTGGTGCTGCACGGGCAGCCAGCGACACCTGTCGCCTGCCACCCCCAGCCGTCTGTCGCTGCTGACACTCAGCGACAGGAATAAACTGCAACACCCACCGCACGCTCTGCTGCTGCTGCTGCCTGCGCTCATCCATGGATTCCCAAAGGCTCTGCGCGGCCGTGCCTGGCAGCAGGAGATGGGGACACAGCCTCTGGCATCGCCGTGGCAGGGCAGTGCAGAAGGGCTCTGCCCTTGGGTGAGCTCAGCCCTGCTCTGGAGGATTCCCTGCTCCCCGCGTGGCTCTGCTGCTTGTCCAGGACACGGCCAGGTGCAGCTGCTGTGCTGGTGCCTCGGGTGCTGGTGCACCTGGCTGGTCCTGAGCTGGGAAGGAGCTCAGCACACCGGCGAGACAGCCCCTCTGGGGCAGGACCTGGCCCCTCCATGCTCTGCTGTCATGCCTCACAGGACACCAACAATGCTCCTGCCCAGGCAGCCCTGCACAGCCCTGGCTGGCCTGAGCCCCTGCTGGAGCTGGATACAGCACCCAGAGCCGTGCTGGCCTGGCTGGAGCAGGGCTGTCCGAGTCCTGCACTGGGATGGGGATGTGAGCCAGTGTTACAGCTCCAGGTTCTGCTTGTGTCCCCAGCACTATCCCAAAGGGAAACCCTGGGGAAGGGCACAGCAAGTGTCCATCAGCATGATCACCAGCCATGGGGACTTCAGGTCCCAGAGGGATGGTCACTGCCCTGCCCTGGCAGGAGGGAGGTTTAATCTTGGTGTAAAGGCACCAAGCAGAGCCAGTCCCTTCCCTGCCCCCAGAGCTGCTCTGTGTCTTCAATGATCCCTGCAGCTGGGAAAATCCATCATTCCAGAGGGGACGCATCTCAGCCTCCAGGCACCAGATCTGGTGATGCTGTGAGCAACAGAAAGACCTTTATGGCAGAGCCTGTGCCTGTCCTGCCACCTCACACCATCACCACACTCCAAGGAGCATCCCGAGGCAGGGGCACCAGGACGTCTGGGTATGTGAGCAGAGCCAAGTGACAGCTGCCTGCTTGCCCCTGGCACTCTGCATCCTGCCTCTAGTTTTGATTGCACCGTGCAGCTTTGATCCCTGGTTTAATTGCAACCTAACAAGGCTGGGGCAGCAGGAGAGGAAAACACACCGAGCTTAGGGGAAACAAATCAGGAGAGAAAAGAACATTTACTGGTGACTAATAGTTCTGTGGCTGGGTGCATGTGTGTTTGCCTGCACAGTGCCAGGAGGACAGGAGTCTCTGCCACACACTTGGCAAGCTGCATGGTGCGGAGCAAGTCGGGAGAGCAGAGTCCTCCTGGGCCAGGGAAGCTTTGCTGGGGACAACCCCATGGGTAGGCAGGATGGGGCAGGGGAGTGGGAATGGGGACAGGGATGGGGATGTGGTGGCACAGCTCCTTGACATCCCTAACCCCCACCCTGCTCAGGGCTGTCCTGCTCCTCCTTCTCCACTGCAGGGGCCAATTCTGCTGGCAGGGTGGTCCTGTGGGACTGGTGTGGCTCCAGCATGGCTGCTCAGGCTGTTCCCCCTACCCCAGCCAGGGCTGGGATCTCCTTACTGAGCTTTTTTTGTCTTTGAGCATCTTGGAAACCAGCACTTGCTAATA
Organism: Bucco capensis; assembly: GCA_013396975.1. Classification (NCBI taxonomy): domain Eukaryota; kingdom Metazoa; phylum Chordata; class Aves; order Piciformes; family Bucconidae; genus Bucco; species Bucco capensis. The sequence continues at coordinate 276,585 of VWZO01012993.1, forward strand.
AGACAAGAAGAATGACAGAAATAAGCCCAGTGGCAGGAATGTGGCCTCCTCATCCAGCATTTTTTATTCCCTCCCATTCTCCCCTTCCCTCCTTTGCCAATGGATTGAAGCCACTGCACTAAAATGATTCAATCAAAAGCAGCTGTAGCCCCCACCTCATGGCAGCCATGGAAACTGGATCAGGGGACACCTGTGCACTGCCACGTTGGGCTCTGCTCGCTGAATATACAGAGGAGAGATCATTACCAAGCCAGGGCCAGCAGCAGCCAGGGGACAGGGGCTGGCCCCAGGGGAAGGGCTGCATCCAGGGATGCCAGCAGGCACAGGGATGGGCCGGTGGGATCTTAGCAAGCCTCAAACATCACCCAGCTCCCTCCAGCTCCCTCCAGCTCCCTCCAGCTCCCACCAGCTCTCTCCAGTTCCCTCCAGCTCCCTCCAGCTCTCTCCAGCCTCCTCCAGTTCTCTCCAGTTCCCTCCAGCTCCCTCCAGCTCTCTCCAGCCTCCTCCAGTTCCCTCCAGTTCCCTCCAGCTTCCTCCAGCTCTCTCCAGCTCCCTCCAGCTCTCTCCAGCTCCTGGGTGCTGAGCAGGCACTTGCCAGCCACTAGTTGCAGCTCTAACCAGGTGTGGCACCAAGGGCTCCTGGGGACCTTGAACCAGTCCCGAGGACAGTGCCCAGCAGGGCAGGGCAGAGCTNCGCCTCCAGTTCCCCCCAGGTCCCTCCAGCTCCCTCCAGCTCCCTCCAGCCTCCTCCAGCTCCCTCCAGTTCCCTCCAGCTTCCTCCAGCTCTCTCCAGCCTCCTCCAGTTCCCTCCAGTTCCCTCCAGCTTCCTCCAGCTCTCTCCAGCCTCCTCCAGTTCCCTCCAGTTCCCTCCAGCTTCCTCCAGCTCTCTCCAGCTCCCTCCAGCTCTCTCCAGCTCCTGGGTGCTGAGCAGGCACTTGCCAGCCACTAGTTGCAGCTCTAACCAGGTGTGGCACCAAGGGCTCCTGGGGACCTTGAACCAGTCCCGAGGACAGTGCCCAGCAGGGCAGGGCAGAGCTGTTCTGTGGGGCTGGCAGGTCAAGGTCTTTGCCCTGTGCCAGGAGAAGCCACTCTCAGTGCTGGATCCTGTTGGGGCATGGGAGTGGCAGAGAGGAGGGGAAGCATCTCTGTCAATGCCTGCTTCCATTCCCATCCAGTGGGACAGCCCCAGGAAGGCACTGAGATTGCTATCACCCTCTCTGGTGGCAGTGCCAGGCCTGTCACGCCTGCTCCCTTGTGGCAGTGGGTGGCACTGAGGGGGCAAAGCAAAGTGCAAGACCTCCCACCTTCCACGGGGAGGGCAAAGGCTGTGGGGAGGCTGCAGCCTCCCTCCACCAGCACCAGTGCCAGCACTGCCTGCACTGCCCCAGTAGCTGCCTAGGTCTCTGCTATCCCTGGCCCTGGCCAGGCAGCTGCTCTGTTTCCCCTTCTCCCCCTGGGCCTGGCTGGAGGGTGGCTGGGGCAGGCACAGGCATCCCCACCTCCAGCTCTGGGATGGGTGCAGCAGGGATGGTGCTCCAGGGCCATGCAGAATGCCCAGGAGCAGGGCTGTTCTCCCTCCTGTGCCCCACACGTGAGGGTTTGTGCTTGGGTTTAAACTCTTTCTCTGGGAAGAAGCTCTCTGATCTGGCACATGAGCACCCAGGAGGAAAAGGCTGTGTTTAACCTGCAGGTTTATTTTTACTGGCAGCAAGCGGCAGTGCCTGGAACATTCTCCTGCTTGGAGTTAATTTTTGCTGAAGCTTAGTTTTAGTCATTGTTGTCTAAACCTCTCTCCTCCACATCCATCCCATGCAAATACTCCTGAGGCTGCTCAGCCCCAGGATTCCAGTGGCCCTAGGGCTGATGCCTGGTGCTTGGTGCCTGCTGCCCAGCCACCCCCTGCCCTTATCCCGTGGGAAGGTGGGGAGAGCAGCCCCATGCCTGCACGGGGACATGGCCCCACAGCTGCTGAGGGGGCTGGTGGCCAGTGAGAGCTTTTCCTCTCATCAGAGCAGGCATCAGGCTGTCATCTTCCTGCGGGAGGTGAGCAGAGCTGAAACCTTCTGGTTGCTGATGGACATGTCTCAAATGGCTCCCCAAGTGTCCTCCCCAGCCCCAGCCAAAAGCTGAGCTGATTCCTCCGGCGTGGTCACCACCCCAGGGGCTCACACCGCGGGGAGGCTGGGGCAGGACACGGCCTTTCTGGGCACTCTGCTGGCTCGTTTTCCCAGCAAGCTGCTCCTTTTCCCCAGCCGAGTTGTGCAGGGGAGCAAGGTGTGCTCAGCAGGAGATGCTCCCTCTCCTCAGCCTCTCTCCACCCGTCAAGCCATCGTGATCTGCACTGTGCATCACTCCTGTGCCACCCCTGCCCACTGCCCACCCCTGCTGCCCACCCCTGCTGCCCACCCATGCCCACTGCCCACCCCTGCTGCCACCCCTGCCCGCTGCCTGCTCACTTTTGGGGAGAAGAGAATCCCTGGTTTCCATGGGAACTGGAGGAGGAAAGTTTCTGGGTCTGAGGCTGGGATTGTGCCAGCTGGGCAGGGCAGCAGGACCCCCGAGCCAGCCCGGCCCTCCCTGCTCCCCGCTGCCGGGGAAGGGGATGCCCAGCCCCCAGCCCCTGCCCGCGGGAGGTGCCCACTCGGCGCGGGCAGCGCCGGGCCGTGTCCC
>VWZO01012993.1:279307-318233 GCA_013396975.1 Bucco capensis
CAGATGCGATCTGACATTTAGCTCTGCAGCTCAGCGTGTGGAGATGCAGCGATAGCTCTAATCTGCTTTTCTCCTCTCTCTCCCCGGAGGGCAAAGCTGCTGCGGGGAGAGCAGGGGGGCTCTGGCATCCCGGCCCGGGGAGCCTCGGCAGCGCCGGGCTGGGGGTCCCCAGGGTCCAGAGGTGTCCTGGCACCACCATGCCCTCCTCACCTTGCCATCCTGTCAGGAAGCAGCTGGCTGGCAGGGCCTGGGCGCCAGCAGCAGCCGAAATTCAGGGTGGTTTCAGAGCACCCAGGGCTCTCTCTCCTCCTCCTCCCTCTGCTCTCCTGGCTCTGGCTCTGCCCAGGACCTGTGGGCTGGTGGCACCGAGGGCAGCAGATGCCCTGTGAAGGGGCTGGGATGCCAGCAGCAGCACTTGCATCCCAGAGCCATCGGGGATCCCTGTGCTGCCCAGGGAGGCTGCAGCTCCCTGGGGACATGCCAGGGCTGCAAGGACAGAGGCATGGCACTGCCCCAGACACAGCCACGGCTGCCTGCCACCCTGCCGCTGTCGTGTTCCCCCCCCCCCCCCCCCCCCCNNNTCTTGTTCCCCCCCCCCGCCTGCTGCAGCCCTCTGGACGGGGACAGCTCTCTCTCCCTTTCCCGGTGGTTCAGCTCCAATTACTGAGGCTCCCTATTAATTTTTTCCGCTCAGCAGCTCGTCAGTGTCAATCCAGCAGAGTGTGCTGGGGAGGGAGGGAGGCAGCCCGAGCTGCCGGCAGCTGAGGAGCTGGGATCAGCCTAGTAATGAGCCCTGGGTGCCCACGGGCTGAGCTCCCACCCGGCTCCAGCATCCCTCCCTTTGCCCTCAGGTCCCAAGGCTCCAGGTCACAGGTACATCCCAGCTCCTCCTTTCCTGCAGCATTGCTCCCCGGTGTTGGGAGCAGGTCTGGGAGCTCTCCTCAGCCCAGGCTGTGGTGTGTGCAGGTGTGCCAGGGCAGGGTAGGATGGAGCCCATCACGCTGGGCACAGAGCCCTGGGGACAGAGTCCCCAGCCACAGACAGGATCAGTGGGGACTCAAGATGCATTTGGGGTCCCTGTGGCCGCAGGACAGTCCCCAGAGCTTGCAGCCAGGGCCAGCCCTTGCCCTCAGCTCCTGCCCAGGCAGCTCCACCAGCTGTGGGTCCCGCAGGGTGAGGCCAGGCCACCCCAGACCCCCGAGCCCCCCCAGCCAGCCCCTGGAGACTACCTGGAGCAGGGGTTAATGATGCATCCAGACAGAGCTGACCTTTCCACCTTTCCACCTTCCAGCCTCACCTGCTCTCTTCTCCCTGCCATTATCTGCATGGATGCCTGTGGATTTCATTTCCATATTCATGGTGTTTTAATGACTCTGTAATATCTTTATGTTGTGCAATTAAATGCGGAATCTTATTTTTTCCCTTCAGCAGATTAGCATCTGCATAGGATCATCTGTGGCATTTGAGCAGGGCAAGGGGAGGCAGTGCAGGGGGAGGCAGGGTTAATTAAACTTCAGAGACCAGCAGGCTCCACCACCAAACCTCCTTCTTGCCAGTGGCACCACTGCAGGGTGGGAGGGGAGGGCTCCGGGTGGCCTGGTCACCCTCCAGGGCAGCTCCTGGGGCTGCTGGAGAGGTTGGAAGTCCTGCAAGCTCACACAAGCACAAGCATGGCTGGAAATCTGCACCAAGATCCCTGCCAGGGGTGCAAAGCATGGCTGTGCTGCTGCTGTCCCGACCCTCTCCCACCCCCCCACAAGACCCTGCTCTAGCTTCTCCAGCACCTAGCAGCGGGGGAGCTGGGGGCAGCTGGGGGTGATGCCTCCCAGGCCACAGTCAGGCTGACACCAGGGCTCTGGAGAAGCCATTAGGGCTCCTATCGCTCCATCTCCCTTCCCCGGGGCTAATGGGCATCTCTGCCGCTGCAGCACTCCCCTCCTGGGCTGTAATTGGGTTTCGTTCCTGCAGGATGGATGGGGCTGGGCTGAGAGAGGAGCAGGGAGGGAGAGGAGGGGAAAGAGGCAGTTCTGAGCAGGACAGATACCCCATGCCCTCCATCCACCTCCTGCTCCTCTGCTCGGCCGTGGGATGCTGCAGCCCCAGACCTTGTCAGAAGCATCTCCAATGCCTTGGGGTGGCTGGGGACAGGCAGAGGCCAGCAGCATGGCTGGCTGTAGGGGAGCAGAGCTAGGGCTGTGTCTGGGGGTCCCAGATCCTCCCTGGTGGAGGAGGGTGATGGTGGCAGTCCCAGAGTGATGCTGGCTTTGTGCTGCACCTCATAGCCTCCTCCTCCTCCTCCTCCCTTGGTCCTTTTGAAGCTGCAGCTGTCAACAAGATGTTTGCAAGGGTGAGGCACAGGAGCAGCTTGTCTGGTGCAGTGAATAAAGACAGAGCTGAGAAACACCTTCTCCTGTGGCTGTTTGGTGTGAAAGGCAGAGCTGGATGCACCAGGAGCACTGCCAGACTAGGACCTAGGAGCTTGGAGCCACACACGCTGCTGCCCTGCAGCTCTGTCCCCCTCTGCCCTGCCACACACTCACACGGTGGCACAGGGGCTGTGGGGAGGGGGAAGTGGGCACCATAGGTTCTCCATGTGCCAGCCCTGCACGGCAGCAGAGCCACCTCTGTGTCACCCAGCAGAGAAGCCACGGGTGCAGGGACCCTCACCCACGCCAAGCTCCCTGCCCTGCCTGCCCTGGCTGCCAGGGCAGATGGGGCTGGGAGCAGGATGTCTGCCAGGACAGAGGGGCCCAGGATGGGAGGATGAGGATGGCCAGGCTGCATCCCACTGCTCCAGCAGGATGTGGTGTTTCATCATCCTGCAAGGCTGACAGGCACCAGAATTAATGAGTTCCTCATCAGCACTGCCTCATTTAGCTCCCTCCTGGAGTCACCAGCTCGATGTGGCAGGGACACAGTCCCCACACAGCAGCTGAGCTGCTGCCCTGGCACTGGGGCAGGGGCAGGGGGTGCCTGGGCACACACAGGGGTCCAGGGTGGGAGCCACATGGGATGGGAATGCAGGCAGGACAATTCCAGAGGCTGTGAGTGGTGAGGCCTCAGCCGGCACGGGAGATCTCCGCTCTGGGCTTTGTCTTTCCAAGACCTCCTAACAGGCAGAAAGATGAATCCTGGAACTGGACCAGGCTGCTGTGTCAGGGCTGTGGAACTGCCAGCTCTGGGAAGGGTCAGGTCAGTGCTGACTGGGCTGAGCATTCCAGGAGCATTCCCCACAGGAAGCTCATCACTGCTCTGCAATTAGGAGCCAATGTCTACCCCTCAGCTCAGCAGGAACCCCGAGGTGAGACCTTGTCAGGCTGAGGGTGAGATTCACTGCCTTGTTATCAGGCACTGCCCCGAGGTGCCAGACAGCAGCATGAGCAGACATCAGCCATGGGAGCTGAGGAGGCTGAGGCTCTCCAGGGGGAGGACAGTCTGTGGGACAGTCTGTGGGACCACTGTGGGCAGCTCTGTGAGCCTCTCCCAGCATCTGCACAGGGCTCCCAGGCCCATCAGGTGCAGAAGTGTCTGCTTACCTCTGGAGACACTGCTCCTGGTGGTGTGAGCTCTGCAGAGATTATTCTGTAACAAGTATTTTGATTGTAAATGGATGGTGTTTGAAGTGGAGGTCTGTCAGAGGGAGGGAGGAAGGGTAACAGGTCCAAGCAGGGAGCTCTACAGCCAGCAGCCATCCTGACAGCTGGCCTTGCCCCAGCTGCCCTGGAAAAGGAGAGTGTAAGCTGCCTGTGTTCCAGCAGCACTGAGAGCTCTGGTGGCTGCTGGGAAGGCAGCATGTGTGAACAGCAGACAGCAAGTGTAAACACTTGTCTGCAAAGGCAGGCTCCTGTGCTGTTAGTGAGTAGCAGAGCTCCATCTAGCATTCACGAAACTGGTGCTTCTCCAAAGCTTAATTCATAACTACTTTGTTAAGTGTTCAAAGCTGTTCTGCTAACAGCCACAACCCACAGGAGACCCAGTGTTTGCAGTCAGAGCTCATGCACACAGCTCCATGGCCTGCTCCATCCTCCCTGGGGCAGGTCCCTGCCCTGCAGCAGGACACAGGCAGGCACAGAGCTCCACTTGCCCCAGGCAAGGCTCAGGCCTTGCCCAATATCGGGGTTTTTTCCACCAAATTTGCTTTTTGAATCTGTGTAAACTTTTCTGTCTACAAGCCCCTGTAATCACCTCATTGCTGAACTGAACCAGGTGAAAAAGCATTTGCTCTGCCTTGGGGCTGTAAAGCTTTTCAAGAAGCAGCATTGCTAACGGGGTGGAGCACAGCTCGAGGAGAGAAGGAAGAGCCAGACCCAGGTCCACCTCAGTTCTGCATCCAAGTTCACTCTTCTGGGCTTTGTTGTCTTCATCCAGCAAGCAGTGACTGCAAGGCACAGAGCTGCTGGGGTGCCACAGCCCCTCACCTGCAGAGTCTGAGCCACCTTCTGTTCCAAAGCCCTTCAGGCTTCTCCAGAGTCTCAGAAGACTGGATGCCAGGTGCTAAACTCTCTGGTGCACAGTGCTGAGCTGGGGCTGCCTTTGCTCACACACTGCCTGCTCTGCAGCCCAGCAGCACAGGGGGCTGGCTGCTCTCCTCGGGCTCTGAGGGTGGCTGCAGCCTGGAAGACCTTGGCACCTGCTAATTCTGAGGACAGAACCACCATACTGGGCAATGGAAGTGCCTGCTGGGAAGTGTTTCACCACTCCTGGAGGGGAGAGAGCCAGCCTGGCAGTTGTCACTGCAGTCATGGAAGGGAGCAGCAGAAGCTGGCATGGACACGGCTGCAGGTCAGCAGAGCAGAGCTCTTGGCACTGCACTCAAATAATGAGCAGAGCTAGGCAATTGCCATGAAGAATTAAATTTGCTGCAATGAGCTCTTCCCTCTGAATACTCAGCCAGAGTGAAGCTTGCTTTGTGAAGCCAAGGGAAAGCTACTATCCAAGTGTGAGCAAGCTCCTGCAGTCTCTGTGGCTCTGGGCACAGGCTGTGTGGGTCGCCAGGCCATGGGCTCCTCAGCCACGTCCCAGAGTGTGCTGCAGAGGAAGCAGATCAGCAAGACAGCTCCTGGAGCAAGCTGCCCACAGGCAGAGGGCCTGAAAATTCATGCCAGAGAGTAGCTCCTGACTGCAAGCACAGGCCTCTCTGCTTCCTGTGCTGATAACACCTGAGGTGCTGCTGGGAGGAAAGCAGAAAGCAGCAGGTTTTGTAGAGTTTTCTCTGAGAGCTAGGGACAAGGTTACTTCTAAACTTGAATCAACAGCATCTGCAATCTGTTAGTCCTTTGAGAAGAGCTAGATAGCTCTGTGCAAGGGAGTCAAGGCCTGCTGAAGAGCTCTCGTTCTGGGCTCAAGGGCCACCACCACTCCAGAAGCACTTGAGAGCACTTTGCTTCCCGAGCTCAACAGCGAGAGCAAAACCCAAGGCAGAGCGGATTGCCAGGGCTTGGAGGCAGCTCCCTGAGGAAGCCTCTGGAGCACAGCTCCGTGGCAGGATCAGGGCTGCTCACAGCCTGAGTGGCACCAGCTTGAGCTGAACAATGATCTGTGGAACTTGATCCAATGGTGAGCTCTAGTGGGAAATGTATCTGCTTGTGCTGCTGTTGGCAGCTGGGTGACACACAGCTCCAGGGAAGAGCTGGCCCAACTGCTGTGGCCGTGGGTGCCTGGGGGGACAGCAGTGGTCCCTGGCAGGATGATTTGCAGCAGGAAGCCCTGGAGATGTGTGACATTAAAGAATGAAGCTGCTGGAGGCACAGGAAGGACCCGCAGAATAGTGCTCAGGAAGCCCTCCTGAGCTCCCTTCCTCTTCTGTGATCACCAAACGAGATGCAGTGACTTTTATCAACAAGCCACTCAGGGAAGGTCACTGCAGCTTTGTTTTCCGTGGATCCCAGCTTTGTGATCCATTAACTTTGGTGTGAAGAAGGTGCAGATTATGGCTATGAGCATCACTTTGGCCTCTAACACACGTGGCCCAGGGTGTACTCCCGTGGCTGTGGGGACGTGCCCAGCAGAGCTTGGTGAGGGCTCTGCTGAGCCATGGACCGCGTCCTTCCCCCACCTGCCCGCGGCTCATGGGGACAGCAGCACACACAGCGACAGAGAACCCTCTGCCCCCTGCCAGCGCTGGGCTGGGCTCCGAGCGCCGCTGGCTGCCGCGGGCCCGTGTCTGCTGTCCCAGCACTGAGGACAAGGAACCCCGGGGCGGCTCTGCCCGCGCTTACGGCCTGGCCTGGCCCCAGCGCTGCTGCCACCTCCCCTCCCGCCCCACGCCGGCTCCTGGGCATGCCCTGACCGCCCGCCCGGCGCCACCCCGCACAACCCCCCGCTCCTCGGGCCGGGGCGTCTCCGGGAGCTGATGGCAGCGGCCGGCGGCCCGAACGACGCCCATGAATGGCCGTTAACGGTACCGGCGGCCGCATGGCATGGACTGGNGGCGGCGGGGCAGCGGCCGATCCCTGGGAGCGGCACCGGCTCTTCCCTCCCGCCGGCGCCCGAGGAGGCAGCGGCGGAGCCCGTGGACAGACTTGCGGGAGAAGGGCCCGGGAGAAGCGCTGAAAGGGACTTTCGGCCGCGGCTGGGATGGGCTGAGCGGGACCAGGGGAGCCCCCAGGGCTCGGGGTTCCGGCAGCATCGCGGGGGGATGTCTCCGGGGAGCCTGGGTCGGAGGGGGCGAAGCTGCTGGAAAGGGGCTCGCAGAAGCGGGAGGTATGCAGCAGGACCTGGGCAGCAGGAGAGCACAGAGCTTGAGAACCAGGAATGGCAGAGGGCTGGGGAGGGTGGTGGGAATGGCTTGTCAGGGTAGCTGGGATGGGGAGAACCTCCTGGCGGAGGGGGACTTGTGCCTCTTGGCCGAGTGGGGACACCTCTGCCACCTCTCCTGTTGTGGCATCATGTTGGTCTTGGTGCATTGTGCCAAAACATCACTGCTGTCACTCCACCACACTTAAGGTTGGTGATGCTGTTCCCTATCAGGTCTTAACACGTCCTTGAAATGTCCCCATCCTGCTGTAACAGTTGTTGTGGCACATCTGTGCTTCATTTCCACCACAAGGTCGTTGTGGTGACCATGAAGTGGGGAAAAGATGCTAGGAAGACATCAAGGCAGCTGGCTGCTCTGCCACAGGATCTCTGACCACCTCTAGCTGACACAGCCTCTGTTGGATGGCAAGGCTTTGCTCCCAGGGTGTTTCAGTGTCTTGCCTGTGGAAGGTGCCACCTGGCCCAGCTCCTGTCCCATCCAGATGGTTTGGTCTTGGCTGCTGCTTTTGGTGGAGCACCAAGGGTGCTGTGTTTTTGATGTTACTTCAGCAGGCTGTTGGGCAGCTGTGACCTGCTAAGTGCCACCCTGGCACTCTGCACCACAGTTCTCTGTTGTGGGGATCCAGCAGAGTGTCTGCTCTGCCACGGCCATGGTGTGCTGTTGGGGTGCTGGTGTTCCTAGCACTGCAGGACATGGCCTCTGTGTCTTTCAGATCCATAGCTCACAGGTCAGACCAGTCTCTATCCTTATTGCTTTCCTCTGGCTGCAGTGGGAGCTCGTAGAAAACAGACCTGTGTCCAGTAGTATGGACAAGGCAAAGGAAGAAGGAACACTTGTCTCAAGGAGTGAAATGCATGCTACATTAGCTCAGAAAACCTTGTTAGTTATTGCAGTAGTATCCCTGAAAATGGAAACCTTCTCCATCTTTCCTTGCTTTCTTGAGGAGCACTTTCAGCCTGAAGGGTTTTCTCCAGTGGTTCCCTGGACAAACAATCTGCCTCCTGCTGGAAAACAGCTTGGTCAGTGCAGACTGTTCAGGATTTTCCTCTGTTTTCTAAAAGATGGCTGCTTCTCTGTTCCATTGGCTGAAAAACTTGAGTCCAGAGTTGAGGAGGGAGTGCTGGGCTGAGCCAGGAGTGCAGGCATGAGGGTGAGTGATTGGTGACCTGAGGGATCACTCAGTCTCCAGAGGTTGAAGTGAGGGTGTGATGTGGGCCACTGGCTGTGTCTGTAACTTGCTGCTGCTCCTCTCAGCCCAGGCACCTCAGTGCTTGGTTATCTGATGGTGACTCCAGCTCTCAGCAGCTCTCCCTTGCTCCAGAGCAGCTTCACTGCTTCAGGGAAATAAACTCATGGTTACTTACTGAGTTGTTACTCTGTTGGGATGACTTACTCTGCACTCCAGCACCTGATCATTAGTATAAGGTCTCGTCATTCCTGAACTATCCCTGACATCTGTCCAAGCCAATCCTGCTCACAGCTTCAGGCTTTGTGTTCAGAGTCCTCTGTGTGCAGCTCCTCATTGATCCCTGTGTGAGGGAGGTACAATCCATTACAGATCCTTGAGCTCTCCAGACCACTCAGGATGAGAGGGAATAAGCGTAGACCACATCCTTATCTCTTCCATGAAACTGATGCTGTTTGCTTGGAAGGTTTGTCCAAGAGGGTTCTGTGCTTGCTCACATTCCAGCAGAATCCAGGGAAGGGGTACTGGCACTTCCTGAGCCCTGAAGCCCTTTCCCAGTGTGACCATCCTCAAAATGGAGGCTGTCCCAACCCCTTCCATCCCCTTCTCCTTTCCTTAGCCCATCAAGTCCTCCTTTCTGTGCACACAGTCACCAGGCTCTCTCTGCAGCCAGGCAGTGGTCTCCACTGGGGCTCTCCTGCAGCTAACAGCCAGACCCTTGGGGATGGGGCATGAGCACAGCCTGTGCTCCTCTTGTCACCAGTCCTGGGAGAGGAAGGAGCAGGAATTCCATAGCTGCTTCACAGAGCCTTTGCTTCCCTGGGCCCTTCTCTCAGTGGCAGTGCCTTCTGCTGCCCTTCAGGCCAGCAGTCCCAGCAGGAGCTGTGCCTGGAGAAGAGCTGCCTCTGGTCAGAACAGGCTTGGTGCTGTGTGTCAGCACCTGAGGGCACCAGCTCAGAGCCCAGGGTCTGGGCTGGCTCTTGGTATGTGCTCTGTGCTCCTGCCAGAGGATGAGTCCTGTGTAAAGCTGTGCTGTGTCAGAGCCTTGTGTGAGGCACTGGAGGTGTGAGCAGTGATGGCTCGTGCCTGAGGAGCCCAAAGGGATGTCACTGGTGGCTGGGGACTGACCCTGGGATTTTCCTCTGCAGTCGGATGCTCTCATCACCCAAGGGCTCTGGTTAATTACCTGCTTGCTCCCTACCCAGGCTGAACTTGGTGAGCAGCATTTCCATGCACAGCAGCCCAAGGAGCAGCAGATGTTCTGGGTTGTTTTCCAGGCCTCAGCCCACTCTGCTGCTGATCTCCTGCCCAAGCATGCAGGTGCCTGCTCTCTGTCTCCCTGTCTCACCTTCTCCCACCTCACAGTCCCTGCTCAGCTCTGCTCTGCCTGCCTCTGCTCCCCATGCTGAGCCCTCAGGTGTGCTGAGGTGCTAGGCAGAAGCCAGGATGCAGTGAGCAGCTGCTCCCCACTGCCTCCCAAAGCATGGGTCAGCTCATTAAGTGGCCTGGGGCCACAGCCCTGCTGCCAGTGGCAGTGCAAGCCCTGAGATCTGAGCTCTTAACCTGGTGAGAGGATAAACAATTAGTGGAGTGCTGATGGTAGAATAAAGACAAACTGGAAAGGCTGCCATGTGGAGCTAGAGACTGAGGGGAAGGTGATGGATCTGGAGGAGAGGAGGCCTGGAAGAGCTGTTAAGCACCTGACCAGAGCTCTTTTTGCACAGCAGCTGCTAGGGCTGCCCCTCTGTGGGGTTTGTTAACTTCTTAGCTTTGAAATGGAGCTAGTGGCAGTGCTGGTGGGGTGAGTGGCTGGAGGCAGCTCACACTTGGAAGAAGAGGTGTCTGATCCATCTTTCTCTCCTCTCTCTCAGGCCTCGGTCGGCCGGCAGAGCCCCAGGGTGCCCTACCCAGCCCGTGGCCTGTGTCCTGGAGAGCCTGGCCTTCAGAGCGCAGCAGGTAGCACAGCTCGAGTGTGCATCTCTTTGTTGGTCTGGTTTCCAGAGGAAACAAGGCTCCTGTGGCCAGCCTGCCTTCCCTTCTCCCAACACCTCCCGAGCCCGGTGCTTGATCCCCACGCCATCTGACAGAGGAGGAGACTCCTAAAGATGCCAAAGCTCCTACAAGTGTCCATTTGCCCACTCCTGCAATAAGGGGTAATTATCCTGAGAAAGCCTGGGGAGAAGGAGAGGCTACAGTGTGTGTTCTGATGTTCTGCACTAGTGAACCCAGTCAAGAGAGCCACAGAGATGCCCAGAAACCCCTCAGGAATTCCTCGGATTTAGCCTTCAGTCAGCTGTGGGCTCAGGTGTGCAGAGAGCCAGCCGTGGCAGCTTAGCACTCCTGGGGTGTTCCCCAGCCCCTCTCACTCCTTCCTAGCTCAGCTCTTCCTCTGGCTCAGCAGGGCTCTCCCCAGGCTGTGTGGCACTGGCAGCTCTGGCCAGGCTGGTGCTAGTGCCATCCCCAGGCTGTGTGGCACTGGCAGCTCTGGCCAGGCTGGTGCTAGTGTCACCCCTTGTGCCCTGCAGTGGTGTCCATGGGCTCAGCTGATCATCGCCTGAACCTTGCCGAGATTCTCTCGCAGAACTACGGCGTGAGGGAGGAGAGGGAGGAGGAGGAGGATGCTCAGGAGAAGCAGAAGACCTTAGAAGAGCTGGAGAAGAGTTTCAGTGCCTCTCAGGTAAAGGCAGCAAGGGAGGGGAAAGGAGGCATTTTTAAAGTGCCCCTAACTGTTGTTTTGTGGTGAGAGTTCCTGGCCTCAGCCTCTGAAGAGCACAGCTTCTGGAGCTCCTGGGGGATGGTGATGGGCACTGAGAGTCCCCAGGAGAGCAGAGCTGCCTTGTCTGCCTCTGCATGTCTCTGCTCCCTGCAGCTGGGGCTGAGCCATTCCTGATGCAGCTTTGTCCTCCCCTTGCTCAGAGCAGTGAAATGCCCTTTGAGGAGCTGCTGGCACTCTATGGCTATGAGGCATCTGACCCCATCTCAGAGCAGGACAGTGAGAGCAATGAGATTGCCCCACACCTCCCTGATATGACTCTGGACAAGGTAAGAGCAGCTCTCTGCCTGGCTCTGTGCTCTCTGCAGCTGCAGGGCTCTGCTGGCTCTCTTTGGGTGGGCTTTGGAGCCTGCCTGGCTCTGGTGTTCTGCTGAGGAAGGTTGGGTGCAGAAGAGCTTAGAGGAGACTGGGGAAGGGATAACTGATCTTTACTCTTTATGGAAGTTGGGTTACAAATTTGTGTGTGCAGATGTGGATCTGTGGAGAGTCAGGGAAGGTTTGTCTCTTGCCAGGTGAAGCTGTGGCTCCTCCTGCTCTAGCTAAAGTCTGTAGAAAGCTTTTTGGTTGTTGTTCCTTCCAGGAACACTCCTGACCCTTGCAGAAGTGCTGCTAGGGAGAGTGGTGTGGGGGTGGTGGGGAGTGAGACTCTGTCCTGGCACAAGCTGTGGGAGGGGAGGGCTGTGGACGTGGCCACCCTTGGCCAGAAATGCTTTAGTCTAGGCCTTACCCTCCCTCATCAGTCTTTTACAACGTTAAAATATTTTTCACTTTCTTGTTGTTGTTAAAAGGAACAAATAGCCAAGGATTTGCTTTCAGGGGAAGAAGAGGAGGAGACTCAGTCCTCAGCTGATGACCTGACCCCATCCGTCACTTCGCACGATGCCTCCGACCTGTTCCCCACCCAGCCTGGCTGTAGGTGCCTCACTGCTGCCTGAGTGCTTTTTACTTGGCTGCAAAGTGCAGGACAGGACAAGGATCTTTGTCTTTGTTGTGTCACAGCAGGTCTTTCCCTTTTCTGCTGGGGGCTGCTGAGAGCCCTAGCCAGCCTAGAGGGGCAGTGGGGCGCAGGGACAGTTGTCTTTGGCTGTGACTCATAGCACTGAGCAGTGAGAAGGGTTTTGCTGCTGGCTGGAGCTGTGGTCTGAAGGATCAGTGCCTGCTCTGACATCTCCAGAGGTGAACAGAGTCAGTAGTGCTAGTGGTGTGAGATGTTGTGGCAGTCCCTAAATGTTGGGATGTGTGGGGGGCCAAAGTGCCTGAGACAGACTCAGCATGCAGTGATCCTTCTGCTCTCCTGCCTGAGGAAGGGCTCTGAGCCCCACAGCTTGGCCACGTGGCAAGGATGCAGATGCTTCTGTTTAAAGGGAGGGAATTAAAATGTACTAAGTTATCCCTGCAGGCCATTAGGGACAGAAAATGGAGGGAAGGAGAGGGAACAGACCAGTAGACAACCAGCATTTCATAACTGCAGATCTTTTCCTTTCCCACAAAGCAAACTTCCTTGCTGATGAAGACAAAGAGCCCTGCTCATCTCCATGTGCTTCCTCCATGGCTGAAGATTCTGAGGAGGATTCCATCCCAGCCAACGAGTGCAAGAAGGTAACTGCTCCCAGTGCCTTGGCAAGGGAGCCAGGACATCTCTATCTGAAATGATCTTCTGTCTCAGAGATGGAAAATGCTCTTGTGCCTTCCTAAACTCAAACTGCAGCCTGTCTCCCTGCAAGGGTGAAATGCTGCAGAGTGTTCCCAGCAGCATGTACTGAGGGGAGCCATCTTAGGAGAGAGAGGAGCTGGCTTCCCAATCCATCCTGGTCCTGGAGGCTGCAGGAATGTTCCTGCACTGCTTTATCTCCAGCCTTAGCTGCTTGCCATAAATCTCCAACATTAAACCAGTGGAAATGCCTCAGGTCCCCAAAGGATCATCTGGCTGGCAGTAAATCTCCTTAGTTAGTCCACCGAGCAGTCACAGTTCCCTAGGAGTGAACAGTGGCAGTGGGGAGATAGCTGAATGGCCTCGTGCTGTCCCAGTCCCTGAGGGACAGAGGAGCCTTTGCTGTTTCCGTTCACCTTCCTCTCTGTGCTGGTGTTTCAGGAGATCATGGTTGGACCTCAGTACCAAGCTGCTGTTCCCATCCTGCACGTGAACAGGCATGGTGAGAAAGGTAAGGCACAGCTCTGTCTGTCCCTGTGGCTTTAGGCTGCTGGCCTGGGCCTTTGATGGGGCTCTGGCTCACCAGCTCTGCTCCCTGGCTCTGGGCCTGGCTACAGCTGAGGGCCCCTCCTCCAAACCTGGGAATACCCTTCTGGAGATGTTCTGATCACTTCTTCTCGGAGGTTTTCCTTTGCCACTGCTTTGTTTTCTGTCAGGGACAGGGCTGCAGCTCAAAGCTGCCTTCCCCTCCCACTGTGCTTGTTTACACCTTAGAACCCAGGAGGTTTAGCTGCAGGATGTCTCTGCCATACACTTACTTGCAGAGAATTCTCTGCTTGGCTTATCTCAGTGCTTTTTCTGCTAGCCTATGAGAATGAAGATCAGCTGCTTTGGGACCCAAACATCCTCCCTGAGAGAGAGGTGGAGGAGTTCCTGTTCCGTGCCGGGACACGGCGCTGGGATGAGCTGGCGAGCAGCAGCCTGCCGGAGGGGGAGGTGGTGAAGGACAACGAGCAGGTGTGTGCTGGGCTCTCTGGGGCTGTGCAGCTTTCCTACAGACGTCCTGAAGGGACCCAACTCCAGTGCAGTCCCAGGAGGCCTTCACCCTCCTGTGGGGAGACTGGAAGGGGCCATAGTGCATCCAACCACAGGTTGGCTTGGCTTGGAGCTTTCCTTCCAACACCATAGCAGATGGGAAGCATGGAACAGATTGGGCAAGAAGGGAATGGATGTGATTCTGGCTGTGTTCTTCCAGGGTTCCAAACTCTCTAAGCCAGAGCTTGCAGCAAAGATCATCCTTTTGGATCTGTCCTCTGTAACAGTGTCTTAATTCCTCTTTGGAGCCAGCTAAGACTTGAGAGCAGTTCCTTGCTCTGAGCTAGCCAGGTTAGGCTCTCACACAGACACACGTGAGAGCTGCTGCTGGAGCTCCATCTTGTCAGTGCAGGGTTGGGAGGGGAGTGATCCGTGCTGGTGCTCAGCTTGGGGTTAGTGGGAAGTGAATCTTGGCAACAGGAAGCTTTATGAGGCCAAGCTGGGTCATGAGCAGGTTGGATGTGGTGTGTGGCTCAGGTCCATGTTGTAACTTTCTTGTTTGCCAGGCTCTCTATGAACTGGTCAAATGCAACTTCAATGCAGAGGAGGCTCTGCGGAGGCTGCGCTTCAACGTGAAGGTTATCAGAGGTGAGAGCCCCCACATCTCTGCTCTGCCCCAGGCACCAAGGCTCTAGTAACTCCTGCGAGCTTCTCTGCATCTCCCATTCCTCTTCCTTTCTGCTGCAGATGAGCTTTGTGCCTGGAGTGAGGAAGAGTGTAGAAATTTTGAACATGGCTTCAGGGTCCATGGGAAAAACTTCCACCTTATCCAGGCAAACAAGGTAAGGAGCTGACCCCTGTGCCCCACTAGGGCTCAGGGAAGGAGGCACAAGAGGTATGTGGAGAGCCTCAGCTGGTGCAGGAAGTTGAGGACTGCTGAGTTCCGACCCCAGGCTTTGTGTTGACTCATGCTAGCAGGTGATGGGCTGTTCACTGCCCTGCTCTGCCTTATTTTCCAGGTGGGAGAAGTCACAAACAACACTGACCTGCATGAGTGATGTCAGTTAATTACTGATTAGCCCTTTCTGGAGTCTCAAAAGTTCTTTCCAAACTCTCAGCCCTTGCAGTACTTCTGTGAATGAGTGAGTTGAGCATGTGGATGTTTTGTAAAGTCCCCTGGGGTCCTCTAGAATGAGAGGTGCTGCTGTAGGGAGAGCTGGGCCCCAGGACATATGCTGCTGTGCTGGGAGTTGGCAGAACCAGAGAGTCCAGTTGTACCGCTGATCAGTCGTGGGCATGTTGGTGCTGGCCAGTGACACGGACCCAGGTTTGCTCTCTCTGTGTTAGTTGTGCTGCTGGAAGTGCAGGAAGGTCCTGCACCAACGTGCCACCTGTGAGGCCACCCTGGGGTCTGCAGGAACACCTGTGCACTGTGGGGAGTTCCTTCTCTGGCCAATAACCACCTCGCAGGTCTCAGTATTGCTTCTGTTCTGCAGCATAGCTATGTCCCCAGCAGTCTCAGTCACTGCCAGGCACTGTTTGCTGTGCTGTTGCTGGGAGAGGAGCCCCTGCTGCCCGGGGTGCCCCTGCTCTGACTGGGCTGTCCCCCCAGGTGCGCACGCGGTCGGTGGGCGAGTGTGTGGAGTACTACTACCTGTGGAAGAAGTCGGAGCGCTACGACTACTTCAGCCAGCAGACTCGCCTGGGCAGGAGGAAGTACATCCTGCAGCCTGGAGCCACGTGCGTGGAGCATTCTCCCCATACAGCTAGTAATGGCCAGGGCCAAGGCTGAGCCCTGTGCAGAGCTCCAGGGGCTGGCTGGGCTGGGGCACTGGGGGCTGCTGGGGGGGCTCCCAGCCCCACACCATGCAGCCTGGGAGGGGAGGCAGGGCAGGTACTTGCTTGGAGGTGGACTTTCTTCTGTCAGAAAAGACTGGTTTGTTTCAGACCAAGGCATCCACAAAAGTTAAGGCTAGGGTCAGGGATTCAGGGCTGAAAGAACTCACTTTACTGAGGTTTTGGGAGTGGAGCTTTTTAAGTCAAAAATAGACTCTTCCTAGTGTTTTGGGACCTGAGTTAATTCCTTTCCCTGCTGCCACTCTTCGAGGCAAATTCCGCACTCTGAAATGTGTGCTAATTACAGAGAATACCTCTCAGAAAGATTGGTGCTGAAGTGCTTTAAAAGATCAGCATGAAATGTTTCAGTTGGATCAATTCAAACATAGGATGCAGTCTTAGATTTTTATTCTGATGCTAGACAGGAAAGCTCTTGAGATCTCAGCTGGGAGCATGGTTCCTGATCACTTGCTCTTTGCTGGCACACGAGCAGAGCCACAGCCTGCTGCAGCCACTCTGGAGCTGCCTGTTCCCTGGGCTCAGTCCCAGGCATGTTCCCCTGCCTGTGTCTCTGCTCAGCAGGGGTGGCAGTGCTCTCTCTCTCTCCCCACAGGGACTACACTGACAATGACCTGGATGGGGGTGAAGCAGAAAGCAGCAGTCGTTCCCGGAGCTCCCCTCCAATCCCTTCTGCCACCAGCTGCCTGGATTCCCACTTTGGTCAAGATCAGATAGCAATAGAGAGCACAGGTAACTCCTTCCCTCCCTCTGTGACACAGACTCTCCAGTGCCTGTCTCCCTGTTGCTGTTTTCCAGCTGTTGCTGCACATCCTGGGCTCACTCTGGCTTTCTTCTCTCGCTCCCCTCCACCCTTTCTCCCTGCTGTGTGTGCTGCAGAGCCCCTGAGCGTGGAGAGCACAGCCTGCAGCCTGGGCAGCACCAGCGAGTCGGGGCAGGGCTATGAGTGCAGCACTCCCTCAGAGACCAACTGCTCCCTGGAGCCCCCGGAGGAGAGCTCCTCAGGGGTCACCCCTGCCCCCTGCCCGCACCTCAGCCCCGCACCCTGTGCCCTGCCAGAGAAGCAGGAGGCACTGCAGAGCTCTGCTGAGAGGATAAGCGTGGACTTCACTCTCCCTGCAGACGTTAAGCAGGGCTTGCCTTTGCTGGCTGGCCCTGGGGCTTTGGACAGAGAGCCTGAGGCAGTGGTGGCCCCTGCCCAAGTGTCCTTAGCGGTCACGGAGTTTGGCCTCCTCGGCATCGCAGATGTAAATAGCTTCCTGAGTGCTCACCAGGCCTGTCCAGCACCTGTGGCTCGCTCAGAGCCCTTGTCACAGTGAGAGTCTCCTGTCACAAACTTGTCACAGACCCAGCGAGGACTTGGACATGGCTGAGTGAAATCCTGGAACTTCCACTGTTCCTTAGGGACAGTTTGGAGCTGTTGGTCAGAATCTGTCTTTCCATCCTCCTTGATCCAAGGCTGCAGTGAAACCAAACACCTTCCTGCTCCAGAGTGTCCTGACACAATCCTGTGGAGCTGGTGGCTGGCAGGAGTGAGGGGGGAGCTCATCACCCCCGTGTCCCTCACCTGTCAGCCCAGGTAAAGGCAGGCTGTTGGGATGTCCCTGGGCCCCAGTCTGAGTGCAGAGATGCTGTGAGAGCAGGGATCTATCACCAGCACTTTGGGGGCTGGGCGCAGGAGGCTCCGAGAGCATCAGGGAGCACTGTGCCCCTGGGCTGTGGGACAGGCATGGCAGCGCAGGAGGAAGGTGAGGAGTCTTGGCCCTTCACCAACAGAGAGTGTGTTGCAATAGCAGTTGTTCTCCCAGCATCTGTCCTGCCCTCCAGAGCCATGGGCCAGAAGCAGTGCACGTGGCTGTTCTCCAGCCCCTCTGCCCTCAGCTGTGGGTGGGATGGGTCCTGCTGCAGGGGCATCAGGTCTGGGGACGTGACAGTGTGTGGTGTGGTAGCACCGTGTGCTCCTCAGTCCTCCTCACCTTCCCCTGCAGTGCTGGCCCATGGAGAGCTGCTGGGAGTAAAGGGAGTTCCTGGACCCACCAAGCAGTGCTGGCCCCAGAGCAGGGCAGTTCTGGTGAGGAATGGCTTGGTCCTTGCTGACCACTGCAGTCCAGGAGGGGAAAAATACAGAACAACACTTCTCTAACTTCCCAGCTTGTTCAGAGTTTGTCAGCTGTGGGAGGAGATGTCACTTAGCTCCCAGGGCACCATGGCTAGGACACTGGTGGTAGTATCAAGTGCCAGGCCTGGGCATCCCTGCCCCTGTCTGCCTCACAGAACAAGCTCTCTTGAGAGGAAAGTTAGGTCTTCAGCTGCCACAGCCAACCTTGAGGGAGGTGACAGGAGTGGCCCCATGTGGCAGAGCTGCAGTGGCACGTTTGTGGGTGTGCTGGAGTCTGGAGCTGCTTCACTTCCAGGTGTGTTCCAGCTCTGGGATTTGCGACTGGCCTCGATCCACATGTTCCCATTCCTCGTGTTTTCCAGGCAGGGAATGCTGCCTCTGGCTGTGCAGGGCTCTGGTGCAGGTGTTCCTTCCCTTCCTGCAGCCACTGTCTGCCTTTGGGAAGGGGTTTGGGTTGAGGTTTTGCCTTGTTTTGGGGCTGTGACCCTGCAGGTGGTCCTGCTGCCAGTGGAGTTGGGAGAGGACTAAAACCACTAGCCAGCATCCTCCTTTTCCCAGCCCTGTGAAGCTGTGCTCAGCCCTGCAGTGGGAGCACGGGGAGGCAGGAGCAGACCTTGTCTCTCCTCTCCCCAGCCCCAGAGCTGTTCTGCTGGCTCCCTCCCCTGCCAGCTCTGCTGTGAGGTGCTGAGCTCCAGGTGCCAGGCCTTGCTCTGTCAACCAGACAAGGCCACTGGAGGCCTCCCAGTTCCTGGGAACAAAGCAAGGACAAGTTCCTGCTCCATAGTGGAATTGCCCAGGCTGCCATTCCCCTTTCTGGGGGAGAGAGGAAGCTCTTTGGCTGGAAGGAGGAGGCAGGGCAAGAGCATGAGCAGCCCTCCCAGGGAGGGCCAGGCCTTGGCATCTCCTCTCCAGCAGCCAAGAACATTCTTTGTTTTCCTGAAACCATTTTTTCTTTGGTTTGTTTCAAGCCCTAGAGAAAGCAGAGGAGAGGCTGGGGAGGCAGAGATCTCCCTTATTTATGTTCTTCAGTGTTGTTTACAGATTCCTGTGGGGTCTCTCAACATGAGTGTGGGGCTGATTCCACCTAACTTCAAGGGAGGGGGTGGAAAGGGCTGGGGCAGGGTGGGAGAGTCACCTGGGAGGAGGTTTGGCTTTGGTTTTTCTGTTGGGGTTTTCTTTTCCTTCCTACAAAGCACATTCACTTGGAGCTGCTCCCAATGCTGGACTCTTCCCCTTCCCTCCCCAAGCCCTACACTGTGAAGTGACACTGCCTTGAGGACCCCTGCCCTTATTTATTTAATTAAAAAACTCATTTGAAAGTGAGCCAGAGAACTCTCTTGTTCTGCCCCATCCTCTCCTCACCCTGGGCAGGGGTGGGGTGGTGGCAGCAAGCATTCACATCCCTAAGGATGTCCAGAGCAGGGTCTGCAGCCCAACACTGATCTTGGCCTGTCCTGGGGGAGATGCCAGGCCAGGTAACAGCCCCTGAGCCCTCTGGGGTTGTGTCCTCAGGTACTCTGACAGGACATCCCCAAGTCCTGGTGCAGCAGCTTCTGCTTGGAGAGGAGCACCTTCATGCCAGGCTCAGGGAATGCCTCCAGCCCACCCTGCCCTGGTGCTGCAGCTCCTGCCTTGGGTGGCTCTGAGGCTGCTGCTGGGGGTCCCTCTCTTCCTGTGCCAGCTGTGCCATCACCACCCGGGAGGAGGTCTGGCTTCCTTGGCTGAATTTTCCCTCCTAGTCTGGATGGGGAGGGGAGGGAGGTGTCCATTGCTCATCCACATGCCCCCAGTCCTTGGCACCCTGGCAGCCTGTGGTGGTGGCAGGGGGCTGGGGTCCATCCACGTCTCACTGCCTTCTGCCAGAAATAACATCCTGGAGGCGAGAGAAATATTCCTGCTGCAGCTGCCTTGTGTGTTCCTGCAAGAAGACTCTTTCTGTACCACAAAGCCCCTCTGTTCTGTCAGAAACTGCTCAAGTCTGTTCTCCAGCTCTTGCCTTCTGTCCTGGGGCTGTGGGGAGGGGACAGGGCTTCCCTCTGGGTGGGCACAGCCTGAGAGACAGCAGCGGGTTCCCCTGCTTCCTTTGAGGCTCTGAGGAGCTATGGGAAGGATGAGTGTGCTCGAAGCCCTCAGGTGGGAACACTGGCCCTTGGCTCATCACATCCTTTGGGATGCCTTTTTTGGGCCTGCATGATCAGAGCAATGTTTTCAAGGGTGTTGGAGCAGCAGGACCAGCACCTGCTGAAAGCTTTGCATCCCCTGTGCTTCCAGGGCTCAGGAAGGGGAGTACTGGCCAAGCTCTGCTTGCTGGTGCTAAGCCTCCCCACACACACCAACTCACCCCCAGCAGCCAGGGCTGTGTTGCTGGCCTCATACCAGGTCTTCTGCTGGCCAGGGCTGGGGAAGGCTGAGCCCCTCTGGCCAGCACTGTGCAGGCTGAGCTCAGAGCAGGGGCTGGGCCCAGCTGCAAGCAGCCAGTCCGGCCAGGCTGGGCCAGTCCTGGGTGGCTCCTGTCACCCTGGCACTATCCAGCAGCCACGGCACTGGCACAGGGCAAAGTCCTGCCTGGGGCACCTGCTCTGTGAGGCCTTGCTGTGTGGCCAGGGGAGAAGCTGCCTCATCTCTCTCCCTTCTGCTCTGCTCCTCAGCACCATCCCTGTCCTCACTGAGCCCCACGCTGTCCCGTCTGTGCCCTCACGATGGCCTCCAGCTGCGGGGGTGGCTCAGCACAGCCAAGGACTGCTGGGGCTGTGACAAGCAGATTCATCAGTTGCAGGTACTAAACCTGCATCCCCTCAACAGCATGGTCTGGGCATCCCACAGGGGCCAGCCAACCTCCTGTCCTCCAGCACCCCTCAGTTCTCCTGCTTCAGGGCTCTCACCCACCCAACACCAAGATCTGGGGCATGCAGGCAGCATGTGTGGTGCAAATCCTGCCCCAGGAGCTGTGCCAGGGTCCCGTGGCACCAAAGGGCAGCAGGAAGATTGCACTGGGGCAGAGTGGGGCAGAGCAGAGCAGAGCAGAGGAATGCTGTCGAGTGGTTCTGCCCCTCTCTTTAAATCCCAGGGCAGCCCAAGAGTGTTTCCAGCTCTGCTGGCTTCCCACAACAGCCTTGACATTCCCCACAGGCCACTCATGGCTCACATAAACAAACCAGCTATCGTTTGGGTGGCTTCTGTATTATTCATGTTTCCTTCCCTCCTGACCCAGAGTTGGGCCTGGAGCAAGCAGCCAGGCTGTGGCCATCCCGGTCCTGCCCAGGAATCACTGCAGGACCTCGTGCTCCAGCCCTTGCTCCCATCCCTGCTCGGGGTGCCACTGGCTCAGCGTGTTCCCAGCTCCAATGGACAGCACCGGAGCCTGTCTGAGGACCAGGAAAATAAATCCCACCCCTTTGTCCCAGCCCTTAAATCACCGCTTAAGCCAACGATGCTCCTCAGCCTGTGTTTCAGTCCTGCTGTTCTGCTCCCACTGCGCCCAAAGGCTCCAGGGAATTCCCTTCCCCCGAACCCTCCATCCCATGGCGGCAGATCCGGAGATGCTCTGCCGTGGATCGCTGCTCTCCTCCCTCCGCCTTCGCCTTCCTCCGCTCCCGGATCTTCCTTTTGTTCCCTTTCTGGTTTAGTCTCAGGAAGAAGCCCGGGGCTGGCGGGACACACGCGGCTCCCGCATGATCCCTTCCTTCTNCGGGCCCGCGCCGTTCCGGGCCATGTGAGCCGCGGGGCCGGGCCGCGGGGCCGTCACCGGCAGCGGGATGGAGCGCAGGAAAGTCTTCGTGGTGCTCGACGTGCTCTGCCTGGCGGTCGGTGAGGGCTCGGTACCGGCGTCGGAGCGTCCCCGGGTCCTCCTCCGGTCCTCCTCCGGTGGAGCTTGGTCCGGTTCCGTGGGTGGTACCGGGGCTTCGGGGTCCCCCTGCTCCTCCGCCCCAGCCCAGCTTGTTGCCGGTGCCGCGGGGCCGGGCCGGGGTCAGCCCCGGAGACACCTGCCCAGGCCCTGCCCCGGGGGTCGGGGCTCATCGCCGGAGGAGCGCCGGGGCCGGTTGGACGCCGGCTCCTGCTTCGGGGCTACCGGACCCCATCGAGGGTCCCGGCTCCCGGGACTGCCCCGGTGCGGAGCCGCTCCCTCGTCCGGGAACCTTGGGGAGGGGTCCCGCAGCGCCCTGGGAACGTGCCCGAGTGGGTTCCGGGGTACCCGGACGGATCCGGCGGCTTCCTCCGGGAACCGGAGCCAGTCCTGGGCCGGGAGGCAGCCGGTGGGGCCCCGCTGCGGAGCTCGAGCGGATCCTTTCCTCCCGCTGCCGTCGCCCTGGCTGCCTGCCCGCCGGAGCGGGGCCGGGTCAGAGGGGCTCGGGGTGCCCCTATCCGGTACCCCCCGGCTCCCCGTTGCGGGCAAACGCCCATTTCTAAAAGTGACGCTGAGAAGCTGCTAATTAAGACAGACTAAAAATAAAGGCCCAGGTCGTAATTGCAGCCGGAGCCTCCTGGGCCGGGAGCTGCTTCCTCGGGCTCTGGCGGGGAGCGGCCCATTCCTGCCCGTGTCTGTTCCCGCTCCCAGCCGGTGCCTTTTATTTTTAGGGAAGCTTTTTTGGAGGATGAAATTATCCAGAAAGGAAAACTGGTGTCTAATTTGAGCTGCAAATTAATGTTTGAGGTGTACACGGAGGCGTCTGCATCCACCGGGCAGTGGTTCCCCGGCGGTGGCCGCTGGGTCCCAGCTCAGGGACACCGGGGAGGGCACCGGGAGTCAAGGACCAGGTTTCGTTATCGCTGGCCCCGCTCGCTCGATGAGCGCAGGAGGTGGCGTGTCCGGGCGCGGGGGTCCCCGGAGGAGGGGGCGGAGGTGTACGAAGGTGTTCCTGGGAGACAGTGAAACACGGGAAAGGCGGAAACTGCTGGGAAAGGTGGAACCGGGAGTGGAGCTCGGGCTTAAGGTGGACTGCAGGCCACGCTCGGGGCAGAGCATCCCGGGGCTTGCTGTGTCCCATGTTCACCGGGAGGGTGTCCTTGGCCCCCAACACTGCTCCGGCTGCTCCCAGGCTTGGGGCAGGCGCAAGGGTCCCCATCCAGCAGAGGAGCTGGCATGCCTGCTGCACGGGGCAGGGACCCTCAAACCCTTTTTGGTCTTAGGGAACAATCCCATCTTAGGGATGAGCTCCCAAATGCCCCTGGCTGGAGTTGGGACACACTGGGTGAAGTCTCCTTGCCTGGACTGATACGGCTGGTCACAGCATCTCTCCTGAGCTCTGCCAGGAGCTGGGGGAGAGGAGAGGCTGGCAGGAGCAAGGGCTACTGGAGGGTGAGGGTGGGAAGCCAAGTGCACTGGAGTCCACACCTGGGCTGGGTCACCCAGTGGCATCTCCAGGTACTGGTGTCCTCCTGGAGCTAGTGTGAGTGTCCTAGGGGCTCTTCCCTGCTGTAAAACAGGTTTGCAAGATGCCTGAGCTTGTTAATTCTACTGAGCTCTGTCCTCCTAGGCCAAAGGGTAGTGTGAGGAGAGGGCACAAGGTCAGTCCTGGTCTCCTGCACCAAGCCCTGCCACTGCTGTGCCTGGGGAAGAGTGAGGGGATCATGGGGGCTCTGCAGGTGCCTGATTTTGGCTGTCCTGTGTGGTATTTGGGCGCTGCAGGCAGCTGGGAGCTCTGATAGAGCCTTATCAGCTGTGGGGCCAGCGTGCTGGCAGGGGCAAGACCTTCCCTGGGTGCGGGTGGCTTGGGTCTGTGTCCCTGCAGGGGATCCTTCCTTGGCAGCAGGAATCAGAGAGCCAGGGCAGAGGGATGGGTAGATAGTGTGGTGTTGGGTGCCTGTGTGGAGTCTACAGGAAGGTGTCCACAGTCCTCACCACCTCTCTGCCTTGCAGCATCTCTGCCCTTCATCATCCTGACTCTGGTGAACTCCCCGTACAAGCGGGGCTTCTACTGCAACGATGACTCCATCCGCTACCCCTACAAGGCAGACACCATCACCCATGGCCTCATGGCTGGGGTCACCATCACCTGCACTGTGGCCATTGTAAGGAGGCACCAATGCCTTCCCTCCAGGGCAAGGGGATCCTGGCGTGTTGTGTCCAGGAGCTGGGTCCCAGCACAGCCCACCTCCAGACTCCCTGGCAGGGCAACAGGACCCTTGGGTTGAGCCGAGCTCTGCTCGGGGTCAGGAGCTTCCTCTGGGGCTGCAAGACCCATGTCCAGTGGGGCTGGTTCCCTGCAGGGAGGGTGAGAGGCCATGGGAGCTCCTGGGGCAGGTGGGTGCTGGGGGCTCCTCTGCCAGAGAGCCAAGAGCCTGAGCATCCTGTACCCCTGGTGCTGGGGAGCTGCTTTGGTAGCCCCAAGACCCTCACTCCTTGCCCTCCACAGATCTCAACAGGGGAGGCATATCTGGTCTACAAGGAGCGTCTCTACTCCAAGTCAGAGTTCAACAACTACCTGGCTGCTCTCTACAAGGTGGTGGGGACCTTCCTCTTCGGGGGAGCCATCAGCCAGTCCCTGACTGACCTGGCCAAATACATGATTGGCCGTCTCCGGCCAAACTTCCTGGCTGTCTGCAATCCTGACTGGTCCAAGGTGAACTGTTCCATCTACGTGCAACTGGAGAACGTCTGCCAGGGGGAGAGCAGGAATGTCACCGAGTCCAGGTGAGCCCTGGGGGCACAAGACCTGTCCACTCCACCCACTCAGCAGTGCTGGGTCTGCTGGCAGACCCAGACAGGTATCAATGCTCTTGTGCTGCAGGCAGAGCCTGCAGAAAGGGTGAAGGCTTGCAGGGGACCAGCTGGGCACTGGGGGGGTTCTCTCTCATGGCCTGACCCATCACTTTTGCCCCACAGACTGTCCTTCTACTCTGGGCACTCCTCCTTTGGGATGTACTGCATGATGTTCCTGGCGGTAAGTGCTGTGCTGTGGAAAGGCAGTGAGCCCATGTGGATCCTGTCCCCTGGGGGGGGGCTTGGTGCCCCAAGCACCCATCTCCAGGCTGTTGACTGCTCCCTTCCCTGCCCAGCTCTATGTGCAGGCACGGCTGGTGGGGAAATGGTGCCGGCTGCTGCGCCCAACCATCCAGTTCTTCCTCCTCGCCTTCGCCATCTACGTGGGCTACACCAGGGTGTCCGACTACAAGCACCACTGGAGCGATGTGCTGGCAGGGCTGCTCCAAGGAGCTCTCATTGCTGTCCTCATTGTGAGTGTCCCCTGGGCTACCTGATGCTCTGCTGGCTGCGGCAGAGGGGTTCCCAAACCCTCCTTCCCTGTTCTTGCCCAGGTCCGCTACGTCTCGGACTTCTTCAAGCAGCGTCCCCCGCGGCAGTGCGGCGAGAAGGACCTGGAGCGCAAGCCCAGCCTGCCCCTCACCAGGAGTGACCCTGACTGCAATCACTACAGCTACCGCGGTGCCCCCTGAGCCCTGCTGGACCTCACACCTGCCCCTCGCCCGCTCTGCACTGCTCCTGGCATGGGGAGAGGGGTGCTGGCTCTGGATTGACTGTTGGCTCTGGACTAACTGCTGGCTCCATGGTGCTGGTGCCTCTTGCTGCTGCAGGTACCGCTGGGATGGCCTTGTCCATCCTGGCTCCCCATGGCTGCTGTGCCTCTGCTGGTGCCTGGTGAGCCCAGCACCCTGCCTGTGGGAAGGTCCTTGGTCCCTTGTGTGTCTGAGTCACACTCCAAGGCTGCTGTCCCAGCCCTCTGCATGGAGGGAGGAGGAGGAGGGAGGGTGGCACGTGGGGGTGGACTTATCGGGTTGGCAAACCTTGCCGAGCAAAGAGCAAACTCACCAGGAAGTCTGAGGTTGGCTGTGCTGAGTGCTATCCCAGTCCAGGTATCCAGCCTTATGAGCACGGATCCTCACAGGCACAGGGGGAGGAGGACAGCTGCTGGGCTAGCAACACTTTTGGAAAGGATTGAAGCAATCCAGAGCTCTTCCCTGTTCCCTGATTACCTTTACAAGCAGTCCTGGCTGCCAGCAGCCCCTGAGCTGAGGGTCCCGGGCAGACTTCCCTCTGGTGGTGCCCAGTGCTGGAAGTGAGGTCTGCTTGCACCCTGCCTGCTTCATGCCTGCCTTGGGGTGAGGGGCATGCTCAAGCCTCTGTCTCTCCTGCAGCTTCAGCTGATGCTTTAGGGGATGTGGGGTGGGGGTGTAGGGGAAGGGGAGAAGCTTTCTGTGGTAAACAAAAATGAACAGGGATGTGGAGCTGGAGACAGGACTCCGAATACCCTGGGAAGGTAGGGAGTGGGCCCCGGAGCAGTTCCCATTGCTGATGCACAGCTGCCTCCTGCACTGGAGGAGCACTGTGGGCCTCCAGACTACAGACATTTTCATTATGATGTGTTTTTGTAAAAATGTGTTTTTTAAATTAGATCACCCTTAAAGAATGTCTGTGTCAGGCCTCTCCTGTTACTCCATGGATGCTCCTGGCCTTGGAGTGGATGGGCTTCAGTGTTCAGGGCTTCCTTTTCCAAGGGAAAGGGGTCTGAAGCCACTTGCTAGCAGGGGGTTTGCTGCTGAGCCCCTCTCCCAATTGCTCTGGGAAAGCTGGGAGGGGGAGCCCAGGCAGAGATGGGGCTGCCCAGACACTCCTTGCCCACACGGCCTGTGTGATTCCACCTTCCAGAGGAAAGAAGAACTGTGGCCAGCCCAGGGCTCTGAGACCTGTCCTGGTGCTGCCTTCACCCTGACCCCAGGAGCCTCCTGTGTTCCCTGGCACCACAGCAGAGCCTCTGTGAAGGGGGAGGGAAGGGAAGGCAGGGAGAAGCTATCGGAAAAAGTGATGTTTTGTGCCTGCAGCTCCCTTGCTGCTCCACAGCCTGAGCCAAGGGAAGGCAGGGTGGGGAGAGAGCCTTGGCACAGCCTCCCATGTCCCTCCTGCCCCAGGAATGGCTGCAGTGGGAACAGACACCAGCAGCAGGGGCACCAGGAGGCAGTGCCCAGCCTGGGTCAGGCTCAAGGGTCACTCAGGACTGTGTCTGCTCTGTGCTGTTGACAGCAGCCCTACCCAGCTCTGGGCTCTGCTTCAAGATGGAGCCACCTCAGCTCTGCCCATGCTGCTTGGAGCTGCTTGGCTCCTGTCTGCAGCTTGCTGGAAGTGGGCAGAGCTGCTGGCCTGGACCCCTAGTTGCTGTAAGCTCCCTGCACCTGGGCACATCCTGACCTCCATAGGGCATCAAGCCCAGGAGCACCCACGGTCACCCCAATCCCTCAGAGGTGGCAGGGCCAGTCCTGGGGTCAGCTCTGCCTCTGGAGCCTCTTGCCTGCCCTGGGTCAGCACAGCCTGGTCTGTCCTGGCTGGGAGCAGTGCAGTCCCTGCACGGTGCCCATGTGCTTACGCAGTGTGGGTTGCTCCAGTCTAGACAAGCCCTGACCAAAAATACCTTCCCTGTGCACAGGGAACTCCCTCACCACATGCTGCTTTTCTCTTTTCCTTTGAGAGCTTTCCTCCTGCAAGGCCTTTCCGGGTCCCCCAGCAGGGTCCTTCCCCCTGTCCCAGCCCTCTGGTTAATAGCTGGTGGGTGTAAAACAAGGCTGCTGGAAGTGCCGGGGCAGGGCTCCCTGCCCAGGGTTTGCAACAGAACTCTGCCAAGGAGCAGCAGCTCCTGGAGTCAGGGGCAGGAGGCACAGGTTCCAGACCTTGTCTGCTGGCTTCTCCTCTGGCCAGGCTGCAGTGCCCAGCAGCTTGCCCCAGTTGCTGGCCTTGCCTCGACAGCTCTTCTGTGCAGCCAGGAACGTGCCTGCTCCTTTCCCTTGAGATCTGATTTCGCCTCTTGGATGCATCTCTGGAAAAACCAGCTGGGCCACAATGCTGCAGTGTGTGGCTCCCAAGGGCAGGGCAGCCTGGTGTGTGGGGGAGAGCCAGGCTCTTCCTTCCTGGGTGGACAGGGCTGCATGTCTGCTCACAGCTGTCCCTGCTGTGGGAAAAGGGGCTGAGACCTGACTGAATTCATGGCATGGCAAGCCACAAGTAACCTGCAGTTGGAAGAGGCTCCTGAGCTATGCCTGAGCACAGCGAGGGGCTGTGAGCTGCAGCCAGTCCCTGCCCCACGTCTACTCCCCAGCCCCATGGATGCCAGCAGGGCACTGGGGAAGTCAAAGCAGGTCCAGTTTCTGCTGCAAGGGCTGCAGTCCCTCCTGATTTCGGTAGCCCTGGTCATGGCTGAGTGCTGTGGCATGCTGCCAGTGCTGTTCCAGCTCCAGGCCAGCCCCTGCTGCCTCCAGCCCCTCAGTCTGAGCACAGGGGAGGATCTGGGCCAGGCTTGTCCTGCTGCTGGTGTGGCAGGGCTGGTACTGCTTGTAGGAGCTGAAGCTGGGAGGGGAGGGTCTAGGTGTGATGCAAAGTGCCCTCCATTAGCTTTCCCCATTTGAGGCTTGAGGTTGTACCAAGCCCAGAGGATCAGAGCAGGGAAGAGCTCAGTGCATCCTGCTTGTATTCAAGGTGAATTGTGGCCCTGGGCATTGTACTGCCTTGTGACTGAGGTGTCCAAACCCCTTTGCACGGGGTGACTCAGGAGTTTGGGATCCAGTCCTGGTTGTGCTGGGACAGATTCAGCTACAGACTGAAGCCAAGCAGCGTTGGCCCGCGAGGCATGGCTGGGACCTGCTCTCTGAGAGCCACCCTGTTCCCCAGCATCAGCAACTCCACGCATCAAGCACTCAGCCAAGATGCCTGCTTTCCAAAATAAGCTGCTTCTGGCAGCATTCAGCCAGGCTCTGGCTCCCAGCCCTGTTCCAGAGGGGGCCCTGGGCTGCCTTCCCCAGCCTGTGCCTCCTGGCTGCCTCCTGCCTTGCCATGCAGCATCCTCCCTCCCCTCCCTGGCACCTGGGACTCCTGATGCCGATCCAAAGGGCTTCCTCTGGGTTCCTTTGCCCCAGCCCCAGGTTGCTCTCTGCTCTTGGCCTCTATCCATCGATGACTTGGGGCAAGTGGCAGGCGGAGGGGCTGAGCTTCCTGGTGCCCATAGCACGCTTCCAGGAGCGGGCAGAGGCCTTGCCAGGAAGGATGTTACTCATCCCTGAAACATCTCCTTCCCTGGCGGGCAGCCACGGGAGAAGGCTGCCAGCAGATGAGCCTGTGGCTGGGGGTGTGAGGTGGTCCCTGCTGAGGGATGTGCTGTGGGGACACCAATGCCTGTGGGTGCAGCAGGTCTCACCTGCAGGTGAGGATGTTTGCAGCCTGTGAGGAAGCAGCTGTCAGGCCACGTGCACCTCTTCTCCTCAGCCTGGTGAGGGCAAAACTGGGGTGGCATGGCCAGGACTCCAAGGCTGTGGCCCCTGGACCTGGTGGAGCTGCCCAGTGTGGCCCTGGGGGTCCAGAGTGCTGCCTGGACTGGGTTCCCTGCGTGGCCCATGCCCCTGGCATCACCCTCGACTTTCCCCGAGAAATTGGAACCGTCCTCCTGCCTCATCCCACCCCACTGCCTGCCTGACGGGGCTCCGCGGGGTGGAGGCGGCTGGAAGCATCGGAATGCACCGGGATGCACCGGGATGCAGCGGCCGGCGCCAGAGGGCAGCAAGAGCCCGGCGGAGCGGAGCCGCCCCGCAGCCCTCGCCCTCCCGCAGCCCCCCCGGTGCCCGCGAAGCTCTCTCCTCTCCCGGGGGCTCTGCTGGCACAGCCCCGTCCCGGCGTGACCCTGCGCGAAGCCTTGCAGCTCCCTCCGGCCTCCTCCTCCTCCCCCGATGCCATCAGTGCTGCCTCCCCCAGCCCTGGCAGCGACGATTCCAGTGCCACAGGCTCCTTTGATCACCCTGAGGGAAGCAAGGAGTTGGGGAAGACATTAAATGCAGGAGAAGGAGGATAGGAGGAGGGAAAAGCGCTCCCGTGGGAGGCTGGTCAGTGATGCCTCTTTCCCATGGCAGAGCCAGGCAAGAGCCTGTCCCGAGCTGTTCCTTCCCCCATGGAGCTCGCAGGATCCCCCTGCTCCTGGCTCTGGCTCAGGGTTTGGAGGTGGCCAGGGATACCCACCAGGAGCTGGGAGCCCTCCGGCCCTGACAGAGCTGCTCTGGCATGGAGGCTCTGGCAGCCGAGCCTGGGGAAGCAGCCAGAGGGAAGGAGCAGCAGTTTGTTTTCCTTTGCGTGCCAGGAGCCATGTGGAGATGTGGCACTGCCAGGGATGTGCCCTGTGGAAGTGTGGGGCTGCCTCTCCCCATGGCCCTGGCTCCTGCTCAGGGGAAGGCCTGAGCCACTGGCAGCAGATGAGGTGGATGTCCCTGGTGGGTACTCCTGGTGGGTGTTCCTGGGGTCCTTCCCTTTCCCACTCCTTCAGCCTCTCTTGCCCAGCCCCTGGCACCCCCCAGCCCCACGGGGTGATGCTGGGAAGTGGCAGAGGGGATGGGGTTCCCAGGCTGGGGAGAGGGCTGGTAGGGGTGGAGCTGGGGCATCAGTCCAGCTCTCAACTGCTTCCTCTTTGTTATTTTAATATTCTTTCCCTTTTACACTCTTGCTGCCTTAACATGACCTTGGCCAAATTATTTCCCTTCCCTTTGAGATTTATGGCCCTCTTCCAGAAATGATCTGTTCTGTCTACCAAAATAGACACCATGCAGTTATTACATTTCAAAGTATCATAAGGGCTTGGAGAGCTCTCTCCTGCTGCTCTCCAGCCCCAGCCCCTCCACAGAACACTAACCCCACAGGTTGCTGGGGGCCAAGAACAGGTGCAGAGAGGGCAGGGGCATCCCCAGGCCTTTGCAGCTCCCTCCCTGGGATCACCCTCCCCTCCCTGGGTCCCCTTGGTGGACCTGGGTGGTGGGAGATCTCCCACTTGAGACCAGAGCTGCTCTGGGACTCTGGGGAAGGGATGGGGTGAAAGGGGCTGGGTTCCCTCTGGGAGGGGGTTGGTCCCCAGCCCTGTCAAGGAAGCAGGACCTGGCTTGTGGGGCTCACAGTCCCACGGGACAGCATGGACCATCACTGTGGGAGTCCCAAGCCCTCCAGGAATGTGCAGCGTGGCCCTCGTGCAGTCATGCTCCATTTCAGTGCTTTAGTTGAGGTTATTATTACTGTGCTTTCCTGCCAGGCCTGTAGGTGAGTTGTGGTCCCCAGGGATGAGCTCTTGTCCCCCACCAGCACTGGCACCAGCCTGACACCCATGCTCTGGGCAGAGGGGGATGGGGAGCAGAGGCAAATTCACAGCCACCCACCTCCCACGGGCTGTCCCATGGAGGGGTCTGGGATCACAGAGGTGTCCTGGAGATGCAAGATGGCTGCAGAACAAACCAAACATGAAAATCAGAGCTGGGTAGAGGAGAAGGGGCTGGGGAATTGTCTTTGCTTCCTGCTTGGAAAAGTCACTGTGGTCACCCTGGACAGGCCGTGTCTGTACACTTGGGTTTGACGATGGGCCTGTCGCATGGATCTATGGCAAGTCTGTCCCATGGGTTGAGGTGTCACTGCCTTCCCCAGGGGTGATGGAGCAAGGGGACCGAGCTGTGGTCAGGAGGAAAGGGCTGGGGCTGCTGGTGGATTAAGGTTAAACAGGAGGAGAGGCTGACCCCTCGCAGCTGCTGCTCCTCAGATGTTTTATTTCCTGCTGGGTGTAAGCCCGGATTGACCTGCAGGCAGCAGCAAAATGTCCAACAGCAAACGATCTCCCTGAAAGGAGGAAACCAGTAGAGAACCCACGAGAAGCCCCAGTGGGTTGCACGGCCCCGTGCAGCTAGCTGGAGGGCTGCGGGGAAGAGGGTGGGCACCGCTGGTGGCTGGCAGCTTGGCTTTTCCCACGGGCCCGGAGCAGCATCCCGGGGGAGTGCCGGGGCCGGGGAAGCTGCCTCCGGGGTGGGCGATGACGGAGAGCTGGGCTCGGGGCTGGCAGCCCCGCGACTGGGCCAGGACCACCCAGAGCCCTTGGCCGGGGGTGCTGCGGGGGTGTTCCTAACGGAAGGGAACTCCCGGGGCTGTGGGAGAGGGCTGAGCGGTCCGGGAGAGGGATGCAGCCGGTCACCGCCGTCACACGCCGCAGGGAACTCCCGCGGAGCCGAGACCGGCGATTCCGCCGTTCCAGAAAAAGACGTGGAGGGAGAAAGACTTCCTGTGTTTCGTGTTCGTGAGCAAAAAGGTTCAAACCGGAGCGCTGCTGGACCGGGAAAGGGTGGTGGGGGGTCCCCGGTACGAGCCTCACAGCTCCGTCTGCGGGCGAAGCTGCAGTACCGAGTCTGGAGGGTCCAGCCGCGGGGCTGGGGAGAGGTCGTGCCTGGGNNCCCCCCCGCCGAGAGCGCGCTCCTGGCGCCGCCCGGCACCGCGCGAGTTAACGGCCGCTCCGCGCCGCCGCCCCGGATTGGCACCTCCCGCCGCCGCTGCCCCGGCTGGCCAATGGGGAGGCAGCTCTGCGCGCCCCACGTGGGGGCGGGCCGCTGCGTCGCGCTCGCATTGGCNGGTCAGCAGCGCGGTGAGTCCCATCCCGTGCCGGTCCGGTTCGGTGTGTGTCCGCCGCGCCGCTCCGTGACTCCCGCCGGTCCCCGAGGTCCGGCCCCGCTCCAGGCCGGGGGCGGGACCGGGGCCGGTGTCGGTCCCTTCCCCGCGGTCGTACTTGCTGCGGGCGGCGGCAGGGCCATTGTCTGCGCAGCGCGGGGGGTGGCGCGGGCCTGGGCAGTGCCCGCGGCGGGGATGGGGAGCGGGAGCCGGCGGCGATCCTGCAGCGGGCGGGACCCGGCGGAGCCCCCGGTCCCCGCAGGGGTGCGGTGCGGGAACCCCGGGTCTGCGGGGGGTGTGGTGCTGCGGGAGGGGCCGGGGCCGATAGGCTCTGCCCCGCTCCGCTGCGGCTCCCGCAGGGCAGCACCGGCCCTGTCTCCCTGTTTCTCTCCCAAGGTTGCACTCCGGAGCTGGGAAGCATCTCCAGGCCCCGTCCCGAGTGTGTGGCAGGGCCGGAGCGGCGAGAGGGTTCCTGGGCCCGTTCGGTGCCAAAGATGTTCCCGCAGAACCGGCCCGCGGTGAGCCCCCGGCTCAGCCTCGTCCCCTCTGGAGCGCAGGCGAGCACGTGGTGCTGGGGCAGCGCGGCAGGGCTGTGCCCAAACCCAGCCCCCGCGGGAGCTGTCGGCCGTGGCCCGGGAAGTTGTGCCGATGGCGTGTGGCACGCTCGAGAGTGGTGCTGTGGCTCTTCCCACAGCGATGCTGAGCCCCAGGGCTGCAGGGTTTGGGGTCTGTGGCACGGTGGGAGCTGGACCACAGTCAGGGCATGAGGAGTGATGGGTGGGCAGCTCTGCTGCGTGGCACCAGGTGAGGGCAGACCCCAGGGCTGGGGACTGCATGCCCTGTGCTGCTCGTGGCTGTTAATCCTCTTCTCCTGGCTCAGCAGCTGAACTGATGCTGAGAAGGTGGAGAGCCATTGCCCTCATGGCTGGCCATAACCAGCTGCCTCTGCAGTAACTCTTTCTGCTGCCTTCTCCACGTGCTGCTCTCCCAGACATGCCTGTGGCCTTTTCCCTGGGTGCGGGAAACCCCCAGGGGACTTGTGAGCCTTGCTGAGCCAGCAGCAGTGACCCAGGGGCCCTCTCCTCTGCCTAGGCCCATCTCCAGGCCCCCTCTGCTGCTTCGGGAGCTGCTGTTACTGCCAGTGCCATCCCCAGCACTCCCCAGTCCCTCAAGCTGACATACCCAGAGACCTTGGACCGCATCAAGGAGGAGTTCCAGTTCCTGCAGAACCAATACCACAGGTGAGAAGCTGCCAGAGCTCTCTTGCCAGCAAGGCACCGGGCACTTAACTAGCACTGGTGAGAGCTGGACTCCCCCTCGGCTCTGGGCATCGATGTGGGCTGGCAGAAAGAGTCTTCCCATGCTGCCATGGGCATGGAGCCATTTGGAGGACAGCTGTGCCAAGGCACCACCTGAAGTGACACTGAGGAGAAAACTCACCCTCCTCCTGCCAAAAGCCCTGGGATGAGGGTGCTGCCTTCCCGGGCCCAGCTTCTGGGCTGAGCTGGTGCCATCACTTAGCAGCCTTGGGGTGTCTCTGATCCGCCTGCTCCTGGCCAGGATCACCTCCTGCATGGTGCTGGGCAGAGCCAGGTTTGAAGTGCAGCTTGGCTTTGCTGCTTGCTCCATTTGGGAAGCAGATGCTGGTGAGGAGGTTAAAACTCCATGCGGATTGCTCCCTGATGCCTGGATCCCTTTGCTGTCCATCTCCTCTTTATCAGCCCCTTCCCACCCTCTTTCAGGTGGTTTTCTGGGCTGGTGCTGAGAGATAGGACTGAATCTGAGAGCAGGAGGCTGCAGCATGTGGTGCTCTGAGGGGGCTTGCGCTCCATCCAGCCCAGAAGATCTCGTCTGGGGGGGACAAGGGGGTCTCTCCCTCCATCCCTCCCTCCCTTGCTCTTTCTTCTTCTTATTTTTACAGCTTGAAGTTAGAATGTGAAAAGCTGGCAACAGAAAAAACAGAAATCCAGCGTCATTATGTCATGGTTAGTGAGCTCCACCTGAGGGAAAGGAGGAGGGTGCTGGTGGGGGGTGTCTCCTCTGACATCAAAGGACACACAGCCCCGGGATGCTTAGGCCTCCCCTTGCTTGGGGTTGTGTGGCCAGGCCCTGAGACGTGCTTCCTGTGGCTGTTGTGGTTGTCTTTTCCCCAAAAGCTGTGCTTCAGCAGGACTCACTGCTGCAGCTCTTGCTGGCAGAGTGGTGGCCAAGCTGCTCCTGTGCTGCTCACCTCCTCTCTGTGGGCAGCGAGCAGGAGTCCTGGGAAGATCATATCCGCTCTGTGGGCTACAGCCATGTACTGGAGAGACCTCTGCTCCCTGGAGAGGAGCTGGGGGATGTGTTCTCCTCCTGGCCTGGCTACAGCACAGGGATTTGTGGCTGGGCTGACCCTCCCACCAGCACTGGAGTCCCTCAGGGCTCCCCAGCCTTGCTGAGGCACCACCTCTCTCTTGCAGTACTATGAGATGTCCTACGGCCTGAACATCGAGATGCACAAACAGGTGAGTCCAGATGGGACAGGAGCATTGTCCCAGCTCCCCTCCTCCTACTCCCCATCCCTGCCATGGCACCTGGACCCTTGGGGGTCATCCCTTCCCGTGGAAAGCATAGGAAGCCACTCCCTGCCATAGCCCAGGGGAGGCTGTGTTCATAGGGGACATGTTCCCTTCTTTGTGCTGCTCCACGTCATGGTCTTGGCTTGTCTCAGTTCTGCATGCTCATGTTCACCCCTCACTGGGATCAGAGAGTGAGCTCCCACTGGGCTGTGATGTGCTTGTTGCAGTGAGAGCAGTGGTAGAGGACTTGTGCTTGCAGGGCTGCTCACAGCACTTGTGAGTGGCCCTTGGGGACTGCTCCCGCGAGGCCAGGGGTGTCACAGCAGAGTGATGGGCCAGGTGATGGGCAGGGTGACAGCTCTGGCTGCCTTTGCAGTGCCAGCTGGCCCTGGGGACAGCTCACCTGGGGCCGGAGCTGAGGAGCACCATGAGGTGGGGAGGTGGGAGCTGGGGTGTGGAGGCAGGGTGGGCTTCCTCAGGGCTCAGGGCTGCACATCCCCCCTCAGTGCCTCCCCATCCCTCCCTCCCTCCTCCTCTGCCTCTCTGGGTCACCAGCTGCTCTGAGACAGAAGATTTCTTATCTATTTTTAAAGAGGCTGCAGAGGAGCGTGGTGAGGCTGCAGCCACAGCTCCTTCCTGCCCACCCTGCCACGGCAACTGTTGCATGGGGGCTGGCTGGGCTGACTGGCCTGTGGCTGCTGGGCCCCGGTCCCCCTGGCACAGGCAAGCTAATGGCCACTCTCACTGGCTTTGTGCCTGCTGGCTAGGTGTTCCTGCTGCCCTCCTCACACCCTGTCCCGTGCCAACATCCCTGCTGAGAAAGAGGTGTGAAGCCACCCTGGTGATGGGCGATGCCAAGGGTCTGCCCAGCCCAGTGCCCCCTCCCTGGAGGGCTGCCTGCTCCCCTCCTCTGGCTGCTGGTTCTTCCCCAGCCCTCGCAGGCTCCTGCTTTGCCAGGCCTAGGTGCTGCTGGCTGGCAGCCAGCGAGCTGTCTGCACCTTTAACAAGAGCCTGTGAGGCTGCTCTGGCAGCCAGCGGCCGTGGCAGGAGGAAGGGGAACCACCTGCATGGGGGGGACCAGCTCATCCTCCCTTCTCCCCTGCCCCCAAATCTAGCACTGCTTGGAGGCAGGGGTCCAGAGCCCTCTCGACTGCCCCAGGACCCCTGAGGAAGTGCTTTCCCCCTTGCTGCTGGCCAAGGCAGGGTAGTGCCATGGAGCTGTGCTGCCTCCATCCCCACGGTGCCCAGCCCAGCATCCCCCAGAGGCTTCCCGGGATGAGGTGGGCACTGCTGGCACTGCCCAGGGCTGAGGCACGGAGCCGTTTGGAGGGAAATGGGGCTAGGGGCTAGGGTCTGGCTGTGGCCATGCAGCTCTGCAGGCAGCCCCAGGCTCAGCGGGGGAGGCTCCAGAGGAGAAGAAGCAGGAGATGTTAATTCTTTATTGCTGTTTTGGTTTTGGCATGGCAGGGGCCTGTAGCTTTCTCTGAAAGCACCTCCTGAGCCTGCCTGGCTTGGGGCTTGCTCACCGTGAGCCAGAGGGGAGGGGACGGTGCTGGTGGCTGGGGGGGCTGAAAACAGCACGATCATTTTTCATGCTGAGAGCGTTAAAGTGCCAGTAAATTGCACATTAACGAGTGCGAGTGAATTGGAGGCAGCTCTCCCCGAGGAGCTGCTGCCCATCAGTGCATTAGGGAAGAGAATCCATCACTGCTGGCCCCGGGAGACAGCTAAATCCTTCCCAGAACTGCCTGCTGCCAAGCCTCCGCGCTCCCCCCGCACTTCCCTTTCTTTCTCTTCTTTCCTCCCTCGGAAGGGGAAGCGAGGGAGGCTGCTGGATTGTTCCTGCTCTCCGTGGCTCTGGAGGGAGGCACAGGGTGTCCCTGGCTCTGTCCCCACCCTAGCCAGGCAGTGCCATGGCCCCTCTCTGGTCTCCTCCTGGAGCTGACAAGAGGGTCCCAGGTTCAATCCCCCCTCCCCTCGGCCCTGTGCTGGCTCTGTAATGCTTTCCCCCTCTCACTGGGATGGGCAAGGGAGCTCCTCAGAGCTTGAGGCAGCACCACAGCAACAAGGCATCCCTCCTCTCTCCAGGAGCAGAGCAAGCCTGGCTTTAGGGAGAGCTGCTAATCTCTGCCCCTCTCTAGTGCTGGGGTGTGGTCCCTGGCTCTGTGCAATTCCTCATTGTGGGCATCTCTACTGCTGCCTTTCAGCTGTGTCTGCTCTCCTGGCTATCACCCACTGGTGCTTGGGGACAGGGCCTGAGCCCACAGCATGCATCTGTGAGGCTGAGGATGGCTTAGTGTCTGTGCTCTCCCCTAACCTGGGATGTGCAGTGTGGGGCTGGCAAGGGCCTTGGCTGTGGGGTATGATGGAAGCACAGCACAGTGATGGGAGCATGGCACAGTGATGGGAGCATGGCACAGCATGGCATGGCACAGTGATGGGAACATGGCACAGCATGGCACTCCCTCCTGGCACTGCTCCTGCACTCCTGATTGCCTGTGGCACTCAAGTGTTGCAGAAACACAGCAGCTGAAACAGGGCTTCCTGCAGCCAGGAGAGCAGCAGTTAGTGGTGCTGGTGGTGGCAGGAGCTGTGCAGAGGGGAGTGGGGCTGGGGGCTGGCTTGGGGGTGGCCCTGGCAGGGAGGAGGCAGGAGCCATCCCACGGCTCTCTGGGTGGGGATGAAGGATGCTGGGCTCCTGTATTTGGAGGGGTTGGTGTTAGGAAGCAACTTTCCTGGTGTCTCCTCCCTGGGTGTTTCTGCTCCTTGGTGCTAAGCAGCAGCTCTTGGTGCCCAGCAGCAGTACCTGTGTCTGCTTGGGTGGCAATGGGGAGGGGGAGTCTGCCCGCCTGGGGAGCACCCTTGGCCAGGGGGAATCTCCTGTGGCATTGGGTCTGTGTGGTGCAAGGGCACTTGGTGCACATAATGCAGCTCTGCCCCTCGCCCTGATGGGCACTGCCTCTCTGCTGCTGCCAGACGGAGATCGCCAAGCGGCTCAACGTGATCTGTGCCCAGCTCATCCCGTTCCTGTCTCAGGAGGTGGGTGAGCCCCAGGCCCCACCGGGCACGCAGAGCTCCTTTGGGGCACAGGGAGCATCCCTGCTTGACTTCGGGCCAGGCTGGGGAGGGCTGACTTTGCCCCTCTCCCTGAAGGAAAGGAGCCTGCACAGCCCTGCTTGTTGCAGGAGCTGGTGGGGGCATTGCCCAGTGCTCTTCTCTTGCCCACAGCACCAGCAGCAGGTGGTCCAGGCCGTGGAGCGTGCGAAGCAGGTGACTATGACCGACCTGAACGCGGCGATCGGGGTACGTCAACCCCCTGCCCGCCCCTTCCGTCCTGGCCAGGGTGCTGGGCTCCTGCAGGCCATGGTGCCTCCCATGCTCCCACTGTCCCCTGGAATGCAGGCCTCTCGTGCCCCCAGCACATGAGGCTTGGCTGCAGCCCCTGCCCTTAGTGCCATCTCCCACCTGTGGCTGAGTCAGGGGGATGAGGAGGGCAAGCCAGACTGGTCTGGGGGCTGCCAGCAGCACTCGGGGTGGAGGACATGCTGCTGCAGAGGTGTCAGCAAGGTGCAGGGCTGATGGCTGCTGTGTGTCTCTGTGTCCTGATGCCCTGTGGCCTGGGTGGTAGTGGGAAGTTGCCATTGTCCTTACACCTCAGTTATTCCCTCAAAACCACAGCGGCATAGAGATATGGATAGGCTCCTTCATCCATAGGAATATGAGTAGGGTCCTCTGTCTGTCCCAGCAGGTCTTGTAGGGTGGGAGGAGATGGGCAGACATGGTGGCCTCAGCTTGGCTGGGGGCACCGTGGGAGCATGCCCTGCCCCTCCTCACACGGCTCCCCATCCCTGGGCTGCCGATGGGGAGAAGCAACTCCTTTCCCCTGCTCACATCCTGATGTGGCCCTTTGGCTCTGCTCTCTCCTCCTGCTCCTCTCCAGCACCAGCTCCAGTCCCAGCACCTCTCTCACCATGCTCCCCCCATCCCGCTGACCCCCCACCCCTCCGGGATGCAGCCCACCAGCCTCGCTGGCATCAGCAGTGCCTCGGGGCTGCTGGCGCTCTCGGGGGCACTGGGGGCCCAAGCCCAGCTCCTGGCCAAAGATGACCGAGGAGTCCATGACACTGAGCCCAGGGGTGAGCATGGCAGGGACAGGGGCGAGCTGAGTCAGGTGTGACTGGAATGAAGCCTAGGTGCTTCCCTGGGATGGGGTCCAGGGCTGGGTGGGGGTGGCTTGTCC
The DNA here is from genome assembly GCA_013396975.1 of Bucco capensis. NCBI lineage: Eukaryota > Metazoa > Chordata > Aves > Piciformes > Bucconidae > Bucco > Bucco capensis. The sequence goes on from VWZO01012993.1 coordinate 317,867, forward strand.
GTGCCTCAGGGCTCCCAGCCAGGCTGGCAGAGTGGGGAGCTTGCTGGCCATGGGGAGTTTGGGTGGGGAGCAGACCCTCCTGGGAGGGCAGTGGGGTGGGGAGAGGTTATCCCTGATTGGGGTCCAGGACCACCCTGCTGCTGTAGTGCTGTCCAGGCCCTGGCATGAGCACCCAGGGGTGTCTCAGTGGTGGCACAGCATATCCTTCCTTCCTCCTCCTCCTCCTCCTGCTGTACCTCTGCGTTGCTGCAGCAACAGAGCGAGACCCTGGCCCTGTAAGTGCCTTTTCCTTCTCTTGCACCATTTGGCTCCTGCTGGGACCCCAGGAGTGGGTGACTGCAGGGTGATGGGTGCTGCTTCCTGGCTG
>VWZO01012994.1:185-30385 GCA_013396975.1 Bucco capensis
GGACTTTATCAAGCAGTTCCCTGAGAAGGCCAAAGTTGGCCTTTCTGAAGTCCAAGGTAGCAATCTTGCTCTTGTCCCTGTGCTTAGTGCCCACAATCCTGAACTCCACTGACTCATGGTCACTACAGCCAAGGGTGTCCCCTACCTTCACATCCTCAATGAGTCCCTCTTTATTTGTTAGTACAAGGTCCAGCAATACTCCTCTCCTTGTTGGTTCCTCCACCATCTGAGTTAGAAAGTTATCATCAATGCTCTGGAGGAGCCTACTGGACTGCATATGCCTGGCTGTGTAAGTCTCCTAACAAATGTCTGGGTAATTAAAGTCCCCCATGACAACCAGAGCCTGTGATCTTGAGGCTACTTCCAGCTGTTTATAGAAGGCCTCAGCAGTTTCATTATCCTGATCAGGTGGCCTGTAGTAAACACCCACTACAATATCTCCCGTACTATAATGCCTCTATGAAGTTATTAATGAAAATATTGAATAGCAATATTGGCTTAGGCCCTTGCAAATGTCCACTTCACACATCGTTCTATTCTGATTACAGATCACTGAGAACAACTTTCTAAATGCTCTTTTCCAACTACTTTTTAATTTCTCTTTATTTTATTGTACCTATGTAATGTGCATGAGGGTATCATATGAGCTGGTGCAAGACCTTGCTAAATTGAAAAGAAACTGCACCTCCCCTATCTACAAATAATATATTGGAAAAAATAAATAAATCTATTTCATTGTCTTGAAGGAGCTTGCCTTATTTTGGCATGGCCTGTCCTTAAAATCTGTGCTAATTTATACTTTATACTTTTGTCCTTGGATTTTTTCTGAGACTTACAAATTGCTGGATTGTGTCTGCCTGTAAAGACTTTAACAAGTAAATGAAATTGCCAATTCAAAGCCAGTCAGAAATAAACAGAAAGTCTTCCAATTGAGCAGATTGTGTAAAACAACCAAGGTGATCTCAAGAACCCACTTTCCAGTAGGAAAGATGTGAAATGGGGATAAAGAAGCAGAGCAAGCACTGATGGCAGTAGGCATCCCTTCATCTGTACCTCCTCAGAACTAACCTTTTTGTCAAAGCACACTGTGTATAATCATTTAGTATTTACCAAAACACCTACTTTACCAAAATTCCTAATGGTTATATATTATTTGATTATACTTGCCTTTCAAATTGCAACCTGTGGTAGGAAGGATTAGAGTGAACACCATATAGGAAGGATTTAAAAGTCCTGCAGTATTTGCATCCCTCTACTCCAGTAAAATCAGTGGCAAAGCTCTTGGTGACTTTAGTGAAACCTAAGTTGGGTGATCTCTTAGTCTGTTTGAAAGGTGTTGTGTATTTGACCCACTCTGTTAACTGGCTGAAAAACACATGGGGTAAGTAAGACCCTACTGGGCAGCTCTTCACTCTCACATACCAAAGCTGGTCTGCTGGAATATCTAAAGCAAAGGATGGCAGTGGATGTGGGAAGTGCTGTGGTCTCTGATGGCAGCCCCTGCACTGGACACTACCCCAGAACACGTGGTCCCTCCTGTCTACCATGCCATTCCTACCAGGGCTCTGGGGGCTGCAAGGCTGCTCCCAGAGGGAGCACTGGAAAATACAGAGATCTTTTATCCCAACTCAAGGTTAATTTTTAGATTAGAAAGGTTCAGAAATGCAAAGAGCGTGGCTGCTTGTCCTTAAACCACCCTTGCCAACTGCCACTTCATGATTTACTGTCCTCTCCAAACCAGACCTGTCATAGCTAATGTCTCAGCAGGCAATGCTCAGAGGTACTGCGGCAAGTCACAGCCAGTGTAAGATGGATTTTGTACCCCTGAAAAGGGACATAACCTACTCACATGCACCAAGGTTGGTAGAATTAAGGTGTGCTATTGTCCTGCAGTTCATTTCAAACGTGTTTCTGATTTTAAAGGGACTAACGGTAGCATTAAGTACTCCCCTTGGTAAACAAGTGAGTATAGCCCATTCATTTGACTTAACAAAAGTAAAATAAACGTATTTTCCTTCTGAAAAGAAATGGAAATAATATCTTTAACATTGAAACTAGAATAAATATTTAAGTCATGAAAAAGACCTTTCCTTTCTGTTATTTTGAGCCATAATAATTTCTATTCATTTTGGTTCCTTCAACAACAGCTAGTGGTGATGAAGTAACTGAATCAGAGCTTAGTAATTCATGTAATATCATGACCTATATATTCCTATTAGGTGACTTGCTATGCTTACATGGTTCCAAGTTGAAAAGAACATGTGTTTCCTTATGAAGATAGAGCTGGGTCGTTGGAAAAAAAACATATAGAGGACAATTATACAAAACCATGCAGCTGAGCAGGGAAATAAAAGGCTATGAGTTACTGTATTGTACTTTTTCTCAAAATCCATCTGTTTATCAAGAATTTTCATGCCTGTGCAAGCATATTAAGAGATATTTGGTGATGTGGTAGTTATTGAAATCATTACAAAACCAACAAACCTGAGAAGAAAGGCAGTTTTTCAGAATTTTATTTACTATACAGGACAAGCAATAAAAAGCACTTGTGAAATTTTGGAACTTCACAATTACACTGAACAAGAAGTGGGTAAGAAAATCCCAGTTTTACAGCAGGTTTCAATTACCTCTAAAGTGAATTTCAGGCCAATTACATCAGCTTCTATATGCTGGGCAAACTGAGAAGCTGATCATCATGGATGAACTGTGCAAATAGGCAGCTCGTGGCTCTCCTCTCAGTTATTTCACCTCCATCTTCTTCTGCTAACACACAGATTCCTCAAGAAGCAGTGAGTGTTTTCAAAATAGCCCTGTAATGAGCTGTAGGCAGGATTTTGCCTGTTCATCTATTAGTCTGATGATGAAATTGCCTTTCCTGAGAAGCCAGGAGTCTATGAACATGTCTGCTGTATATTTCAGTTGGCTACTCAGGTTTATTTTAAGTTATTACCTTGCAGAGAAACAACTTCTATTCCAGTATTCAACAGAAAAAATAAAATACTAGCAACACAAACTTTTTCTCAGTTGGATTATTAAGAAGCAGACTGTGGTGTTTGAAGAATAGGTTTTAAACAGGAGGAAGAGGAGACTTCACAAAAGATTAAATTATTTGTTATTTGGTGATGTTTTAAAAGCAAACTTAGTGTTGGTAAAAACAGCAGTAGACTAAATATGGCCTCTGTGAACTTCTAAAAAGGCTCACTACAGAGTCCTGTCAGGCCTTAAGGAAGACAAATGCAAAATCAGCAAGCCAAACACCATAATCAATTGTTTGTCTAGACATAGTCCTCCCACCTCCTTTTCAGCACTGGTCTTTCTCCATGGCCATTCCTGAAATACCTCAGCAGCAACTGCCTGCACATCCTTTCAGACAAGCAAGGAATCCCCCTGCAAAGGTCCAGATCTGGTGATTTCTTTCTTCCTGCCATTTGTCTTGGGAAATAAATTTCCTCAGAGGCAAGAGGTAAGTGAGGAGAAAGAGTAGGTCTGAAATGATCTGCTGCTGGTAGGAAAAAGTGAATCCAGCGCAGATGTTTTATACAGAGCCAAGGGGCCTGTTATGTGTGTGGCTATGGTGGAGGTTGCCCATGAAGATGGTGAGCTTGCCAACCTGTCCAAGGAGGACACCTCCAAGGAGGTGTTGCCTCCACCAGTGCTCCCACATGCAGCAATGAGGCCTCATACTGGGTGCAAGAGCCATGAAATGCCTGCCAGGAAGCAGGCACCTGCTATGGTGCAAGCAGCCATAGGAGGACTCTTTGGCTGTATTCCCTTTTCCAGGTGGTCCCCTTCTGCTCTCAGCAAACTTGGAGGTGAGGAGAAAACTGCAGGAGCTGCAATCCAATGATGCAGCTGAGCTGGAGGCAGGTGGGGGAGCTCCTCTTGCCCGTGGGAGTATCTGGCTATGGCCATGGGCCACACGGGCTCTGGAGTTCTCAGTGACAGCAGCAGATCCCAGCTGTAGCGAAGGGGTGAGTGGGAGCAGGGCTGGTTCCTCAAATGGTCCCAGGGCTAGTGGACAGAACAATCTTTGCATGCACACTGGGAGCACAAGGGGCTAGTGGAGGTGCAGGGCTCTCAGTCATCAAGGAGACTGTGAGAAGAGTTTTATTGGGAGTTAGGGTGAAGGACTGGCTTTGCCAGGATGGGGATGTTATAACCCACAGAGCCATTGAAGGGGAGCACGCTGAAAGGGGTTCAGTCAGTTGAGGACTACAGAGATCTGGTGAAAAGTAGGACAAACTCTCATCATCATTGCAGTGTTAGCCAATGACTTAAGAGATTCAGTGCAATTTCCTTTCCAAAAGAAGATGTTATTTTAAAGTAAGCCTGTACATTTCACAAATGTACCAATATATTAGCTGACATGGCTCATATTCCAGAAGAAGAATATATTACTTCTTCTTGATAGGAGGTCAAATAAAGAAGGGAATGAACTGAAACCACATTCCAGAGTATATGTTATTTCCAAGAGAAAAACAGAGTTGCACAATGTCTTTTGCGATTCCATCCATGATTGTTCTCCAAGGGATCAAACATTACAAGAGACATTCATGTGGACAGCCTGGGCAAATATCTCCTTAAAAATTCCAGCAGGATGAAGAACAAGATTTTCTGGAAATGTTTTGGTGCAAAACACTGTCCAAATTCCAGTTGAATGAAAAGAAATGTCCACAAATGAAACACACAGACAGCTTTCAGGCTTCAACAGTAAGTCCTGTTCAGCTCAACCTCTGTTGTCAGATAGAAAGTCTCCCATACTCTTAAAAATTATGTAAGCACCAATATGTCCTTTTCTTTTCCCCTGACAGAATCTTGTGGTTTTAGCTTCTCGCTTTTGCAGTTTTACAGTGTGAGATGTTATGGGAATAATATCTATTCTGCTCAAGAGAAAAGTGCTAGGAAGACAACTAGAGCTCTGGACACTTCATGTTTAGCTGTGTTGTGGGCTGCTCTACACAGCTCTTTGTGGTATCATCCTGACCTACAAGAACCCTATGCAGCACAAACATGGCATGACCCTGCCCTCCAGTGCACCTTGGCCTTGGTACATGGCCCTCATTAGTTCAGCTGTGAAGAACTATCCTCCAAGTCCTGCTTCTCTGGAAGAGCTGAGCATTCACAGTCTCTACAGCACTTATTTTCATGGCATGTTCCTGACATTTAGGGATCCAGTTCTTTCAATTTACTTTAAATGCTTTCATCTGGCTTTTTACAGAAATCAGTGAGCCTGGGGGTTTTTGGGTTGATGGCCATATTTCCTTTTCATCCTGCAGTTCAACACCCTGCAGTCACCATTCTCCAGCTCAGACTAGACTGCAATCACCTTGCAGGGACTGCACATTTTAGATATAAGTGAACATGGTTTGAATTGGCTTGTTGCATTTTATGCTTGTGGTGTTAGATGACTTGCCCTGTACCAAAGAGCCCTAAAGAGAAATCTGCTCTCTTCGAATAAACCTGCAGCAGTCCAACTCTTCAAGTATCTTGTAATTCATCCCTTCATGATGAGACAAGTGTACAAATGAAGGATCATAGTTCATTCAATAGACAGTCATTTTGCAGCTAACACACTCCTGTGTATGGCACAGTCTGAAAATCACTTGGGGTCTCCTGTGGCCCCTGGTGCGATAACTGTGCCGACAGCAGAGGGAGCATTAAACTCATTGCCCACGGGAAAGTGTGGGGAGTGATACCCATGTTCCTATAATCCCTATATGGGTAGGATGAGCTCATTAGCCTTCTGACAGTCATCCTAGGAGAAGGACAACTCTGATTCCAAACCCGGGCAGGTGGAGCTCGTTTAGCCCTGTAAGGCCTTCCATCTAAGAGGTTAAACCTCCATCCTAAGGACCTCGCTGCCAGCGTCCAAGCTTGCTAGACCCTGGCAGATGAACCTTAGGACTAAAGGGTGGGTTCAGCTCTGCGCATGCTGTGTCTCACCTAAAAAAAATCCATTGCGCAGGCTTGAGGGTGCTATCTGCTATCCTCTTTTGATCAGTGCGCTTGTAAAAGGTGCTGATGAGGAGCGTGGATGGAGACCTCCCTGGATCTTCGTTCGTGAAGCCTAGCCACGACCGACCGACACTCCTGTGTGCTTGAGAAAATCCAGTAAAGTATAATAAGTGAAGGATTTAAATGAGGTGAAGAAAAATCTACATTGCTATAATTAAAGCAGCCAAAGAAAAGGGAGTTAAACAGTAGTTATTTAAAGACAAAAGCTCTTATATACACAAAAATTTAAGTATGTATCAATCAGCCTCATTTCCAAATGCAATGTGACATGTTCTTTAACCTCCTTTCAAACAATTTTTTACACAAACAGCCCCTTGCCAGTTTTACGTAGGCAAGACTGCAGGTAGCAATTTTGAAGATGATTACAAAATCAGTAGCCATGTAGGGGAGGAAAATTTAAATAAAAGTTATTGTGAAAGGGAAACCAGAGAGTGCTACGTCCTTACGAGCCCCACAATGCAACAATCTGGGTGTGCATGGTGTCAGGAAGCAGAGCTGGCAAGGTGACATGGGAAGGAACTGGGAAGAGGTTGGGAATCTTGGAAAAGAAATAGGGATATTCCTTTGGCTGTTTTACTTTTGGAGTTACAGTTCTCTTGCCTCTTCTTGGGCTTTGTGTTTTTTCTTTTTTGGAAATAATGCCATATGAATTCAATTGTATATGTGATAGACAATAAGCATTGGTGTGAAACCAAAACAAAATCAAAGATAAGCAAATGCAGAGCTGGGACAGTGGCTGGGGTTATTGCAGTAGAATGTAGAATGTTACCAAGCAGAAAAAAAAAATCCCACAACATAAGACCTTGTCAGCTCTCCTGCTCCCAGAACTGATTTGGGTTCTTTCTGAGACTTTGTTTCCTCTTATTACTTTCCAGGCTGGTTAAATTGTTCAGTAACTCCTCAAATTCAAAATCAAAATGTGGCTACAGGAGAATGAATGTCTGTCTCAGCAAGTGCAGAATTGCACATTCTTGTTTTCACTTCCACCACCATCAAGCAGTCCTCAGTCACAAAGTTTCAGTCAATGCTTGAGTTTTTGCTCAGTTCAGTCTATGCAAGAATAGGGCTTTGTGACATAAGAATGTCAGCTGAAAAAAATACCAAAACCAAAATGGCTTGAGGCATTGTTGTCTTCCATTGCAGGCAGTCATGAGCATCCCACAGAATGAGGTAAAAATGTTATCAAACCAGAACATCACTGCTATGCCCCAGGTGATGGGGAAGATGGCAGCTTCACAGATTGTGAGGCAGCAGAGAAGCAACCTCCAGAGAGGCTGAGGCAGGACCTGTACCTCCTCTGAGTAGTGGTCTTCTACTGTGGTCACAAGCTGTCTCGAACTCACCTACTTTTAAATATGCCATAAAAATTATCCTTAAAGCAGCAGTGTTTATCAGGCAGTGTTTACAGGAAGCATTCACAGAAGTTTTAGAGAAGCTAGACATAAAGGAAGAATTAGGTTTGCTCTTCTTCCCAGGAAGCAGCCACCAGTTATGCACAACTGAATGTGCAGAAGTTCAGCTCCACTGCTTTCTCCTGAGGCTCCCAGCCATATCTTTTGGCATGTTCATCTTTACCTCAGACTACCTCATTGCGGAATCTTGAGCATCTTTATTCCCTTGGGCACAGAGCATCACGATAGAACCAGTTTACAGGAACTATCATCTCATGCACTGGAGACTCCATCATGCTAGGTGTTTCCACCCCTGTAATACCACTGATATTTCTGTTTATGCAGTGCCACCCATGGGGAGAAGCCTACTCTCAGTGTGTGCTCATTCATCTGTTGCTATGGTGGCTGGGCTTCCGCTCCCCATTGCTCTATGCCACACCGGGATCAAGTTTGTCTCAACTCAGGAAGCAGGACAAACAGTTATGTCTCTCAAAGACATACACTGAGAGACTCCCCTGAATTCACAGTTTTCCTTCATGAAGGAAAAACACTGAAAAATTACAATATTAAGTCTTTCATCTCAAGGCAACTTCATCTTTGCCAGCTTCTACTGAGAGAGGTCAGGCCTGTATAAGAGTGACATCATGTGCCTGAAGTGCAGCAGAGGAGATGAGGGCCCATCCTGACTGCTTGCTGTTTCATAAGCTGGCTCTGCTTGTAGATGTGGCTTCATTTACTGGAACAAGAATCAACACAGTAAATGTTAACTGTGTGATAAAGACTAATGAGCCCTTCTTTCCTCAGCATTTTCACATTTTCAAGGTGATCAGTAGGCAAAAAGCACTGCTGATCAGCCACTTCTGCCAGACTGCTCTCAGATATGCAAAAGTCAGTGATTTCTGCTTCTTTGCTTCAAAAGAATGATTATTGTTTCTGACTCAGCTCAGAAGATTTTGTCATGTCTGATTTTACTGGAGGCTCCAGCCCTTCATGCCAAGTTATGGTATCACACAGCAAGAACAGCTAAGCAGCCCCAGATGGCCTAGTTGGTTTGCATTAGTCTCCTAGGTTTTTAGCAGCACTGTCATATACTCTATTACTTTTGGACAGGGTAAAGGTTGCTTTTCTGAGCCAGGTTTGTCAACAGTCTAGGTGGATTCTCGAGGGCTCCATTCTGGGACTCGGTGCACTTTGGCTTGGCATGTGTTTAAAGTACACTCTGGTTTTAAATAAACCATATTCCCCTGTATTACCATAAAGGAATGTGGATGATATTCTTGTGGCTATCCACAACATCTTTGTGGAGACTTTGGGAAGAAAAAAAATAACACCCTTCCAGATATTTTGAAATGCTACCTCTGACTGTGAAGGAGAAAAAGTTTAAAGAAAAATTAATCTGTCATAAGTTGTTTGGTCTAATAACCACAGGTAGAAGAGTAAGCTAGCTTCTAAAAATATTATTCAGCTGAAACTTGTGTAGCTGATGATTTTTACTGATCTATGTGGTAATGGACACACTACAAAGGAAGGCTAAATATTCAGTGGCTGAATAGCTAATTAGTGAGCTCTAAAGTACAGCTTCATCACACAGATGTTGGTCTGCATAAGCATGAAAGACATGGAAACACTGGCACCAAGTGTTGTGAGGAAGCATCACCATCCATTATCTTTTAAGGGGGCTCATTTTATTGGTAACTACTACAGCTGTGGTCTCATCCAAGATACTCTACCTGCAAAGGCTGAATTGAAAGAATCTGCAGACACTTGTCACTATGCTATTGTGTAACAAATTTGCTAGATATATTGAAGTGTTAGGTTTGGGATTTGCTATTCAAGCATTCCTTCCTCGGGATGGAACAGATACTTTGACAACTTGTTTAAAGAAAAATCTCGTCTTCATTATGTTCAAGTGCTATGTCATATTAAGTTGAAATAGGAGGACATCATTCTTTTAGCCCAATTTGGGTCATTACAACTACATCCTGCCATTAATCTATATCTGGATTTCCAAGCTATGTCCATTTAGAGGACTGAAAAAGTACCAATGGCAGGATATAGTCCTTTGTTCTTTCACGTTACAATTGCAAAGAATTAAAGTGGGATCTGGCTCCCAGGACTCTGAGCTGGCTTGCAGCTATTAGCTTTATGAGAATAGCTTGCATCCCTTCAAGAGAAAAGCCTTTGGAAAAACAGGCTGTCATCCAATGGCTTCCAAACTCTCATATTGCCAAGTAGCAAGTACTTTCCTGTCATACGAGCATACCAACCACTGCAGAGCTTTGGTGGTGGTTTGCATTTAATAACAGTGTGTTCTTGGGTCGTTCTGGCAGCACTTCTCCATTTATTGTGTCTTGATCCCTCATCAAACAGATGTTTGATTTCTCCAATTGCTCTTGCACATTGTGTTAGCCCCATGCTTGACTGGAGTGCAGCAGAGAGGAGGGAGGGGAGAGCTCAGAATACATGCCTCGTTGAGTGCCTGAACCTGCCTGGCTCCTAATGGGTCCTCAGGGTCCTTAAATCCCCAGTGTCCTTGCCACAGACCCCATAACCTTGCATCTTCTGTGGTTATTTGCTGTGCAAAGAACAGTGGTGGACACAGTCTTGGTGGTCACAGGGAAATGTCAGGTCCCGTTTCTTCCTGTCTAGGGTAGGCCTAGAAACACTTCTAACCCCAAACATGTGAAATGTTTGTTATAGCTAGATGGCACAGTGTCAGCTCAGTGAAGCAAGATTTGATCTGCTTCCCTAAGTGTCTCTGTAGATGTAAGCTTTGCCAATAATAAGCCAAAGACAGGTAGCAGCTGTGCAGTCAATGATCAAAATCTGTTGCATCCACTTCCATTCACAACCCATTTGATGTTTCGCTTTTAATGCCAACTGGAAAACCATCAAAGCTCTTAAAGTACTTGAGTAGGAATACCATTCTGGAATTTAAGCCAAATAACTCAGACCAATTCATTTTTCAAAATATTTTCCTAGCAGAAATTTATTTTCATCCAGAGCACTCTTGTGAAATTTATTTAAGTATTGTATCTCTTCTGGAAAAAAAAAAAAACACCTCTGTGATTTTGCAGTCTTTGGAGTAATTTAATATTGAATACTATTAATAGATCAGGGTTTTAAAAAATACTCTTTTTAAAACTAGCTCTTGCCACTAATAGAAGGAATTTAAATTAAATATTTTCTTCATACAGGACATGTGCAAGAACCCAAGACCTCATGTTCATGCATAATATTTCATTAAAAGATACACAAAATCTTTCTGAGCCATTCCAGAAGTCAGTTTTACAGTGAGATGCTTATTAGAGGAAGGAGGATCATTTTGATGATGATACTATGGGCAGGCCTGTTAGTCTTACTTCTATACCGGGCAAAATTATGGAGAGGATCATTCTGGGAGCCATAGATAAGCACCTATCAGACAACACGATTGTTACTCTTAGTAAGCATGGATTCATAAAAGGAAAGTCATGTTTGACAAACTTAATTTCCTTTTACAATGAGATTACCTATCTAGCTGATCAAGGGAGACCAGCTGATGTCATCTTCTTGGACTTTAGTAAAGCTTTCAACACTGTTTCCCATAGTATTTTTTTAGATAAAATGTCAAGCATTAAGCTAGATTAAAAAAAATCAGGTGGGTATACAACTGGCTCAGAGATAAAGCCCAGAGGATTGTGGTGAATGGAGTTAATTCAGGCTGGAGGCAGGTGATGAGTGGAGTACCTCAGGGATCCATCTTGGGACCAATACTGTTTAATATCTTTATAAATGACTTAGATGTAGGACTTGAAGGACTAGTAAGTAAGTTTGCAGACAATACTAAGCTGGGGGGTGCTGTGGACTCCACTGGAGGATGTGAGGCTCTCCAGAGAGATTTGGATAGGTTAGAGGTCTGGGTAGTCACAAATCAAACGAAATTTAACAAGAGTAAGTGCTGGGTTTTCACTTGGGGAGGTGTAACCCAAACCCCACCTACTTTCTCGGGAATGTTAACCAAGGGCCGCAAGCACAGCTGGAGTAATAATAGATAGTAAAATGAAGATCAGTCAGCAGTGTGCCTCAGCAGCCAAGAAAGCCAACCGGATCCTGGGGTGCATCAAGCACTCCATCACAAGCCCAGCGAGAGAAGTGACAGTCCCGCTCTACTCGGCACTGGTGCAGCCTCACCTGGAGTATTGTGTGCAGTTCTGGGCTCCACAAGACAGACATGAAGTTGCTGGAGAGCGTCCAGAGGAGGGCAACAAAGATGGTTAAGGGCTTCGAGGGGAAGTCATATGAAGAAAGGCTGAGATCACTTAGCCTGTTCAGTCTGGAGAAGAGAAGACTGAGGGGGATCTCATAGCAGTTTATAACCTCCTCACCAGAGAGGGAGGAGTGGGGGCTGAACTCTTCTCTTTAGTGGACAGTGACAGGACAGGAGGGAATGGTATGAAGCTGTCCTGAGGGAAATTCAGACTGGATGTTAGGAAAAAGTTTTTCACCCAGAGGGTGGTGGAACATTGGAATAGGCTCCCCAGGGAGGTGGTCATGGCTCTAGATCTTGTGGAGTTTAAGAGATGCTTGGACAATGCTCTTAGTCACCTTGTGTGACCTTGGGGTTTTGTCCTGTGCCTAATTGGAGTTGGACTTGATGATCCTTGTGGGTCCCTTCCAACTCAGGTTGTTCTATGATTCTATGGTTCTAAATATTTTCTAATCACAGAAAATTTGCAACTTATTTCTGAATTGCAAATAGAAATTTCTTTTTTTAATAGATATATGACATTAACAACTATGAAGACAAATGAATTAAGGAACTACCCAGAGCAAAAGGTCTTTAATCATTACATTATGATTTACAGGAGAAATTTATTATTGTACTGCTCTAGTGATTTATCACATGGACTTTGAGTCTACAGGATGTAGGACTGACTAGCCTAACAACTCTCAATTAACCAAGAGTAATATATTTTTCATGTCCAACTGTTAATGTACCTATTTTAAAATAATTTTTAGTTTAAAACAACATTAAAAGGGAAAAAATTCTTGGCATGATCCTTTAAAAATAAAGCCTGCTTCACTATCAGTCACAACACTTGCATATTAGAGTCACCTTCCCTGTCAGGGTGAGAGAGGCCATGTGCAGTCTAGAGCACGTAGGAAGCCATTTCAAAGCTCTCTGCTTTGTCAGGTGTGAGGCTTTAAGTCACTGGAAGGGGCAATGAGAAAGGCACACCTAGAGTGCAGGAGGGTTCACCACTTGCCCTGTCTCTGCTCTCGCACATTCATTTCTGCCAGGCCCAGATCTATGGTTACTGCATAGTTTGTAGGTTTTCCTTTTGCTTTTTCTTTTAATAAGTTTGGAAGGAAGAACATGCTGTTGCCAAGAGCTGAAGGCAGTGAGCAGTGAACAGCTGCGGGACTGTAGGTAGGCTGGAAGCTTTGCAAGCTGAAAGGCCCAGCAGACAGCCCATGGCACATTTTTCATCTCACATCCCTTTCAAGATTTTCCCTTCCGGCTCATGGAAGGAACTTCTGAGGAGGCATTTCATGCATCATCATAGCTGATGCTGGAGTCAAACCTCTCTTACATTGTGTATGCTATCAACCAGCCAGCAATTTTGAAAGTAATTTTACTGCTGCTAATTACCTTCCAGAAAGGCTGTGAAACAGAGTCTCTATGGGAATCTCTGGGCTGTCTATGCCTGGAGGAAAAATATGAGAGTGATTAGCAATGTTTGCTAACCAGAGCATCACAGTGATTGCCTCTATGTGGCCACCTTGTGCCAGGTTACTTGGGGGATGTTTACAGCTCGCCTTCTCACAGCTATTCCAAACACTGATACTTGTTTGGGAGGGAAGAGAGTCTTCATTCACTAAATACCTTCCTATTTCTGAAATTAGCACTTCATCCAACCTTCTGCCAGGGGACTGCAGACCTCTCAATTTAAAGTAGCTCAACTGTAATGGCTGAGGGTGGTAATAGGGTGGTCTGAGGAAATGCTGTCTGTGCAGTGCTGAGGCTGCAGCTAAATTTACCACTGGTGTCTGTCTTCACCATATTACCCATGACATCCATGGGAGTGGGGTGCTGGCGAAGGAGCTCCTGTGGCTCTCCAGGGCACTGCAGAGCTGTATCTCTGTCCTGACCTGTGCTGCTCTTCGAGGGCTACCTCAGGACAGCCTAAGCCTATGTGCGGCCAAAAGACAGCCCCTACTTGTTCCTTTACCTCAGGTCACTTGCTATTTCCCCCTTTCTTTGGTGTCAGCACCAGTGATTCTAACACCACAGCTGGTGTGTGGCAGGAGATGAGTGAAAGAAGGGTGTTCAGGTGGCTGGGGACTAGAGGGGGCTTTAAGATGTCTCTTTTGGTCACCATATAGATTCTGTACAGAGAGAGAAAAAGAGAGAGATGTTATAGCTTAAGTGCATCACGAAGCTGCACCAGGGTGTCTTTGAGCCACACACCTGGACCTACATCTGCAGAATAGGTGCTCTCACCTGCTTTTTGAGGTTTGTGTGACACTACAATGAAACGTAGTAAAAAGCCAGGGTTTATTTGTGTTTGAGAGGAGAGGAACGGAGGAAAAAAGAAAATATTTCAGTAAAAAAAAGAAGAGAGGAAGAGAAGTGTATGAAGACATCAGTAAGGTACTAAGGTACTGAGAGAAGGAGAGGTGAAAAGTAAATGTAATGGGAGAAAGTAATCTTGCTCCAACAGCCATGTAAATTCATGGAGAGCCTTGCAGGAGCAGGACTGCTCAATATTACTGAAAAGAAGTTGGTGGGCAGCATGGGACTGGGGAACATGCCTTACCCGCTCCACCCTGCTATCCCTGACCATTTGGGTAGACTGTCCACTTCCTAACAGCCCTCAGCGTTCTCAAATGGAGATCCAACTGCAGATTACTCCCTTCACACTTCCCCTTGGCCTTTGTGCAAACAGCGAAGACACAAAATGTTGGTCCCTACCTCCATGCATGGAAACCTGGATCTCTTTCTGGCCTGACCCAGAAGAGTCATGCTGGGCTGGTGGTATGAATAACACCTTATTCTGTGGATCTGAACATTGCAGGGCAAATTAAGAATGAATCATTTTCTTTAAGCTTAAAATGTCATGCTTTTGCTGGTTTTGAGCCACATGAGCTATTTTAATACTCTCTTAGAATGCTTATTTTATTTTCAAGTGTAATAAGTGAAGAAGGGGCAGATTAAAAGCTGTGGCCTAAATAGTTCTGGGCTGGGGGTCAATAGAAAACTGCATTGCAATTTCCCAGTTTGGCTCATCCTAGACTTTAGGAAACTATCTTGTCCGTGAATGCTTTTTGTGTTCAAGGTTTTCCTTCCACAACTTCACTTCTTTTGCAACTTGTCAAATTGCAGCTTGAATGACTATTTGCTTGACTGTGGTGAGATTGATTTTTGAAGGAGCAAGGCTCAGAAGGCCGAAGATCTGCTAGATACCTGCCAGACTGAACTGCAAAGTGGAGTGCAAACAACAATTTTGATTTGAAGTCCTATATACAAAATCTTTTCTGTCCTGGGGGAGCTTGAACACAATCAGCTTTCTCTTTGAAGGAGCCAAAAATTTCAGCATTAAACCCTTCGTGGAAATATTTGCGTGCTTGAGTTGATGTGATCATGTGAAGAAACTTTGCCTGTAACCACAGAAAATGAAAATCTGAATGCATCTACTGAGCCTGAGCTTTATTTCTGTCAGGAAACATCCTCTCTTGCTAGATATGGATGTCTACTGCTTCTCCACCTGTGCTGTACTTAATGCTGTGAGCACTGATCTGCCAGCAAAGAGGTATCTGGCAAGCGCCTGGTGTTGTCCCTGTCAGTTAGGGACTTACGCCCACCTGGTTCTTATGTTACCCACTCCCCTTGATGCTTGGTGCTTCTTAGTATCAGGGGCAGCAACGTCAGAGGTCCCCAGGGGTGAGCAGCAGTGTTTCCAAATTACAAAGTCCAACTACCTGGTATCCCTAAAGTTCACCTGTACATGTGAGTGAGTGGCAATGTCTGCTGTAAGTCCTGTAACTGTTGCCAGCTAGAAGTGGGTTGGAGGCATTGTGTTAGTAACATGCCTCCAGGGTCTGCATGCTCTGGTGATTGAAACCAGCTACTAGAAGCCAGGGCAGGGAGGTGTGCAAGGTGGGGCTGGTGCAGCTGCAGTGCAGGAGGCAGGACTGGCCATGCAGAGACAAAATGAGTCCAAACTGAAGGTCTTGATGAGGTTGAAAGGTCACATGTGCACAAACATACACAAACACATCTCCTGCTGCCCGCACCACACTGAAAGGCTCTGGACCAGAGGACTTCATAAGCCAGAGACAGAGGAGGTTGGGAATCACTTAAGAAAAACACAGCCTGATGCCCTTGGTATTGTCACTTCAACCCATGCTCCTGTAGTCCCTTCTCCCAGGCTTGTAAATAATCCACTCAGAAGGCTATCTTTCTCTTGACAGCCTTCCAGACCTTAGCTTTGAAGCCACAAATGCTTCCAAGCAATGTTGAACGCGAAGGAAACAGGTATCTGCTGCTGGTGCTTGCCTTTTCGTGACAAGCTTTCCCAGCACATGTAGGTAACGTTGTGCGTGAAGTTGCTGAAGGCAGGACCTTCTTCTCTTTGCATGCGTTTTTCTGGGCTCTGTAAAGAGCCATGACAGAAATGTTAAAGAAATTAATTTGAATGTTTGCCAGGAGGCAACTGCAGACAAGGCTTAATCGTGACGAGTCACAGCTTAGATTATTGATGTATCGTTTGTGCAGTACACACCTTCACATTTCAAAGGCCAGGAAAGTTTTTGCAACAATGCCAAAATATGAACAAATAACACAGAAATTAAATATCCACAAGCAAAATTCTGTATGAAAGATTCATACTTTCAGTAACTGCTCTGCTTTTGGGTCCTGCCCAGCATGGGACACTAGCCCAGGGTGTCCTCTGGGATAACCTCATTCAGATAAAATAACCGATTGCTACAAGTCTTTCTAAGGAGGTTATACATTTACTGGGATCCTTTTTTGAAGTTAAGTGCCTCTGAATCAACCCACTGAGGTTTTTGGATCAGGCCCTTTGATGTCAGCTATTAAGGGAACCTGGATGAGAGAATTTTCAGCAAGAGCACAGAGAGGAATAAATGTCTGCATCTTGTTTTCCATGACATTTTTCTATATAGGAATTGGAATTCCTGGGCATGTGTTTCTGGGAAATGATGAACACAAGAAAAATGCCAAACTCCAAAATCAGGTCGCAAACCAGTCAGGTACCTTCCCAGTGAGTAGCATCTTTTCCCATGCGGTTCCCGCTTTGATATGAGCCAGTGGAATGAGCTGGTTATATACAAATACCTTATTTCCATGTTATTTGAGTAGACAAGATCCAGGCTGGCAGAGTCATAAATGTTAAGACTTGAACTGTGATTTGTGATCGTTCTTCCCATCCTCAATGCTAAAGACATAGTTGAAATCCTGACTTTTTTGGTAATGGATGGCAAGATGTCCCTGTATGCAAGAAATGTCAGGTTATTATTTTAAAAGCCTACCAATGCAATAACAAGCAGAATAGAAAATATTATTTCTGTCATTCCAGCACAGAGTAATAAATTCTTTATGGAAATGGCAAATTCATTCCCAGAATGATGCAATAATTTAGACAATAATTCACAGCAGCCAGCAAAATCAGACAAAGTTCCTATTGACTTCAGCAAGGGCAGGATTATTCCCAGAGGTCACTCCAGCTTGCTTCAGCCAAGAGCTTACAGTATTTAACCTCACGTTTTCCAGTGGAGAGAGCCATGTAAGTTGTCTCTTACCTCACTGTGTCTCAGAGCTCTGAGGCTACTATTAGAAAACATCTGCTGAAGACAGCACAGGAGGAAAGAATGGGACCCAGTGGGCCTGAGTTAGGTACTGAGTTCACATGTTTCAGGTGCCAACTAAAGCTGTTCTCCAGCAGTAAGTGCCGAAGTGCCCTGTATGGTCAAAGGTGGCTTTGCAGATGAGTCCACACAGATGACCTGCCAGCCAAGAAGCAGGGGTGTATGAATTGAAACCATGGGTGTCGATTCTAACCTGCAGCTGTGGTGATGGCTGAGCATCACATGGTCCTGGGCATGGACAGTCTCCCATTTCTAGATAATCTCTTTTGTGATAAAACTTCAGATTGTTTACCACAGAAGGTGAAGTTTCCTGAGTCCTTTACATTGATCTAAGTATGGGCTGCTGCTGAGACGAGCCATTTCATTCTCCCCTTTGCTTCTGGGCTGGTTCCTGCCCTCCCATGTGCTGCTAGGACTACTCATCTTTTTGTGGTTTTGAGTAGCTTAGCTCTTAGCCTGAGCAAATCCCCTGCCTGATTTTGACCTTCAGCCTCACAAGCCCTAGGTCCAGGACAGAAAATCTGTTTTGAGGGGACTGACCTTTCAGCAGCATTGCAAAAATACAGCCTGTTTGTGAGCAGTGCCACAAGAAAGAGTGAAGCCCCGAATTTTGCTGTAGAGGGCAAAATGTTCTGCAACAAGATGGGATGCCTGGAGGGACAAAACACAAGAATAAACAGAAGTGAAAATGCAACTGCTGTCATTTGAAGCTGGGGTAATAAACTTTATGGATATGGTGGAATCAATCCCAGTGTATCACAGTAATTTAATAATTTCTGCCTTCAGCAGCTATGCAAAGTTGCTTAAGCTGATCATGGACCCATATCCTACAAGATGGTGAATGGCTCTAATCTTACTAAAAGTATGAAAAGAGCTGACTGGAGAGGGTAGCAGCTCTCCCAAATTGTCCTTTCATTTATGTTCATACAAAATGTCCCATGTGAAGGACTCGGATGATGGTGACTTGGGTATCATGTACCACACTGGGAGGTATACCCAGCAGATCAGGCTAAAACCTGACCTGCTGCAGACCTGAGCTGAGCTGGATCACTCGCATGCAGCTCAGCTCCTGGGTATGTGCAGGGGCTTGGGGCTGCTGACAGAGACTAAACACTGTCCCCAGGTTTACCAAGCTTATTTCAACTAGATTCCCAGACACGAGAAGGTCTAAAAAGTTTGGCAGGTGGGAGCATCTCGAGACAACAGAGCTGCAAAAATCAATTTAGGAAAAAAATCTCTGTAGACTCACCCTCCTGACCACACATACAGCGAGATGGACCGAAATCATGAGCAGACTGTTTTGCAGGCCTGGCTCCATAACTTTGTCTGGCTGATTCACACCAACACAGCCAGCCAGAGGGTCTCAGGGACACTATGGCCACACTGCATCAGCCAAAACAGGTACAGGCACTGTCTATCCACCTGGAGAGAAGTGAGCTTTGTTAGCATCACTGTCGGTATAACGAATTAGAGAACAAAGAGAAACAAAAGCAACAACTGAGGGTTGAGACTGGGGAACAGGCTGGTCCCAGAGTAGTCACCCATACCTCTTTTTCCTTTCTTTTGGGGCCATAGGGAGGCAGCAGCTGACAGGTATTGCTGGGGCTCCTTGTTCTATGTCAAAGCAAGTAGGCAGAGGAGATGGTGAAGATATGTTGTTCCTCAGGCACTCCTGGGGTGAAATTCTGGCCATAGTGAAGCTGTTGGGAATGCTGCCATTGCCTTCTACCAAACCATGATTTCACCCCATAGGTATCAGTTTTTCCTCTCCTACCAAGATCAGTATGGATATTAGAAAACCACAGCTATCAGGGTGCTGCAAATATATGCTCCATGCCACAAACTTGGTTTCTTTGTCAAGAGGGACAAAATGAAACTAGGAGGGCAGACCAGAGAGCAGTGAGAACGCAACACAACAAAGTGCAATTAACACATGGTGGAAAAGACTGAAAAAAATCAGATCCTGTCTTTGGTAGGAAATAATATTTTGTTCTGCAAAAATAATCAGCTGACACATGTAGCTTAAAGCACACTATGAACTTTGTTTTCCTATGGTTTTAAACAGTGTTTTTCAGAAGGAAGCTGGGCATAGCCTTTGGCTGCCTTTTCGCACACGAATCAGATGAGATGGTTTGTGACCAGCATGAGAGACAGAAAGGCCTTTCCTGACCAAAGTCATGCTGACCTAAGTCTTAACTCAAACCAGATGCTCCTTTTATCACTACAGGGTGAGTGAGATGGCAATGTGTGGCATGGAACTGGAGAGATGGAAGTGCTCCTCTCCAGCTTAGGCCAGAAGATGCCCCAGGTCCAGTTTTCATATAGGGAGAAGGAGAACAGTCGTATCGACTGAAACTTCTTATTCTTGTTTTTCAAAACCACACAGGACCATGTCATTGAGAGGGACCAGGTGATGGTGCCAAATACAGGACATATGGTCACGAAGGCACTTTTCATTGGTGGCTCTCACAGGCTGCTCCCTTTGGTTTTATCTGAGAATTAACCAAATGGTTTAAGGTGGGCTAGTGATGAATGTCTGGTACTCAGGAAGTGCTATGTAGTTAACATGGCTGCTTTCTTAAAACATCTCATCATAACTTGGACCACCACCTGCTTCTGCTGAACTTGATAACGAGAAAAGCTGCTGTAGTCAGTAGAAATGAAACTAAACAGGAAAACGAAACTGGTGGTAACATCAAAAATACAAATTTGGAAGGATGGCTTTTTTTAGACACTTCTCTTATTGTAGCCTGGAGGAAATCGGCTGTGTTACATATTTTTTTTAAAAGGATTCAAACTTGAAAGCTTCCAAATGACTCAAAAGCCATGCAGATGGAGGGCAACACAGTCCACCACAGCTGCCAGCCCACAGGCATGAAGGGAATTTTTCTTAGTATTGCATCTGGTAACTGAACTGGAGAAAGAAAAACAAAATTTTTCACAGAAGATTGCTTGCTTCTGATAAAATCTGCTGACGATTAATGACTTTTCTGAAGACAATTGCTGAAGATACAAATGCATTTACATGCTGCAGTCAAACATGGCCTTCTTATTCTTAGTGTTTCTTTCATACTTGTTGTGCACATGAAGATATGCAGCTATGCTGAAGGCTCTCACCTGCCCAACCTTCAGGAACCTGCACAGACAAAATCCCGGCATCGAGCCACTGGCAGGGCTGCAGCTTCCTGCACTGGCCCTGAGGGAAACCAGCTGAGCCAGTCAATAGGATGTGGGCAACACGGAGTCCCTGCTCCTGTGACCACTGAATTTCTAATCCAGGGGGGAATTCCTCTACCTGGAAACTATTAGGTTCTTTGAACTGATTTGAATCTGCATTTTCCACTAAGGTATTATCTCTGCTTAGGAACAAGCTGATCTCATGGAAAGCCTTGGGAAACCTGCTTCTTTCCCTTAGTAGAACAGAGAGTTGGAAAAGGAAGAAGAATGCCCTCAGTTAATTGAGTTGCTTAAATTTCAGTGGCCATGAGCACTGAAGCAAGGACAGCTGCCTGCTTCCAATGTAGTGAAACCATTTTACCACCTGCTTTGCAAAAAGGGCTGAAGCTGAGAAACCAGCTCTACTTAGGGAGTATCCAAAGCTGCCCTGAAGGCCCTGCAGCAAAGGAGACTAGACTTAGAAACATTTCCATAGCCAGACCTTCTCAAGCCTGGGAGGAAGTCTCATGCACAGTAGGAAACAGGAGACTGAGAATAAAGAGCAGAGCCAGATGTGCTCAAATGGATATCAGACAACCCCAGAGATGTTTAATGGCAGTAAGGACACTGGCACATGAAGGAAGGGGAGAGATTTCCATGGAGTATTTTTTTCCCTCAGACCTACAGATTTTGTCTGTGACTTAGGTGCCTCTGGTTCAGAAAACATGTTTGGGTGGAGGCTAACTGGTGTGTTTTCCTTGTACTCTGTACATTATTTAATGTGCCGGTCCCATTCATTTGTCATTTTTTTTGGCTGAAACAACTCTGGATATTGTTTCTCTGGATGCTCAATTTTTCATTAGTATGTAGGTCCTTTGATCTTTGCCATATTTTCTGGGCTTTTTCTGTCACTCCTGCTCTATTCTGTTTTGGTTTGTTTTGAGTTCATCTATCCCATCACATTTTCTTTTAGGATGGGCTCTGTGAGCTTTCTTCAGTCATGGGGACCTTGGAGTCCCAGTTTGGGTGCAGTGGTGCTGGAGAAATGTCACAACTGCCAGTTGATCTGTTCTTACTTCTATAGTGAATCAGTTTTATTATTCCCTGTTGTGCCCATTGTTTCGGTAGCTATGAGTACATAAAAGCAGATAAATAGGAGACACCTAGAAAGCCTTGTTCTCATCTTCAATGCCTTGGAGTTTGGCAGTTTTTTGTGCCAAAACAACTGGATCATATTTTTATTTTGCTATCTAAACATCTCCCGTGATGTCTGCTGCTTTTTGAGTACAACTAAGCTCTCGCCAAACAGAAATGCTAGCTTACCAGTTGCCAAAAGCAACCATTTTCACAGAGGTTGGTGCCTTGTCTCCAGGTCTGTTTCCATTCATAACATCTGCCCTATGCCTCTGCTAGGAAGGATGCTCAGGAAGGCAGAGTGCAGTTAGTGCTGGTGACAGGCTTCAACTACCAAGTATTTTTGACATAGGTCAGAAGACTTATTGATAGAAAGATCAGAGGCCATCAGAGGAGGATGGTTCTCCAGCTCAGCTCTGAGGATGGTAGTAGTGCTAACATAGAGTTGTGGCATCCCTGTCTAGCTCTTGTATGCTGGTAAACAAAATCTTACAAAAAAATAAATAGTTTTGAACAATTTGTTATACATATTCAGCTCTGGCCTTTTGGAGGATTGCACTCTAGGTCAGCTCTGCTAACAAGGTTTATGTACCATATCTCCGCAGGAAAACAGGAGGAACGCACTAGTTACAGAAGATTGGTCTCAACATAACCTGCCTCCAAAGGCTGACTATTTTTGTCTCATAAATACCCGATGTGTCTTTGTCACTGGGACTCCAAAACCTCACATCTTATCAGGTCCAATATGGTGTGTATGGGGTTTATTTTGCAATGTGCTGCTCTGCTCTTTTACAGAACCACTGGTAAACAGAGATAATTTCTTCTGCCTGAACTCGACAAATATTACACTGTCTGCTGCCCTCCGGTGAAGCTTTCTTTGAAGCGTCTCTTTCGTGGTTTGAGTTATGACCCTAAACTGACCAGCAGGGTATTACATTCCTTTTGATATACCTCATATGCCGTATAAAACTGAGGGTTTGTCCCTGAAGCTTTCACATAAGGCTTGGGCCTTGGGTCTCTTACATTATTTTTCCCTTCTATTGTTTGAATAGGAGCAGATAAAGCTCAAAGTTTGCCCTTTTCCTCTAATCCTGTTAAAGCTGGCATTTCCTAAAAGAGGAAGGGCTTCTACAAAGACAGACACTAACTTTTCTACTGTGTTTCTTTTCATTCTTTCCTTGCTGCAGATACGTAAAGGTAGATGTTTGGCAGGTGAACCTGCACAGTTATAATATATCCTCCCTTTCTCTCCTTGTGCAACTAATTCTCAGTCAGGGAGTAACCTAATCTATTTAGCAGAGACTTGCCTGCACTCCAGCTGTCTGTGCACTGGGGAAACAGCTAACCTAGCTGTGCATACTGATCATCATACCAAGGGATGTTAATAATTCTGCCACTTAGCAGAAAAATCTACTCCACTGCTATTAAATGTCTCTAATGAGAAACGGAACAATAGTTACTACACAGTAGGTGCAACTTTTAGCAGTAACTTGGGGTAGTGGTGAAAGCATGACTGTGGCACCATGAGATTCTTTGAAAGCATAGTTTTTTTCCTGTATTTGTAATGTTACAATATCTGACTCTCTCCAAATGATTTCATAGAAGTTGTGAAGTTAGGAAAGTATTGTCGTTTTCCAGAGAAGGAACTAAAAGGTAACAAGCAGCATATTTAAAGCTTTGTAGACACCTAAGTCCTACACAAATATATAGATTTAAATCACCTCAACACTGCCAACAATGTGACTCTGAGTAAGTTACCGTAGGCCACAACAGAGATAGCTGCTGGTGCAGCAAGAAACAAGAAATTGCTTGTGTCCCAGGCCAGTGCCCTAATAAAAAGACTGGAGACTTTTCCTCCAAGTTAGGGAATTGTATGTACCCATGTATATGGTGTGTCACCACATGCGAAGAGACCTCATCTAGCAAAACTCTTTCACAGAGTCCCAGTTCGTCCTGCACTACTATGGTAGATGGACAAGTGATTTTGTTGTTGGTTGCCCATTCTTCACTGCAAATGTCAACATCATTATATAGTTGTGCTCTGCTCTGATCCCAGCAGCTGCCCATTCAGAATGAAAGTAAGTCAGCCAAATGTATGCGTATGTGTAACCAAAGGTAGTAACTGGAAGTAACTTCCTATCTCACCTAAGTTTAAATTCCAGGATCATAGCTGATGCTGAAATATGACCTTTAAGCGGTCAAGTTGCTTAAATTGTTGTACAGAGGGAAGCGATATAAACAGGTCACTGGCTTTCATAGGCTCTAGCTTTTGCCTTGGTGCAAATTGGAGCAAGCTGGAGACATGCAGCCTGTCTTACACTACACCTTGGCAGCACAAGGAGAAAGATGGGCTTGTATTAGAAGGGCTTAGCAGGACTCAGAGAATCTGTACCTTTAACAAACTCATGGCATCACTTCAGGCAAACTATGGCTCAGAATTTTTGCTCTTGTAGTTGTTGGGCAATTAAATACCCTTAATGCAAGTGAATATGGTTACACAGTTCAACACTGATTTGCAGAACTGATATTGAGGCTAAATATAGACTACATTCTGTCACAAATTTGAGCTTTGACAAATGCAGTTGTTTTGCTGTTTATGGACTTCTGCATGTTGCTGTAGTAGTTTGGAAAGTAGCTGCCTGATCTGAAGTTTCTAGTCATCCTGGATTTCTGCCAGCTGAAAAAGGCATTAGTGTCATTAAAACACACCAGCTTCCCGAACCCCAGCAGCATGAACTAACGAGCACCTTACTGTTCCCTGATGGTAGTGAGGTCAGACACTCCATGGTTGCACACTGAGAACTCTTTGTTCCCTGAGGCCAGCCTAGCAGTTCGGGTGATGCTTTGCCTGTTCCCCATTGACCAGAGAACTGACCATTGGCCTGTACTCAGCACTGGTGAGGCCACACCTAGAATCCTGTGTTCAGTTTTGGGCCTCTCAGTGTAAGAAGGACATAGAGGCATTGAAGCGTGTCCAGAGAAGGGCAACGAGGCTAGTGAGGGATCTGGAGCACAAGTCTTATGAGGAGCAGCTGAGGGAGCTGGGGTTGGTTAGTCTGGAGAAAAGGACACTCAGGGGAGACCTTATCACTCGCTACAACTTCCTGAAAGGAGGTTGGAGTGAGATGGAGGTAGGTCTCTTCTCCCAGGTTAGCAGTGAGAGGACAAGAGGAAATGGCCTCAAGTTGCAGCACAGGAGGTTTAGATCGGATGTCAGGAGGAATTTCTTCACTGAAAGGGTTGTTAAGTCTTGGCCCAGGGCTGCCCATGGAGGTGGTGGAGTCACCATTCCTGGAGGTGTTTAAGAAACTTATAGATGTTCTACTTAGGGACATGGTTTAATGACATGGTGGTGATACGTATGGTTGAACTTGATGATCTTAGAGGTGTCTAACAATCTTGATGATTCTGTGATTGCTGCTTCCTTTTTCTCTTCCAGAGAGACACTAATCCAGATCCCATCCTAAGCCTGGAGTGCTGAGTTACTCCTCTTAGGTGGTGACAAGCTGGTAGCCCAGTGAGATGGCCCTGACCCCACTGACAGAACAGGAGGGGGAGGCTTACCTGGAGAAATGTGGCAGCATTCGTCGCCACACTGTTGCCAACGCTCACTCAGATATTCAGCTCCTGGCAATGGCCTCCATGATGCACACAGCAATGGTGATTGAGGAGTCAGACAGCCCTGACAAATGCCTCCTCCTGCAGCCCAGCTTTAGCCACAGGCAGTGCTCCAGTGAACCCAGTATTGCTGATGGGCCAGAGGGAGCCATGGCAGCAGGTAGGTTGGACTCTGCAGAGATGAACTGCTAGAAGAAGTTCTCTCACTGAGGAAAATTGGATGCACCAAGTTGGACAAAGTGTCCTGGTGTGTCTGCTGGGAGGAAAGAGAGAAGTTTGAGTTCTGCTCCCATCATTGAAATGGCCTTGAGGGATCTTATGTCTCTTTGGGAATTCTCCCTAGATTTTTCTTGCCTGTCTGGGATTGTTATTGATGGAGGTACCAGGATGCTCCCAAATGAGCACTGAGGGCAGCACAGTCTACCTTCTGTAAGCTTTCTTCCTCTACTAGTCAAAACCCTTTGGCCTCAGGTTTCTTTCTATTTCTTTGGTATGACACAAATTAGTCTCTTTCTGCCTTTCTCCATCTTTCCCAGCTTTGTGCTGCTTGTTTGCTCTTTGTTCCTGCAGCAGAGAGCTCTGTGCTAAATGTCCTCTTTGTTTGTGGGGTGATGATGGCTGAGGATTGCATTTTTCTTTTTTAAAGTTGAACTCAGGTTGAAGTCATTTGCATCCTACAGAAAGATCTGCTCAGGTGGCTTGTGAGAGAAAGAGATCTTTCACTTTGCCTCCCATGGGCATGGATGAACTCTGAACAGACTCTTCTTTTCCCCATAACTGAAGAAGACTGAGTATGCATAGAGTCCCAGATAAATACTTCATATGTACTTTATTTGGTTCCCAAAGGGGTGGTGGTGATGTAAATTAGGTTAACAGGAGAGGTAGGTATGTAAGTTACAGGCAAAATATAGTCCTGGGCATCTTGGCATTTGCCATCAATTTGCTTTCAAATTGGTTGTAGGGCTACGGTGAGAGAAGGAATCTAAACGGATTCCTGTGGGCAGAGCCTGCGCTTGCGCAGGAGACGTAAAGGTGTTTCTCAGCACTGAGCCATTGTGATTTCAGACCAGGAGGTAACAAACAGTATTTCATCCTTGGGCTACTCTGGTACTTCTAGCACTTGCAGATTTCATGAGACCAAAGATAACCAGTAGAAAGGGTGTAAAAAGGAGTCCTGTCTTGGTAGTATATTCATGAAGTACTCCTGACCCCCAGTGGTATCTGACTCAGCACAGCACAAACTTCTTAAGGCCAACCACGTCCTGGGCTACATGCTCATCACTGTGGCCAGCAGGTCAGGAAGGTGATTCTGCCCTTCTGCTCCCCTTTGGGGAGACCTCACCTGCAGTGCTGGTTCCAGCTCTGGAGTCCTCAGCACAGTTGAGAAATTGACCTGTTGGAGCAGGTTTAGAGGAGGCCACAGAAGTGACCTGAGGGTGGAACCTCATCTGTTGTGAGGACCGGCTGAGAGAGAGTTGAGGTTGTTCAGCCTGGAGAAAAGAGATCAGAATTTCCTCTCAGAAATACGTTTGGGGATTCTTTAGAGTCTCAGAACTCTGATAAAACCAAGTGTTTTGATCATTGCAACATGTAAAGAAATGGACAAGTAGTGTTTCTCCTTGAAACTGTGCAAGTAGTTTTCTCTCCTGGTGTTTGTCACTGACAGTCGTTCCTAAGCCAATCCCCAATTTACCTTTCCAGATGTAAATGTCTCACCCCTGTATGTAGGTGGCTGTATGTTTTTAACTCTGATGCAGTCGGTCATCATTTGCCAAGATGCCCAAGGAAATGTATGAGGTGTGTGAACAAAATGTTCTTACTGCAGTCATTTCCAAACGAGCTCTAAAAAGACTTGTTTTCTTCTGTTTCTGCTGGCAGGGGCAGGTGCAGCGATCCATACTCACTCCAGGGCTGCTCTTCTGGCTTCCCTTCTGTGCCCAGGCAGGGAGTTCAGGATTAGCCATCAGGAGATGATCAAAGGGATCCTGAAACGCACTGCAGGAGGCTATTATAGGTACTGTTCTAGGCTTAAGAGAAGAGGCAGCAGTTTCCTCGTGGGTTTTCAGCAGCACAAATAGGTGACAAGTGCTGTGAGTTCTGGGAGTTCAAGTGTGTCAGGTGAAGTGTTAGGAATAAGAAGGGTAAAGACCTCTGGAAGAAATGAGTCATTGGCTTCTCTAAGAGGGTCCTGGAAGAACCTATGGAAGAGATCTGAGAGAAAGTCTTACAGTGTCAAGGCTGTTGTGGTCTGCTGAGTTGCAGAAACAACCTAAATCAAGAGCTCTGTCCTGACAGATGTCTCCAGAACAGAGATGTTAGAAAACTTCACAATTTGAAAATGAAACTGGAGCCAACCAGCTCTGGGTTGGATTGGTAAAGTACAAAGCACCTTTGGGTGGGCTTCGCCTCTCACTGCCTGTGCTAGTTTAGGACATGTGAAGAGAGTAGAGGATTTCAGATTGTACTTGACAGGCTTGGAAAACAAATTCAGAATCAAGGGCTTATTAAAGATGATGTTCTTACTTTTGAAGGGTGAGCTGTGAGGTAAGTGCTGAGCTATTCCAAATGATGTGTGATGGCTTGTTTGGAGGCCTCCACCCACAGAGTGTTGAATTGGGATCTGCAAACAACATTTATATAAGGCATGAGAATGAGATGAAAAATAGAAATGCTAATTTCTTTCCACTCCTTGATGTTAACTTTTGTAACTACCTATTGTTCTTTGGCAAGGAGCAAACCCTGTGTCTGGTGTGTGGTTTTATGGCGAGGCACCGTTGATGCAGTTTGGGATGGCTTGCAGCTTTACAATGACAAGCGGCATTGGCATTTGAATGTGCTAAAAGACACTCCTGACATGGAATTTTCTAACAACAGTATGTTGAGAAAAATCCATAGCACTTTTCTTTTTTTTGGCTATGTACTCCTTCACCCATTCCCCCAGTATAGTCAGGAGACCTTGTGCTTCCTGAGTTCCATATCTCCCAGCTCTCCTGGGTGATCTTGTTCATTTACCAGATAGACTAAAGCCATCACAGCTCCAGATTCCATGGTTCCCAAGTAACATATTGTCCATAGCAGGCTGATGGCACTGCCTTGCCTTAACCAGAACTCCCCACTGAATTTGAAAGATATTCCAAAGTATAGAATGGGATCTCTCAGGTTAGGGATTGACAGTATCTTGTCCACAGACCTTTTCTGGATGCTGTCAAACAACTTTGTTGAGGGGAGGGAGATGTGAGGGCAAATAAAAGCTGTGCCAAACATGCTAGAGAGAGGATAATCAGGGCTATTTCTTAGCCTAAACAGGATCCCAGTTATGCCAGAATCATTTTACCTTTGACTGCAGGAGAAGGAGGACTAGATCTGTAGTGTAGAGCTTGGAAAGCGTGACAGTATCCTGAGATCTTTGAGATGAAGGTTTGGCTAAATATAAGCTGCTTCTGTTTCAACAAAACTAGAGACATGTCAAGGATTTAACTCTTTCAAAGACATTGTGGGCTTTTAGGGATAGTAATTGTCACTCAAAAGCTTCTGATGACTATAAGGACTCAGGGTGTCTCTACCTGCTTCCAAACTCATCTTTAAGTAGAACATTCTTTCAGGCAGTTCTTGGCGCTTCCCCAACCTGCAGCAGCAGCAGCAGAAGCCAGAGATGTATTAGATACAACAGTTTCCTTTCAGAGGTTACTTTTTGTCCACATTGGTTATTTATATATATATACATAAAAGTAGTGTTGTGCTTATTCCTTATTTAAGTTACATCTTTGGCTTCTAAGCACCTCATGGAGCCGCATCACCTTGGCCTTAACATGAATAGACTGATAAAATGGTTTAGGATGGAGAAGAAAAAGCTTGAAGTCCAACTGCTTTGCAAACCCTTGACTTTCGGGAGTCAGCATTTAGCCTTGTAAAGCTTTTTATGTAAAACCACGGGCAATTGCAGGGAAGGTTGAACCACGTTCTAGGGCAGTAGAGTGTGATTTTGGGGAGCAAAATACACATTTTGGAGCCGGTGGAAGGTGAGGGACATGGGAGAGGCGCTCAGTCTGCCTCGGCTCCGTGCAGACCGTCCTGCGGGGACGCTAGGGGGTGTTGTCGCTGGGGGGTATATAAGGGGTGCTGTGCAATGCTGTGGCGCAGTTGGGGAGTGGCAGCGGCGGCAGCAGGATCACACCAGCGGCAGGAGCGGAGCGGCGGGAGCGGTGCTCAGAGGACAGCTTCTAGCCGAGCAGCGCCGGAGAGGAACCGTCGGAGAGCCACTGCCTGCCTGGCGTGCGGCGTTCGGTAAGTGATGCGGTCGAGGGACGGGCGAGGGTGAGGATAGGCCGTGCCGAGGAGGGGCGGGGAAAGGGCTGAGGCAGGGAAGGGCGTGGCGCCAAGAGCTGAGGGGAAGGGCGAGGCGGGAAACAACGAACTGGCCGTCAGGCGAAGGGTCCCAAGAGAGCTCCGCTGAGAGCTGGGCGCCGACCCGAGTCACTGAAAGAGCTGCACCGTGGGACGGGGTCGGCACCCAGAAGAGCTTCGCTAAGGGGACGGAGTTGTGAGGGCAAATAAAAGCTGCACAGAGGGAGGGGAAACTGCGGCGGCACTAAAAGAGGTGCACCGAGGGAGAGCCGCCGACAGCCACCGACGGCTGCACCGAGACGCTACCGAGAGACCTGGGGGGGGGCGCTGTTGCCGCTAACCGAAAGGGATGCACTGTGGGCTAAGGGGAGGGCAATGAAAGCTGCGCCGATGGCAAAGTGTGACTGAAAGGTCTGCGTCGAGGGAAGGGAAGGGAGTTGTCGCGGGCGCTGGTCGCTCACCGCGTCACTGAAAGAGCTGCACCGTGGGCGCGGGCGGGGGGNAAGAGCTGCACCGTGGGCGAGAGGGGAGGGCAATAAAAGCTGCACGATGGCAAAGTGTGACTGAAAGGTCTGCGTCGAACGAAGGGAAAGGCGTAGTGGTGGGCGCTGGTCGCCGACCGTGTCACTGAAACCGCTGCACCGTGGGCTAAGGGGAGGGCAATAAAAG
>VWZO01012995.1:0-26463 GCA_013396975.1 Bucco capensis
ATTCTATGATTCTATGATTAGCTGAACTGCCTCCACACCCGTAGAAAGCCATGCAGCCACATTAGCATGGAATCTTACTCCAGCCACTGTTGCCAGCTTTATGAAACAAGTGCATTACCTTGGGGACAGCCTCACATTCATCCACATGTATAGATTGTGGACTGGAACTGACTTAACCTTCAAGCTGCCCTTGGAGGGTAAGCGGGACAAGTGCGGGATTGTGTGCATCCCCCCACTGTGAATCATGGCCACTTAGAAAAAACACAGGCATCCTTCCTCACACGTCTTTTTAGCACTCCCCCACTAACTTGCTTGTGTTCTTTCAGGAACCCCTGTCGAGCTATTAATCTCTTTCTGACAAAAAGTGTTATTTTTTTCCAGTTATAGCAAAGCCATAGAGAAATGCAATAGCATTTCTCGGCTCGTTAATAATTTCAGAGAAGTAAACCTATTTTTCCTCTGTTGTATGGTGTACAAGTTGGTTTGTCATTTCATATTTAATATCAAAGGCAGTCATTGACTAGCTAAACAGAGATACTCTTATTTCCCCACAAAAATGCTTTAGATATTTGGAGCTCCAATCACCTTTCTGGTGCTACTTAAATTCCTAATTAGAAAAGTAACTAATAAATGCTTTTCTTCAATAAGAAACCTCAGTATGTCCATACATTGCATAGAGTAATTAATATTAGAGAAACTTAGAAAGGTGCTTATATTAGTTTTACTTACTCATAAAAGATCTCACCATCATTTGAAGAAAAAACCATGAAATCAATATCAACAAACAAACACAAAAAGGAAGATATTAAATTAAGCCACGTTTGAAAAGTTCCTACTCCAATGAGTACATGATATGCAGCAAAACCCCTATTTTTATACTGCAGAAAGAATTTAAGTGAGCACATCTGCACTAAGCTTATGTGGGAACATATACTGAGATCTGCTTCACACAACATGCACAGGTGGATTCACATTCATACAATGGACTCTGGAATATCACAAGTTACCCACGCTTTCTGCCCACTATCTTGTATAAACAGCTATGGAAAACTGGTTCAGTCTGACTTTCTAGCATTTTTAAGATCTCTATACATATAGCAGTGGATGTTCCTATTGCCCCTCTGGTTTTGCTGAAAGGGATTGTGATTTCCAGCACATTGGTTTACTCCTGCTATTTCCCTGAAGCATCCAGGCAAAATATATTTCCTTTTGCCAAACCTTGGGCCTGGTGAACGACTCCGAGGAAAGCATCTGCCTTGTTCTCTGTCGCCACTCCCTCTCCTTTTGGGAGCCTACGGCCCACCCATACATGACCTGACATGCCAGATCGATAGGAAGGGGCCCTTGTGTTGCAGCCCACTTCCCAGCAGCTAAAATTACTCCAGAGGAGCCAATCGCAACACAATGCCTGGGGGAAACAGCAATTTCTGACAGATACCATCTCCTGCCTTCAGGTACATTGTCAGCAGCGTTCTTCCTTTATCTTAGTGAGTGATAAGACCAAGTGGCAAGGTAATGTCAGACCTCACAGGAGAAACCTGAAGAGCACAACTTTCACAGCTGAGCAAAACCAGTCACTTTTAGTCTCTCTTCTCCTTAGCTCGCAGAAATGGCAAACTCTGTGTTTTCAATAGGCTGCAATTACTTTTTATGCAATTATAAATACTTTAGCATATGACATCAATACAATAACAGTATGCTTTCATTTTGTTTAGATCTCTTTAATTAGGATGGGGCCCAATTTCTCCTTGCTGCCTTTGGTACTTGGACTTGGCAACCAAATTTGTTTTGTCTCAACTTACTGTTCTTTCTTCTAGTGCAGAAGAAGCAACACATACTTCTTTCTTATTTATTGTTCTTGATAATTGGCTTCATTTTCAGTCAGAACTGTTTTGATCATCGTGGAAAAAGAAATGAAACACATAAAAAAACCATTAAGGGATATTTATCTCCAGGTTAGAAGGGTAGTGAAAGTAATAAGAAGGGTGAGATAAGTGGTATTTCTAATCTAAGGGATAAAATCCCCACTTAAACATCTACAGAAGATGATACAGTTTTCAAGTTCAATTATTTATGTCTTTTTATTTCTAGACTTTTCACTTAATATAGTGGTTAATTTATAGCAAGTAAAGGCATAATTTACAGGACTGCCATAAGCCAGGAGGCCAAACCCAATATGAAAGAAGTCAATGACACACCATCAGTTCCCCCTCCATCACACGGGCCACAGCTGCATGCTGTGTCACACCTGGACAATGTCACCAGCTGTAACTCTGGATACTGCCTGGCGCAGGGTCACCCCAGGCACCCACCAACCCCATGCCTTGGGCGAGGACCAGCAGAGGGCCTCATCCCACTCAGGTGCTTCAAAAAGCCCTCAGCACCCTCCCAGCGCCACATCCCACCACCCTGCAGCCATACAGGTAAACTCTGGGATTATTCATCCTGCAGCTGAAGCCCTTGTGTACCATGCAGGAAAGTGAGGAAGTGACAGCAAGGGTACTTTCCATAGCTTGTTTCATGTTTCTCGGCAATAGCTTAGATGACAAGTAGGCCCAGAGGGTAGGCAGAGTGGACTACTTTGCTGGGGCTTAGGTGAACATTGTGTGGTGGGCAGGAAATTTCTGTTTGGGTACATCTGACTACCAGAATTAGTCTGCAGCTTTTGCTTGCTTATTTGCGGTCATTGAAATTGCACTGCGACACCGCATTATTAGTCAAGGCAGATAATAAAATGACCAAATTGCTAGAAGATGGAAACAAGCTAGCTAGAGCAAAAGATTACAAATTAGTAAAGTACATGGAGTAAGAATGAAACTTCCTTTGTCAGCCAATATGGCAAGGACAACTGGTTTTGGTTTTTTTTCCCTAAGCAAGCTAATAAGGAATGTTAAGTAGGGCTCCATTTGCTCTTGAAAGAGAGGCCTTCTAAGCAGATTTAAATATATTGACTAACATACCAAGATGCTTTAAGAGAAACCCTGGCAATAGAATTACAGAGGTTGACAGCACATTCAAAGTGAAACAATAAATTTTAACTGGTGTGCCCTGTCTAATCTCATTCATTTCAATCAGCATGTGAGCAAAATTTGTCATAGAAAGAACATGAACTAAATTAACAGAATGCCTGGAGACTTTCTGATTCTTTCCCTGATGTCTCCTAGGGGCACATAGAGGGAGTTTCAACCTGTTACTCAGCTAACTGGCCAAAGATTGCATGTATTTAGGTTAGATTCTCTGTTCCCTGCCTGACTACAGGCACATTAACTCATGGCCACATCCAGAAATGCAATTGCAGGCATTTAAGCAGGACACAGGCTCCAAGGGTCTGTAAAACCAACAGCAAGAATGAGAGAGACCAGATTATCACCACATAGCCTTCAAGCCAGGGTAATCTGCTGGCTCACTACAATAGTACTTTCCAAAGCTTCCCAACCAAAGCAGGTAGGATCTATTACGAATGAAGCCAAACCAGTGGAGCATGCCTAACCCAAGCACAGGACTAGCTTCTCCCATGTAATAAGAGCTGCTTTGTTTTCTCTGAACACATAGCAGTAGCCACCTCCAGGCACAGTTAACACTTAAGGAGTTGCTTTCTCTGCCTTCAATCTAAAGGCTTTCAAGGTTTCCATCACCAAGGAAAACAGCCTAACCATCCGTACAGTGGTTGGGAAAAGGGTCTAAGTATGGAAAAAAGGAGAATGGGGCATTACAACCACACATGAGCATTGAAAGCTAAATTCATTACCCCATGAAATAAAATGTACCTGGGAAATCAAAGCTTACAGTGTGTTGTCCTGGTGAAAAAATGACATCGCTGCAGATGTAGCAAAAATACATGTGGTAGGTCTGTTTGAATTAAAATGTATTTTACTATACAACATTAAATGCAAGAATCCAGCAAGTGAAAGTGCTGAAATAGTAGCATGAAAGAGATGGATATTTTATGTTTTAAAATATCCAATGATTATGCAACTTTTTTTTTCTTTAAGGCTAAAAATTTGTATACAAAAGAGAGAAAACAGTTGGGGGATAAACATAAGGAGGAGGAGCAACATGATCCTTAGTTCAGATCTTCCCTGAAGTTTTGAAAGAAACTGGGAAGGAAGGCAAAGGCAAAGCTTTCAACAATACTGTAAGTTACTCAGTAAAAGTCCTCAGGAACACGTCTTTGAAGTACCGCAGGGAAGGCTCAATCCTATTACAAACCTCCTGAGGAAGTGTTAATCTTCCAGACAAAGAAACCCAGACTCAATTTTTATGAACTCGTATGTGTTCTTGTTTGCTTCTGGCTTATTTTATTTGTTTCTTTAAGACTCACCAAACCTGTTTTTTTTCTGAACAACAAAACCTACAGTTCAAGTCAACAGCAAATGGAAGCTGCTATGAAAGATCAGGCCACATTCTTCTAGGAAGGATGAATTCATGTGCCTGTATTTAACCATTATTGATGAAATGCTGGTGTTGTAGAAATCAATATATTAGCCCATTGCCAAAAATAGCACTAAGATTTCATTCTTGATTTAGAAATTGCTGGCTATTGTCCAAAAGAACAGACAATGACAAAAAGCATGTTTTCCAAGTTCATAAAAAAGGATGCAAGAAAAAAAGCTGACTACTAGGAGAGAAGCTACATTGAAAAAATGTAATCCTTTTACACTGGAATTAAAAAAGATTCAAGGTTTATATTTCTGATGCTTTAGACTACATTTATCATAAATAAGCCAAAGTTAGTATAACATTGTGACACTGTCTGTTGGGAGAAAGTCACAAATCAGCCCTTTTATTAGGATTACTGTTATTACTTTAAGGGAGGGCAATCAAATCCAAACTCTAGGCTTTTCTTTTTTATCTTTCAGAGACAGCTGAACAGCTTTTGCTAAGGATTTTTTTTTTTAATTATAAAAACCAATTACTGGTCTTGACTGAAGCTGAATTCAATTCCTTTTTTGATGTTCTCCAGTGGACTTCTGAGCAGCTTTTGCAAGCTTTGACAGCGTTTGCAGTCCATCCAACAAAACAGCAAATGCATTTGTAAACTCATTACTACTAGAATAACGGCACGGACACAATACACAGTCAGTTCTTGCAGCAATGATGAAGAAAATTCACAGTATGAGCAAGAGGAAAAACACAGTGACTGATTTCTCATTTATTTCATCAGTTTCTGGGGTTTTTTATGTTTAGGTGTGGATTCTTCACATCAGGATGTTTTTCATCACCTCTGCCTTCTTGCAGAGAGGCTGGCAGGTCCCAAAGGCGAGCTGTCCCAGAGGCCAGGCAGCATGTGTCTTACTCTAACTCATACCCTGGCTTAGGAGGCCTTTAAACTGGAGACACTTCGCAACACTTTTTCCTTTGCAAAGACCAGTGATGCATCATTTGCCATGTTTACCCTTGCTCTTGTTGACCAGGGGATGGGTTGCCTGTAGTTTGTCTGCTGTTTCCCCTAGGTCCCAGCCTTGCTCCCAGGCTGTGCATCATCCTGCCTGCCACTGAAGAAGAAATGCTGCATACAGCCAAACCATGGAGAAGGAGAAAGATCTGCAACCTCCACACAGGCTCCACGTGGTATCCAGAACCAGGATCAAGACTTAAAATGCATTTGTTGTGGTGCTAACACTGTTCTGCTCGGGTTGGATGTTAAGTGGGGAAAAAATGCACTGTGGAATTCAGTTATTACATTAATTTTATTTTGTTAAACAGCAAAGGGGAATAAAAAAGATATATGAGAGCAGCTTCAGACACAAACAATGAGTGTATCCTATTTTGGACAGCCTCACATGCTGTGTATGGCATAACACGTAGTTTTCTTCTTTTGTTTGTTGTTTTCAGTTTAGGTTTTATGCAATTATATATCTATTGTGTGACAGGCCTGGCATGAGATATTCCATTTACAGGAAATATTTCTGAGATCACAGGCCCTGCAGGCTAAATGCAAACACTGAAGCAGATGGTAACTGATCCAGTAGAGCTGTACCTAGGGGTACTAGAAGGGGAAAAAGACTTGGAAAGTAAAGCTGCTAACAAAATAACCTTGCGTTTTTAAAAACTACAATCAAATCAGTCCAGTGATCAGCTAGAGACCTCATTAGGGATGCCTCTGACTACTGTGATCGACTTGCTCAAGGGGCAATGGACAGGAGGGAGGACAGGAAAAAAGGGTGCTGGGTTATAAAATTACTCTCTACATGCCTGAGAAGAGGGTAAAAGGGGTGTTTCCCCTGCCAAGTAATCACCATTGGATAGCAGCAAAATTCTTAGTGGAGAAATACAAGAGCTAAATGTCATCCCACCCTTTAACACAGTCACTCCCGTCCTCTCCCTTTAGCTGGTGGATGCTGAGACTAGCCCTGTGAGATGAGCTCCCTCCCCTTCCTAACAGTATAGTGTCTGTGCCCAGCCCAAGCTCCCTGATCACAGAATCATTAAGGTTAGAAGAGACCAAGTCCAACCATCTACCTGTCACTACCATGCCCACTAAACCATGTCACTAAGTGCCACATCTACACGTTTTTTAAACACCTCCAGGGATGATGACTCCGCCACTTCCCTGGTCAGCCTGTTCCAATGCCTAACAACCCTTCCAGTGAAGAATTTTTTCCTAACATTGAATCTAAACCTCTCCTGCTGCAGATTAAGGACATTTCCTCTTGTCCTATCACTGGTAACCTGGGAGAAGGGACCGATCTCCATCTTGCTGCAACCTCTTTTCAGTAGTTGTAGAGAGAGATAAGGTCTCACCTGAGCCTTCTCTTCCTTAGACTAAACAATCCCAGTTCCCTCAGCCACTCCTCGTAAGACTTATTCTCTAGACTCCTCACCAGCCTCATTGCCCTTCTCTGGACACACTCTAATGCTTCTATGTCTTTCCTGTAATGAGGGGCCCAAAACTGAACACAGTATTCGAGATACAACCTCACTAGTGCTGAGTACAGGGAGATGATCACTTCTCTGGTCCTACTGGACACAGGTCAGGATGCTGTCATCCTTCAACTATCGACCAGCACCCCCAGGTCCTTCTCTTGCAATCCCGTCACTCTTCCTCAAGCCTATAGAGTTGCATGGAGTTGTTGTGACTGAAGTGTAAGACCCTGCACTTAGCCTTGTTGAAGCTCATCCCATTGGCCTCAGCCCACTGATCCAGCCTCTCCAGGTCCCTCTGCAGTGCCTCCCTACCCTCAAGCAGATCAATACTTCCTCCTATCTCAGTGTTGTCTGCAAAATTCCTGAGGGTGCACTCAATCCCCTCATCCAGATCATTGATAAAGATTGAACAGAGGCAGCCTCAGTAATAAGCTCTGGGAAACACCACTCATGACTGACTGTCAACTGGCTTGAACTCCATTTACCACTACTCTCTGGGCTTGGCTCTCCAGCCAGTTCCTTACCCAGTGAAGAGTAAACCTGTCTAAATCATGAGCTGCCAGCTTCTCCAGGAGAATATGGTCAGAGACAGTGTCAAAGGCTTGATCCTATTCAAGCAAGTGCCCTCTAAGCTGCAATGCATCTTGTGTTTGAGGCCAGGCCAGCACTAGGAATAGCTGACCAGTGTAACTGTGGCAGCTGAAACACACAGGTGAGCTCAGGCAGTGCAAACATTGTTTATCTTAGGGAAGAATGGGGATTAGAAGAAGGATGCTTGCATCAATATGCACTCTAGCACTTTCTTGCAGCAAAAACCCCATTTGTTGATAAACCTGCATTTATGCTAGGGTTATAAAAGCATCATGATGACAAATCACAGCCCTAATGTACTGCAGGAGGAAAACTATTCAACTACAGACCTGCAAAAGCAGGTAACCCAGCCTCCCCGCGTATTTAAGTAGCATCTGTCACAGTGAATTCCTGACATCAATAATATGATAGTATCTCAGTGCATTGATGTCAGCATTAGTTCTAAATGCATGAGGGGAACCTCAGGGATGCTGGATGATGGAAGTGAGATTCTAAACCATTAAATGGGGACAACTGACCAAAGCCTTTGAGAAACACTGACTTATTCATGATTAGTAGTCTAAAGGTTAATAGAAGTTATATCACTTCGTAAGACAGAGTGTAAAATATCACTTTAAGTTACTTTACCTACTTTATTTGCTGGAGAGGGACTAATTATGTCCACTTACCTACATTATTTGTACTGTCTCATCTTTACTAAGTAAGGTTCCACTAAGCTAGAGGTGGTCCTTCAACTATACCTATGTAATTTTGAGACTTATGATCTTGTGTTACCTGCCTCAGTCTCTGTGGCTGCCATCCCTTTTTCTGCCATCCCTTAGCCTTCTGCACTTCTTCACAGACCAAACAAGCTGCATTTGATCTGATTTTTCTTGTAGGCAATGCTCCCCATGTCACGGGGGAGTCCTCTGGATTCCCTCAGGCTAGTTGACTCTTTTTTGTTTGAAATGGGGCACAGCATCCAGCTGAGACTTCACTAGCATGAAATCTCTGTATGAAGGTTTCTTCACACATTTTGCATCTCACTCCCCTCATACAACTTTTTCACCCTTTGGAACATAAAAACAATCCTTGATTTACATGAAATTACCAGGTTCCTCTAACATAAACCACACTGTTTAAATCAAGAGGCCTTCACATGTGTGAGGATGTCTTCAAGAAAGATCAGGATGTAACACTGTCACAAAGGTTATGATTTGGTAACATTTAGCAGCTGTGGTTTTTGCTGTAGACATCAGTTTTATAGTTGAAACTGCTCCTTTATTATTTTTTTTGCAAGAATATTTCACACTTGTTTTGTCATTGTTTCCTGGACTCCTAATATAGCCAAATGGAATAACTAGCACCTCTGTTAACTGTTGGTTGAATGCCACACCAAGTTTCATTTTGCAGTCTGAAAGGCCATTTAAAATGCATCAGACTTGTAGAGGTCAAAATTTAAGGAATCATTTACATTCTAGGAGTAACTTCTAATCATTTCCTCAGGCTTTTCTGCCTTTAATACACCTTAATGCTATTCCCACCAAATAAATGCATGGCCTAAAAAATACCAGCTGTCAAAAAAAATGGCACTTCAAAGTTTAGGAAATACAACTGAGAAAAGAAATACTGGAAAGGCTGCTCTGCTGCCATGAGGTGTTCTATCACAGAATCACAGAACAGCTACAGCTGGAAGAGACCTTGAAGATCATCGAGTCCAGCCTTTTTCCTAGCCCTATCACCCCACTAAGTGATGCTCCCCAACACAACATCCAGCCATCTCTTAAACACCTCCAGGGACGGTGACTCAACCCCCTCCCTGGGCAGCCTGTTCCAATGGCTGACAACCCTTTCAGGAAAGAAATTCCTCCTAATATCTAACCTGAACCTCCCCGGCACAGTTTCCATCCATTTCCCCTTGTCCTATCACTCTCCACCAGGGAGAACAGACCAATTCCTGCCTCCTTACAACCTCCCCTCAGGTAGTTATAGAGAGCAATGAGGTCTCCCCTCAGTCTCCTCTTTTCCAGACTAAACAGGCCCAGATCCCTCAGTCTTTCCTCATAAGGCTTATGCTCTAAGCCCTTTAGCAGCTTGGTAGCCCGCCTCTGTACTCTCTCCAGCACCTCAATGTCCCTCTTGTAGTGAGGGGNACTCCATTGACCACAACTCTTTGGACTCGGCCATCTATCCAGTTTTTAACCCAGTGGAGCGTATGCCCATCCAAGCCAAGAGCAGTTAATTTCTTTAGGAGAATGCTGTGGGAAACTGTATCAAACGCTTTACTAAAATCCAAATAAATAACATCCACAGCCTTCCCTTCATCCATATGATGTTATACAGCAAGTAGACCACTTTGGGTTTCACAGGAAATTTCAGGCAAAGCCAGGGAGGCAAATTCACTGCAGCAAATGAAGCTTCAAATAGAGCTGAGTTCATTAATGTCATTATTTAGTAGGCACACTATTTCAAAGCTAAAAAAATCATGGAATTGAGTGTTACAGTTCTGCTTTGAAGGGGAATTTAGATGTCCATCTGTCTAAGTGTCCATATGCCACAAGATGTACTATGGCAAACGGCATGGCCATTGGAAGGGAAGGCATGAATACCTCAGTCCATCCTGCAATCACCAGCCTCAACCTGAGGTAAGGGGGTCAGTATTGTAAAATGTAAGTCCTCTGCAATCCAGAAGCCTGTGCTACCTCCCCTGACTCCGAAGTCATTTGAAAGAACAGACACTCTAAATCCCCTTTGAAAATAAGAAAGCCTGACACGCAGAGAGTAAAACTTGCTTATTGATTCAGCCTTCTGTCAACATTTCAAAGGAATTGTCATCCCCATTTTGGAGCAACTAAGTTGTTTGCCTAAGGTCAAGAGTGAATTAACATTAAACTAGATTACAGAGTATCATGGTTCCCATTCCTGTGGTCAACCAGCTAGCATCTGATTAGGTCATCCCAGCACATTTAATTTAAAAAGAATGTTGAATCTAGCACTCTGCCTAAGAAGTGCTCAGGCCTTCAATAAAAAGTCATGTGAATGTGAGAGAGGGAACAATAAACAAGAAGACTTCTTAAGTCTCAGTAACTTGCAAACCCAAAGATGCAAAGAGCAATGCAAAGTACTGTATGAAAACAATGACACTTGCTTCAAAAATAGTTACATAAATACTCTCTGATTTTTGGGCATAAATGCAGCCATTGCTGCAGCATG
This sequence comes from Bucco capensis, assembly GCA_013396975.1. Lineage (NCBI taxonomy): Eukaryota > Metazoa > Chordata > Aves > Piciformes > Bucconidae > Bucco > Bucco capensis. The sequence continues at coordinate 10,651 of VWZO01012995.1, forward strand.
GAGCCAGAGCAAGCAGCCTTGGGGAGGCTCAGGAGCTGCTCTCCAGTAGTCCCAGCAGTCCTCATAGCTGCAAAGACATCACAGCCTGGCCAGAAGGAAGGTAACATGAAAATCAGGTAGAATGAATACCACTCAAAATGATTTCTTGCATTTTTTCAGCTTTAAAACAGAAGAAAGGCTACAAGACCTGTCTGGACACATAGTGAAGACAGTCTCTTGCAGAAACACCAACTGACCTGTGCTGGAAGGGAGACTAGAGAGGTTTGAAATTAACTCCATTCCTCTTCCAGGTGCCAATGAAATCTGTAACACCAGAAAAATTAAGATCTTTGCTATTTTTTTGTATTGCTGAAAAGGGTGGAGCTTCTCAGAAGAGAAACAAATCTTTTCACAAGGTCCAACCATTGCTTCTGTCACCACTGGCAAGCCAGCAAATAGCTGCCTCCCCAAACCAAAGTGCAGCACCTCACATACGAGCACTTGTATCCCTGTACATTTAATATTCTCATATCAATCCTGATCTCCGAATCTGTACTTTGAAGCAGTAGGAAACTTACAAAGATTCTGCTGAAAATACATAATCAACATCATTTGTTGACATTTCCAAACATCGAATAGCCTCCTGTAGCTGTCTGATTATTTAAACAAGCTTGTTCAGTTTGCCTGCCAAGCTAAATGCATCCAAAGTCACCATTCAGACAACCACTAGGTAGTATAAACCGAGGAGACAGGTCTTCAGAAGCCCCAAACCAAGCCCTGCAGTACATTCACAGAGCCCACTGAAAGAACAGAGCTCAGCTTTACATGGAGTTACTGAGAAGAAGCTATTTCTGAATTCCTCCGAGTTGCCACTGTTATTCTGCATTAAGAGTACTTTATTCCTCTTCAGTCAAAACCAATGCTGCAATACAATACAGACTGCTAAGGAACATGGCCACTTTCTAAAAAAAAGAACTACTGGTTCATGGAGTCATTCAGGAACATCTGCTCCTCCATAGCTATTTCTGAATAACATGCAAGTACAGAAAACCTGGGAAACCTGCGTCACCAAGAACATCCAGCTATGGACTAATGAGATATGTTAGCCACCTATATGGAATTTGTTGGGTACCAAATATGAACAGTGGAGTTTAACTAACTGTCCTGGATGAGCTATATGAAAAGCTGTTACAAAATTAGAACGGTCGCTATAAAACCTTAAAGATCAAAGAGCAGAGTCTGCTGGCAGAATCACTGTGGGTTCCCCCAAGGATTTCTGTGGAGCTTTCCCTGTGGCATCACCTTCCAGATGGATACAACTAAACCACCAGAGATTTTCATGACCTCTCAGTCTGTGTTCACATGATCCATTACAAGCATGTCTTTTTGTACACAAAATGTATTCTCACATGGAAAACAAGCAATTTATTTTGCACATAAATTCAGTCTCCATGTACTTCAGTTAACACGCAGTTACATGAAAATTAGTGTCGTGTTTTCTAAATTTCATTCTAAAAGTACATTGGCACAAGGAAAAGCAAGAAGACACGCTGAATGGCAAAGTAGAACAAAATCACAGATTGTTTTGGGTTGGAAGGGACCTTTAAAGGCCATATAGTACAACCTTGCTGCAGTGAGCAGGGACATCTTCAACTAGATCAGGTTGCTCAGAGACCTGTCCAACCTGATCTTGAATGTCTCCAGGGATGCAGAATCCATAACTTCCCTGGGCAACCTGTTCCACTGTTTCACCATCCTCACTGTAAAAAATGTCTTTTCTTATATCTAGTCTAAATCTATCCTCTTTTCCTTTAAAACCTTTATCCCTTTTCCTATCTCAACAGGTCCTGCTAAAATGATTTGTCCCCATCCTTCTTATAGGCCACATTTAAGTACTGAAAAGCTGCAATAATGTCTCGCTGGAGCCTTGTCTTCTCCAGGCTAAATAGCCCCAACCATCTCAGACTTTCTTCATAAAAGAGGTGTTCTAGTCTTCTGATCATTTTTGTGGCCTTCCTTTGGACCTGCTCCAATAGGTCCATGTCTTTCTTGCACTGAGGATTGCAGAGCTGGACACAGTACTCCAGGTGAGGTCTCACTAGAGCTGAATAGCGGGGGAGAATCACCTGTCTTGACCTGCTGGCCATATTTCTTTTGATGCAGCCCAGGACATGCAGTTGGCCTTCTGTGACCACGTATTGCCAGCTCATATCCAGCTTTTAATCCACCAGTAACCCCAAGCCCTTCTCAGCAGGGCTTCTCTCAATGAAGCACAACTAATACATTTTAAGATAAGACTTTCTTTTCCTACTCTTGCCTCTCTGAAGTTTTCTTCAGCAGAGTTATCCACATCCCACCTGCCCTCAAAACATTCCACAAAGGTTTGTAAAGGTGTAATAAACGCACAAGACATGCCTGACATAAGTTGCCCTAATACAGACAGGGCTGCATTTCAAAGGAACAGTAACTATGTACTTAAAAAACCTTTCTTAATGGGCAGGTAGCAGTGAAAAAAAACATCTTTATGCATCTGTGAAATGTGGTCTCTGTCCACGAAGATCCAGCGAGGTTTAATAGCTGCATGAGCAGGATGTGGGATGCCTTTCCTCCTGTCCAATTCCCTGGGCTTGTGCACCTCTGAAACTACAAATTAAGTTTTACCATCCCTCCAAACTCCCACACAGCAAAGTATCCATCTTGTATTTGCATCTTGTATGCTAGCATGGAAGAAAGCTTGAGAGCTACCACTACACCCACAGTTGTTTTCCACGAATCTGAAGAGCACAATTAGCCTAATTGTTTCTTTGAAGATAGACCATCCTTTTCCTGTGGCCTAATTTAGACTCGACACTAAAAGCACATAAAACTAAAAATGGAAAATCACTCATAATTTAACTTGTAAAATATAGAATCTATTTTTTCATGAAGCAATCTTAAATTCTATCTTTTTATTTATACAGATGGTTTCCTACCTGAAATGGAAAACATGGTAGCAATGACCTACTTGGTTATGAGCTCCAGCACTTCTGACTTGTAGCAAGTAGGACGCAACTCGAGGTGAAAAAAGATGACTTCGGATCTGACTCAAAGTGTACCAAGGTCAAGTGAGAGTCTGCTGGGACTGGAATCATGCCCACAAGGACTGCAGACCTTGTGAGACAACAGTGGTACATGACAGAAGATCACAGAGGCAATAGCAGGAAGCCAATAAACACTGGCCTTTCACTGAAAATGAGCAGCTGTTGGGTGTTATGATAAGCCACTAAAATAATTCTGTTTACTGCCAGTGAGTAAGCAGTTTCAGAGCATACTAAGTAGAGGGAATGTTATACTAGCAACATACATAACTTTGAAGCATGAAAGATGTTCAATTTAGCAAGAGAAACTGAAGTTGCAATATAGTCAATAAACTGGTTCAGACCTCAGGGCCCAGGTTGTGCCCAGCTGACGATACAACCTCCACACAAAGACCAGAATGCAAGGAGTTAGTAAAATACTCCCAAACAAGAAGACTTAATGGATCCTCACAAAACCTGGGAACTGTGCTATCCGTTCTTCAGCACCATCTACTGGTAGCGTACCTAGCATCAAACTATTTGCCTGCAGGCCACAGCCAGCTGTCACTTGCCCATTCCTCCAAGAAAAACACAGACTCCACGGGGTCCAGAGTCCATCTGTCACTAACGACAGCCTTCCTCACAGAGTTGATACACCCCAATGACACTTCAAGGACTTCCCAAACTCCTTTCCACACTGTGACACCAAGGTCTTAGACTTGAACCAGCTCATATGATATCAAACCCTTGGATTAAGGTTGTTCCAGCTCAAGAAATGAGATTAAGTTTTCCCATGACCAAAGCGTTTCTGACCATACCCGCATCACTCATGTATAATAGTCTCAGATCTGCTGACTACAGATTGCTATCTGACAAGACCTATCTTTCCTCTTCTTCACACCTCTATCTCCTTTTTGGCTTCAGTTGCATCTAAATGGCATCATCACACTTGAGTGACTTCACAGAATCACAGAATATTAGGGGTTGGAAGGGACCTCTGGAGATCATCTAGTCCAACCCACCACCAGAGCAAGTTAACCTAGAGCATGTTGTGCAGGATGGTGTCCAGGAGGGTTTTGAATGTCTCCAGAAATGAAGACTCCACCATCTCTCTGGGCAGCCTGTTTCAGTGCTCTACTACCTTCAAGGAAAAAAAGTTCCTCCTTATGTTCAGATGGAATCTCTTGTGTTCCAGTTTCTGCCTATAACTTCTAGTTCTGTCACTGGGGACCACTGATATCTCCTGATACCCATCCTTTAAGTATTTATAAGTGTTGATAAGATCCCCCCTCAGTCTTCAATTCTCTAGGCTAAACAGCCCCAGCTCTCCCAGCCTTTCCTCATAAGAGAGGTGTTCAGGTCCTCTAATAATTTTCATTGCCATTCTCTGTGCCCTCTCCAGAAATCTTGGACAACAATGCTTCACCCATTCAAGAACGGCTTCAGGAGGACAAAAGGCAGAGCGCAAAGTACAGCAGCATCCCCAAGGATGGTACACACACTAACCACACGTAAACATACTAGCTTTGCATGGGGGAAGTGCAGAACACCCCAACTGAGCCCCTCCAAACTGGCAAAGTGTTAGTATCTCACCACACAAGCTCTAAGCAGCAACTGCAAAATCAGCCCCCAGCAAGTGCAGGTTGCTGCTAGTTAGGCTGCTTCTGGAAAGCACAGCAGTTGAAGGAAATGTTCTCGTTAATAGAAAGAGGCTTTCTGGGACCATGTGGACAGTTCTGGAGGCCAGAGTCAGTACAATGCACAAGGCGCTCATGTCTTGCTGTTTCACTGTCTCCTCATGCCCTGTTTTTCACTGCTTTAGCTGAATGTTGGGAAAGTGTTGACAGGGATTTCAAAGGGACGTTTTGAGTCTAAACACACTGTTGAATCCAGTCCCTTGGTAGTTGTTTTGTTGCACAAGAGAAAGAAGGGAAACCAAGTAATGAAAAAAACAATGCAAACACCCTCCCAGGGCATAGGCTCAACCACTCAAAGGGCTGAAGCCCAGCTGGTCCTGTGCCCTGCCCACTCATCAACTCATGCCATCCCTCCACCAGCCACCAAGTGTCATGCTGCCAAACTGGTCAGCACTGATTCATTTGTTTAAATGGCAACTGTGCAGGAGCTGACTGGCATCTCTGCTCTCCTAGAGCAAACACCCTGCCGTGCCTGGTCCCTTCTCTGCCAGGCCAGCACCCAGCTGGAAATAATGATCATTTCTCAGGGATGCTGTCCAGCTACTTAGTAGAGTATAGCCTGAAAAGAAGATGAAAATTACTGCCGGCCAAAACCAAAATTCCACCTGAATTTTTTAGCCTGTTTCGAGAAGACACAGTATATGTTAAGACAAAAAAAAAAATAATCTTTCTTATTGTATTAAAAAACACTTTGAAGATTCAGAGCAAACAGAATTTGCCCAGAGGGGAAAGGAGAACCCAAATAGAGATAACTACTGATATTCCTCTTTAAGCCTAATTTTGAGGTCTGAATATGGAATTTAAATATGCAATACATAATGTAGGCAGAAGTGAATTTCAACTTCCAAAACTTGTGGGTTTTTTTCCTGTTTGACTCAGTCATTTAAAGGAACAACTTTCCCCTTGAACTCTAATAATTTTTGATTGAATTATTAAAAAGCCTGACTTTACAAGCACATTTACTTTTCTATAAAACAGTGCACAAATAAAAGAGGAAACTGATTAAACAGGGAACATGTGAGTATTCACTTGACAGCATAGTTTGTACAAAACAAATTTGGCATGTGTGTTGCACATGTGCACATCTGTGAGTGGGGAGGGGTGGTTCCTTTCTTCAGTATTCCTTCTCATTTAGAGCAACTGTGTGCTATTCTGGCGCTTTTAATTCTAACATATTCAACTCATGATGTTTTTTTTTTTAGTTGGTAGTACCTCTTTAAAAAGATATAACATTTATTTTGCCTTTATATTTATTTCTTTTTTGAAGTAATGGACCTTAAGTTGCATTCTTAAATGGCTTGCATTTCATCTCCAAAAATTTCTAATAAATTTGAGAATATATAGAATCATAGAATGGTTTGGGTTGGAAGGGACCTCTGGAGGTCATCTAGTCCAACCCCCCTGCACTGGGCAGGGACATCCCCAACTAGATCAGCTTGCCCAGAGCCCTGGCAAGCCTCGCCTTGAATGCCTCCAGGGATGGGGCCTCAACCACCTCCCTGGGCAACCTGTTCCAGTGTTCCACCACCCTTGTGGTGAGGAACTTCTTTCTAATGTCCAATTTAAATCTCCTCCTCTCCAGTTTAAAACCATTGCCCCTTGTCCTTTCACTGCAGGCCTTTGCAAACAGGCCCTCTCCAGCCTTCTTATAAGTTCCCTTTAAGTACTAGAAAGTCACTATTAGGTCCCCCCGAAGTCTTCTCTTCTCCAGGCTGAACAATCCCAGCTCCTTCAGCCTGTCCTCATAGCAGAGGTGTTCCAGCCCCCTGATCATTTTTGTGGCCCTCCTCTGGACCTGCTCCATCAGATCCATGTCCTTTCTGTATTGAGGGCTCCAGAACTGGACACAGTATTCCAGATGAGGTCTCACCAGAGCAGAGTAAAGTGGCAAAATCACCTCTCTGGATCTGCTGGCCACGCTTCTTTTGATGCAGCCCAGGATGCGATTAGCCTTCTGGGCTGCCAGTGTGCACTGTTTGCTCATGTCCAGCTTCTTGTCCACCAGCACTCCCAAGTCCTTTTCTGCAGGGCTGCTCTCCATCATCTCATCCCCTAGCCTGTATTGATAGTGGGGATTGTTCCGACCCAGGTGTAGGACCCTGCACTTGGTCTTGTTGAAGCTCATGAGGTTCACCTGGGCCCACCTCTCCAGCTTGTCTAGGTCCTTCTGGATGACATCTTGCCCCTCCAACTTATCAACAGCACCCCATAGCTTGGTGTCATCTGCAAACTTGCTGATGGTGCACTCAATGCTGCTGTCGATATCATTTATAAAAATATTAAACAGTACAGGCCCCAGTACAGAGCCCTGAGGGACACCACTTGTCACTGATCTCCAGCTGGACTTTGAGCCATTAACCACTACCCTCTGGATGCGGTCAGCCAGCCAGTTCCTTATCCACTGAACAGTCCACCCATCAAATCCATAGCTCTCTAACTTGGCCAATAGAATGTTGTGGGGGACTGTGTCAAAGGCCTTGCACAAGTCCAGATAGATCACATCCACAGGTTGTCCCTTGTCCACTGAGGTAGTCACAGTATCGTAGAAAGCCACTAGGTTTGTCAGACAGGATCTGCCCTTAGTGAAGCCATGCTGACTGTCTCTGATCACCTCCCTCTCCTCCATGTGCCTTAGCAGACCTTCTAGGAGAATCTGCTCCATGATTTTCCCAGGCACAGAGGTAAGGCTAACAGGTCGGTAATTCCCAGGGTCCTCCTTTACACCCTTTTTGAAAATGGCTGTAACATGCCCCTTCTTCCAGTCACTAGGGACTTCACCTGACTGCCAGGATTTCTCAAATATTATTGAGAGTGGCTTGGCGACTACATCAGCCAGTTCTTTTAGGACTCTGGGGTGCATCTCATCAGGTCCCATAGACTTATGCATGTTCAGGTTCCTCAGGAGGTCATGAACCTGACTTTCACATACAGCAGGAGGGACTTCATTACCCTGGTCCACATCTTGTGGTTTTTTAACTTGGGATGTGTTGGGAGAGAGGTTGCCAGTGAAGACGGAAGACCTCTAGATTATTCAAAATAAAAAACCAGCCAGTTGCCTTTCAAAAAGTCATGGCAATAAGTTGTCTACGTTTTGCAATTTCATTTACTTATATAAGACTGATAAAAAACTTGTTTTGAAGTAAACTCAAAAGTACCTTGAAGTTATTAAAAACGAGGAAAATAGCCAAATATGCCTATTCTTTGTGTGAAAGCAACCACATAACAGCAAGGATGTAGCAAGAGTGGGATCAGTTTTGCCTTAACTCCACTACTTAAAGCAAAGCTGCTCTTGGAGTGGGTTGGCACATGGGATCAACCATGGTTTTCATGCCCAGCCATTGCATACGCTACGGCTTCCACTGATGACAGGGGAGCCAGAGCTATCCATCCTCCTGCACTACTCCGTGAAGTATTCATCAGCTGTGTTACACATGTACCAAACACTTTGCCTTTAAAGAAAAAATGTAATCTAAAATGTAGCAGGCAGAGTTTCCTTAGTCCTGTACTTCCTCTACAAGATGTTTTTTTCAGATCCTTTCTGTCCCTTTCTGCAGAGAGCATAGATGTTCAATAACTTACTCATTTCTTCATATTAGATATTATTGGCTTCCTATATGAATCTCATTTGAAAAATAAATGAAGAACATGAACATACTAGCCAGCTTGCTTTCAGAAAATTACAAATCCATGCAAAGAGCATGATGACATAATTTTGAATGAAAATTACACCAGCACAATCCAAGCCTAGGAACTGATTTCTCTGATATTATGGTCAGAAAACATTAAGGTTGATTTTTTTTGGGTACAAACAGCACTGTGAATCTCAGTCTACATAGCTACACAAAACGATACCAGTTATCTCTATAACTCTCCTGCATTTGGAGGACCACTGCAAGGCTACTCATCAACTAGTGCCAGCTGAGGCTCACTGGGGAGAATGCTGGTATCTTGCCCTGACCCACAGCACTGGGGTGAGTTCTGCCCACAGTGAGTAACTGGAGGGGACATGCTGTTAAATGATACACTCAATATCATCCAGCCAGATCATGGACCAAATTTCTGGTACATGTACCAGAATTCCTGGCTAACGGCACAGAGTAGATGGTGTGTATTGTCTCCAGTGTGCAGTTCTAAAACCTTGAGTGCCACTGATGTCCAAGGACTGTTTTGCCAAGATACTGACTGCTGCACTGGGCCCTAGGGTCATCCAACAAATGTTCACACTGACAGACATTTAAGTCGGTCATCCTGATTTAACTCCCATTACATCATTTACCAAGCTAGTGATGTTATCATAAATGATTAAACAAGCTGGCCAAAGAACACAAGTTTGATTCCCTTGCGTTATGAAGGCATTACACTCTAGACTGCATCTTGGTCTTAAATGAAATTGAACAATTGTACTGATTCTTTAATTCATACAAATTCTATATGAAAAAGAGGCTTTTTTTTTTCCTGAACACTGGTTTCATTCATAATCTGATCATTGCAGGATGAATGAAAGGTATTAAAATGTAACAGAAGGGTCAGACTTTGGAACACAAATTATTGGTATAAAACTAAAACCAGTTTTGTACTTCAATTAAGGAGCCATTTAGGCTGGGATTCATTTCATCTACTTTAATTCCTGAACATCTACTGCCTTGTTCAGTGCTTCCAGTCACTTCTGGTTTATGTCTAGACTACTTTAACATACTGAAAATTACTGAAAGTTTTAAGGGACCAAAATTAATAAGCAGAGAAAGGCCTAAATCTAGTCTGTACATAACACGCTTGCTGCCTGCCATTGAAATACAGTCTTATTATCAAATACAAGGGGATAAATTTAAACTCCATGACCACCTCCCTGTTTGCTTGGTTGTCATTAAATGTGGGGAGGGAATAGGAAAATACTTCCTATGTCTTGTTTTCAGCTTCTAATACATTTTTGAGTTTTCTAGTGCAGGCTTTGCTTGCATATGTAATCACTGTGGAATGGCTACTATACCCTTGCTACACTGCATAATACTTTCCCTTCCTCTGTCTGTAGGATTCCTCATGAAAATAGGCACTTTGGTTTTTGGCCCTAAGGACAGAACATAATGTACTGTCTCCAGGAAAAAATAATTTTAAAAATCATTAAAACATTTTCCACTACTTAAAGAAAGCCCAACACATGAAGCACTACTGTATTTCTTTCACACACATGACTTCATAGATAAATGTGTGCTTACACACACACACACAAATGCATTCAATTTTCAATTAAGCTATTTATAGAGCTCTGTAATTTTTCCTGGCTCAAGTTTTTGTACGCCTTCCCTTACAGGATTCAGTTCACACATTTCACTGCTTTGAGTTCATATCCACGGAACATCCCCTCCCCATCCTTGCCTCCTCCTAGAATCCCATTTAATGTTTTGCCAATTAAACTGGCCAGTTGCTTACAAGAAGTCATCACAAAAACAGTAGTTTTTTCTTTCCCAAGTAGCTGTGTGTTTTGTCAAGTTTTCTTGCAACGTCCTAGAGGCAAATCTCATGGATGCAGTTGTGTTCATCTACAACAATCCTCTTTTTACAGATGTAACATCTGATACAGATCTACACCTGCAATCCCTTCCTAAGTGGGAGCAATGCAGGTTTTGGGGAACACTGGGAGTAATAGAGCCTTCCAGCCAAGCCGGCAGAGGTTCTGGAAGCTGGGCATCCACACAGTGCTATTTGCTTGCTCCACTTCAAATGAGATGAGCAACAAGACTTAAATGCTCCAAGACCTCAAGGCATGGAAAACTCTTCCTCACCTTGGAGTCAGTCTACTCTTCAGTCCCCTCATATTTCAGCAAACTCATTTGTCCTAGGATGAAAGATGCCCCCGGCTGATCTCTAAAAGTTGGGTCTGTTAATACTTCATCTTTTCTCATTCCTTTTTCAGTCCTCCAGGCTGGGAGGCAAAGCAGAAATGCACTGCAACCCAGAAAGCTCCTATTGCATGAATACCACTGAGAGTTTAATGCCCGTTTGTGTAACTTCCAGCTAAGCTCTGTTTTCTTCTGGTAAGAAATCACACCCCCACTGAGCCAAGGTACAGCACCAGAGCACACAGGCATACAAGAACAACAAGAGAGAAACACCTAATTGCCCCCTCTGTCCACTCTACAGAGCTCAGCTTACTTGGGCCAGAGGTGCATTGCCCTGTGCTGTAAAGGACAGAGGCTGAGTTCAGAAAGTAAAAAGCTATTAAAGCAAAAACTCATGAGGCAGATAACAGCTTGCTGCCAGACTTTTCAAAATTTAAGTGTTGACTGTTCAGAATTTATGTCTAGATTTTTCTTAAGAATGCAATTTCCTGGCACATGGTACAAGTTGCCCTAGACCTGCATGTCAGCACAGCAGGCATCCTGTTGCAAAAGCTATTATGGAACTATTGAATGTTTTCATGCCAAATTTGTCCAAATTAAACTGAGGGGAACGGAAATACTTTCCCTGGCTAGGTGGTGGTTGCATTAGGTGGGTTTGTTTATAAGGAGAATAAAAGTTACAGCTAAATATAAAAGCAGATATATCATAATATTGTCTGAGAACTTGAATAACATGTCATTCAGCCTGCGTACTGTGGAAAGAACATGAAGGTCAAGTCTAAAATAAGATTAGTGACTGTTTGACAATAGAAACATGTAGGTGGTTGAACAGGAGAATTTTCCACATTTTTTTAAATGACGTTCTTCTTTTAAAAAATATTCTTGCCTACCTTGCAATGGGTCTGATGAAAAGCCCTGTTGAACTTCATGCAAAACATACTGCTAAGTTCAGCATGTTTTTGATCAACCCTCTGGCAAATCTGCATTAGTCATTTGTGCCAACTGTTTATTTTTTGCATTATCCTCAGTTAGGAAAATGAAACAAGCCTGCTCTGTTGCATTTTTGTTTTTAGAGAGTTTCACTTTCTGCCTCAGCCCTCTCACCCTGCTTCCCTGGAAGTCAGACTTCAGCGAGGCTACTGCTACCTCTTAAAGGTAAGTGTATCTGGGTTCACAGCACTGGAAAGCTAGCAGAACCCCTGGCAAGGTCAAAAAAAGGAAAACAGAGAAAGACCCAAACCACTACTTGAAGTACTTAGGTACTTTATAAATTCCAAACTTTTGCTTTTTCAATTTGTTCTTCAACCAAAACCTAGGGTTTTGTGATGTCAGGGACTTGCCATTTCCAAAAGTGCAACCAAGGCAGGGATTTCAGCCCCTGCCCTGCAGCTGGGGTAATCATCCCTCAGCAAGTCTTGTAGGAGAAACATGGAACTCATAACCCCAGTTTTGACAGAGACATCCAGTGTACTCTACTTTTACTTCAGTCAGTGATGTCAGAGGTACATTTCTCTTTCATGCCCTATGTTCACTTTTAAATATAGTTACAGCCACCTCTCTCTAACAGGGATTACAAAAGAAGCCTTGCAAATGCCCTCATCCCCCTCCACAACAACCCCATTGACAAAATCCCATGACTTTAAAGTAAAGGCAAACATAGAAACTATCCCAAGGCCTAGGTCTGAAGGCAGATGCCCTACCTTTTCCCCACACTGTGGCAGATAGTCCATGTAGTTTATATAGCTAATTTTAAAACATTCATTGCCAGGATGTCACACTGTGGGAGGACTCTCAGGGTTTTCAGAAGGAAGGGTCTGAGGCAGAAGAGGGAGATGTGGGGTTAGAGTATCCTTTCCACACCTCCCCAACCTGTCTCTGTCCTCTGGAGACTCCACACCAAAGCACAGGGTGGATAAAGGCTGCCAGATGCCCTTTGGCAAGCCCCAGCCTCACAGCCACCCTTTTGCTACCAGACTTCCCTGTACTTCAAGTGGGAGCTCATGTCAAAACAAGCCACATGGTACTTTCTTATTTCTCAAGCACAAAGATGCCTCTCTGGAACAGCAGGGGAAGGGGGAGAGGGAAGTGGTCTGCAAGGTCTCTGTCCGGGGGAGGACTTTTATCCTCTGGGGGACCTCTGATGAGGCTGCAGGAGAGGTAGAGCAAGGAGTTAGTGCTTTGTAGCACACCAGCCTTGCTGGGGGAGCGAGCAGTCAGGAAACTACCCAGGCAGAGCCCAGCCAGAGCCCACTGTGGGGCAGGAGGACTGCAGGGACAGGTTCCCCTTTTGCCTGACCTCCAAACCCTGGGGCAGACATGGCCAAAATTAGTATCACTCTGAAGGCTGGCACATGATGGCTTTGACCCTAATGATTCCACTGGCAAGAATCTTGTTCCGGTGCTATTAACAATAATTTGCATGTTGTCTAATGGTCCTGGGAGGAAAAAGAAAAAATAAAAAGGGTGGCAGGCCCTAAGGGAAGAGAAGAGGAAATGGGAGCGCTGCCATTTTCTTCTGAGAAACGGCAAAATAAGAGGGCTGACTTTTTTACAGAGCCAAAGATGAAACTAGTAACTGCAAAATTATTTAGTATCTAGCGTAATCATCCCCCATTCATCACTTCAAGGCAGGGTTTTGAGAACTCGAGCCATTTAGCTAAACCAAAGGGCTCATGTCAAACCATCATGGTAGGGACCTTGATCACTGGAAACTTATTTTAGCAGGATGCCAAGTCTTTCCCAATATGCTGGTGACAGTGACCTTTTAAAATAAGGAGTTGCTCTCAACAGAAATGTCTGAATTACTGAGACAAGGGACTTTCGCACACAGGGTTTCTCTATACTACTTGGAGTCTGACACATAAAGAGCAGTCACTGGTACCAAGCTGTCACAGTTCAAGTAAATTTTTTGTTGAGAGGAGTTTCTTTAGGGTTCAAAGTGTCCTCAAAACTAAACAAGCAGGCTGTTCATCCCTTCCAAGAGAACAGGTAGTTTTTTCCAGCTGTTAGTGACTGCAAACCAATCAGCTCCTCTCCCACTGTCAGTTTTAGCTCTAGGCCAGTTATTAAAATTAAACAGTTTCATTTGTGAGAATGATGTCTGCAGGGGGAACAGAAGGGAGCAGAGAGGAATACAGAGAGCAAGTTTTCTAAAACAAATCCCAAGCCCATATACACAGCCTAACAGCATGCCAGTGCTGCCTCCTCCTTCAGTTTACTAAACTGTCACAGAGGTCCCAGCCTGCAGGATGTGCTATCAAGCCCCAAGCGTGGTGCCCCAAGATGTCCCCAGGCCATCCTTCTAGCTGGGCTGGGGAAAATTTTATTTTTTTTTTAAACAGGTACAGAATTCCAATTGCTTGCAGAATACACTACACCCTTGTGAAACAATCAGCTTGAACAGATAGAAAAAGTAGTACGAAGAGATGCCTCGACAGGTTTCCCCCGCCTGGAGAGCAAATGGGGGAGCTACTCACCTCATGGTCTTAAAGCACCAGAGAGCTTGGCCTTGGGGCTGAGGTATGGCTTTACTAGCCAAAGCTGATCAGGGCCAACTTCTATAAAACTGCTGTGGTCCAGGTGGGACACTACCACCTCTGGCCTACACAGGCATGGTCAGAATGATGTTTGCAGCATCCTGGACCAGGTTCCCCTTACAGCGAGGATGCCTAGGGAAGGTGAGGAACACTCTCAAGGAGAATCCCAAGCAGTCGTTTTTTGGTTTTTCACGGCTGCACACACATGTCCAACCAACCACTACAACCAAGGCTTTGCACAACACTTTATAGATTTCCTTTTGGGTCTGCCCACGTGCTCACTATGAGGCTGGATACTACCACTTTCAGCGTCCATACTGGAAAAAAATAGCTATTACCCAGGTAAGGATTTCATACATTCAGTCCAGGGCCATATATGCAGGTTTTCTACTACAGAAGTTTTTGCAGATAGCTGAGAGCTACTGCAGAAGTCTGAACAGACTCCACGTTGGCTCATTTACTTGCAGCCTTGACTGCTACCTGGTATTTAAAGTGACTGGTTTTATTTCCTCCCTTGCCAGTGTGCCTCACTACCACAGTCCAGCCCTGCAAGGAAGAAAGCCTTTCCCTCACTCAGGCTTCTTGGCAGCACTGCTATTTATTGCAGATCTGGGCAACAGAGAATGGAACAGGTCAGTCTGGAATCTGAAAATAACATGGGCATTAGGCCTCCTTCTCAGTTATATTCAGAACCTTTCGCATCCTACAGCAGACTGGGAATTAGATATTTAGACTGAGTGGTTTACTGTGATTTGCCAGATGACTTCAGAAGGGCTTTGGATATCTCTAACTTGAACTGAAATTTGTAGACGCTTGGAGCATGATGTAGGATTTGCTTCTGTTATGAACGAGGGAATTTTTACTTCAGGTTTTTTTCATGTCATTTTTTTACTTAAGCTCTACATACATTCACGCGAAGTTCAGCAGATTTTACTGATCAACAACACTGATCTAATTCTGCTAATGGAAACACCAACTCATTTACTACTGTATTTGAATTTGTCTTTGAATTATTTTTAATTTTTTTCCTCTAAAAAAAAAGTTGGAAATAAGGTCATCTACTGCATATTATAATACACAGTCTGAAAAAGGGGTAAATATTCTTATGAAAGGAGTTCTTTCAATTAGAGACAAGACTGGCCATGGTTATTACATCACAAATACACACTACAGGGCTGTCCTGTATTGCAGAGGGAGGCATTTCACTGGTCTCCCATCCAAGGTCCTATCCTGACTTTCCAGTGACTCATCCAAGTCTCTCCACAGCATGCAACAGGAATTTAATCTCCTAAGTCTCAGTTCAGGAAGATAGTTAAAACTAATTTCAACTTCATGGTCAAGTTCAAAAGCTGGATTACTACTCTTTTTTTTTTTTTTTTTTATATTTTAAAATAGCTTTTCCTGCCTGTACCTGAACACTTAATGAAGCTTGTGAATTGATGCAAAAGAATACTTATGCACAGAATCATAGAATGGTTTGGGTTGGAAGGGACCTCTGGAGGCCATCTAGCCCAACCCCCCTGCACTGGGCAGGGACATCCCCAACTAGATCAGCTTGCCCAGAGCCCTGGCAAGCCTCACCTTGAATGCCTCCAGGGATGGGAACTCAACCACCTCCCTGGGCAACCTGTTCCAGTGTTTCACCACCCTCGTGGTAAGAAACTTTTTCCTAATATCAAGTCTAAATCTACTCCTCTCCAATTTAAAA
>VWZO01012995.1:26588-37660 GCA_013396975.1 Bucco capensis
TCGAGCCATTGACCACTACCCTCTGGATGCAACCTGCCAGCCAGTTTCTTATCCACTGAACAGTCCACCCATCAAAACCATAGCTATCTCTCTAACTTGGCCAGCAGAATGTTGTGGGGGACTGTGTCAAAGGCACTGCAGAAGTCCAGATAGATCACATCCACAGGTTGTCCCTTGTCCACTGAGGTAGTCACACTATTGTAGAAAGCCACTAGGTTTGTCAGACAGGATCTGCCCTTAGTGAAGCCATGCTGACTGTCTCTGATCACCTCCCTCTCCTCCATGTGCCTTATCAGACCTTCTAGGAGAATCTGCTCCATGATTTTCCCAGGCACAGAGGTGAGGCTAACAGGTCGGTAGTTCCAGGATCCTCCTTTACACCCTTTTTGACAATGGGTGTAACATGCCCCTTCTTCCAGTCTCTAGGGACTTCACCTGACTGCCAGGACTTCTCAAATATTATTGGCCACTACATCAGCCAATTCTTTTAGGACTCTAAAAAAATGCATGAAGATACTTCTTACAGGTACACATGACACAGCTTATTGCTCCTTCCCCTGAAGTGCCACAGATAGCTTTGGAATGGTGGGAATGGAAAAGGAAGGACAATTTCCTTCTTGAAACACCCCACGAACTGTGCTGACACATAAAGTAAAACATTGTCAGTTGCCATTTCTCGCATTGCTCACTCTTTTCCTAAATAAAAACTAGAAACCAGCACCTGAAACTGGTCTGCTTAATTTGTTTCCAATACAAGCATCACTAAACATATTTGAACAGTGGAGCTGAAAAAGTTTAAGCCTAATTTCCATTTAATTTTTTGTTTCTTTCTTCTATCTTCTCTTGCCACTTAAATCTCACCCCCAGGTAGTTTCACAACCTAACTTACTTTGCTCTATCCCAGGCTAGTGAGCTCCAGCAATAATAAAATGGGAATGCTACAAATTTTAATTTTATTCTAAGCCCCAAATTACCATGACAGATATGTTGTTCAATACTGTACCCTGTAAGGCTTTTTTTTTAAATTAAAAAACACCAGCCCAACTCGTGATAACATGGTGGGCAACAATGCATTTCCCAGACCTGGTATGCTGTATAGCTAGCAAGAATACTGATTGCAGATCTGGGTTAACTGAAAAAGAGAGATATTAATGATTTGCCCCATATCCTACTGTGTACTCAGTACCAGAGTCAAAAAGATGAAGTTAAGTTTTGACTTACAGTTGCTTTCTTGAACAACTATGTGACCACCTCTTTCAATCACTATGTGGGAAAACTGGGACCTTTTCTTTTTGATTGTACCTGGCTCATGTACATAAATTACTCACTGAAGTACTCTGAAACCCACGGAGTTGCCTTTCCAATCAACAAAGTGGAATCATGCTTTTTATGCTTCAGTAAAATAAAACAGCAATAAAATGATGTACGCACTGAAGGATGCAAACAATTTCATCTTACTAACTCTAAATGTGGCAATTCATAACAGATCTTCAGTCATTACAGATGTAAATTCAGGGATGTGGGTGCTCTTGGCAACACAAGAAGCACATTTACAATTACCTTTACAAAACACACAGAGAACTAAGAAGTTTTCCCTGGATGGATGAGACTGGCAGTGCATCCATCCCACTATCCCCAGTCACTGACCAGGTTCTCTGGGAAAGAAGCAATGTAATAGATAATTTTGAAACAGCACTCCTCTGAGAAAGATCTACCCTCAGCACCTGGTGATTTCATCTCAGCAGTTGCTGTGAAATTTACCTCAAGTTGTAGGATTGCCCTTTCAAGCAATTTTATTAGAACATAAGTAAAGATGTTTCCCTTGCCCTTACAAATGCCTAAATCTTTCCTGAACACAACTGAGTACTTCCACTCACAAGTCTTCCATGCAAACAGCTTCCAAAGGTTAGTCATGCATTTCAGAAAAGGCTGTTTTTCTCTATTAGTTGAAAACCTGTGGCTTTTTCATTTGATCTTATTTTTCTTGCCGCATATACAAAGTAAACATAACTACAAGTGCCCAATTAAGTGCCTTTTCCTGTTTCTATTCAAGTCAATGGCAACACTTTCTAAAATCAGATTTGTTTTCTTACTCATTAACTGTAAAATCCAGAAACCTGCAAGGAACTTTCCAGTGAGGGGGATTTAGTAAAGCCTATCGATATACTATAATACTGACAGTAAACTAACATTAAGATAAAATAACAGAAAATAAATTCCAGACTTTTAGATGCATTTGGAAAAGTCACCTGGTTTCATAGTGTTTCAGGAGCGTGTGTGCACACACCAAAAAAGGAAAAAAAAACCCAAAACCAAACAACAAACCATCAGATTGTTAATGAGACTGAAAGCCAGAGTAAAATAAAAATCCTTCAAATCTGTCATTGGCATTCGCATCTGTCATTGGCATTTGTGTCTGCCAAGAAGGCCTGGATGTTATCCTGCTTGGGAATAGAAGATTTATGGCACTGCACACCTTCATCCATTCCATTATTATATACGAAATGGAAAACAAAGCAGGCCAGTACTGCCCTCAGAAATAACCAGTATTTTGCTACCACCAAGTAACAAGTATTATTATTATTATTACTAAATCAGCAGGAGAGCAGCCACGAGGTGCTCAAAAATTAATTATTGTTTTAAAAAAACAACAAACCAAAAGGGGCTGGGCTCCACACTCCCAAGAATGTGAAGGAAAATAAAACAGGCCTGGGAGAGAGATGGGAAGGTCTGGACTCTGTGTACACCGCAGCTGATGGCCAGGCAACTGCACCCAGAACCATGTCCGGCACCCAGTTTCCAGCACTAGTAGCAGTGATGAAAAGGGAGGGTCAGAAAGGCCTGCAGAAAGCCCAGGGGCTGCCAGCCCTCTACAAAGTGGAAAGATAAAACAGGCAAAGAACCAGACACTTGCCAAATACAATGCATGCAATGGGAGCAGGGAGCATACCCAGTCAGTCCACCATGGGGCACACAGTTGTGCATTCACTCCTGCCCAGTCCCACCCTTCACCATAAACCCAAATCACCAAAGGGGTGAAAATGCAATAGCCAAAAAATAAAAATTCACTGTGCCAAAGGAGAGTTATTCTTTAATCAGATCTATTGTGCTGTTTTTCAGCTATGGCTGCCTGGCCCAGACCCCAGGCCAGACGCAAGTATTTGTCACCCCAGCGGCAGCCCTAGGGTAGGAGTCTTGCAAGGCGGGTAGAGCATGAGAGGAGACAACAACACAGCAAGACTGCTGGCAGCATGCATTAGTGAGCAGAGCAGTGTACGGAGAGCTGCCACTTCAGTTGGTCCTGCCCCAAGCCCTGGGCCTGGCACCCCATGATGGAGACAGCACAGCACAAGGCTGGTTCTCCGGTATGCCAGGCACAAACCATCGCACAAGATGAAAACAACAGAGGAGGTTTTGGAGCAACACCTGAGCGCCAATCCTGTTTCTACATGCACCTCCCTCCACCATCTCAGGTCCAACCCACTCAAAGATGATGCTCTCATCAAGGACACCTGTATCGAGCACAAGGGCTTAATGTTTAGTGGTGATGCAGTACAAAATTCCTGTGCTGCCTTAGGAAGCCCAGGTCCTTGTATCAGGCTGCTGAGAAAATACTTCTGCTTCACAAGCAATTTCGCACATCACTGCCTAAGTCTTGTGATTCTCCTGCTAGAGCAATGCTTTGCCATTGGAGAAACACTTGTGCCTCTGCAGAAAAATTCAACTGGACTTTCATTGTGGATTACCAACTTCAAATTTCAAGCTACACACTCAAAAGACTAAGCTACTTACTGCCCAGCAGAGCTAACACTCAAGAGGGGCCTGTGTTAATGCAGGCACAGAACTATTTTCTCAATGTTGAAAGTAAAGTAAAACTTTTAATAGGATTGATGTTTGAACTTTATAGTTCTTTGCAAGACCAAGGCAAATGACATCATTTCTATAATTGAGACCCCTGGTTCTGAAATTTTAAAGGTTATGGTGAATTTTTTAAATAAAAAAAAAAGACAAGACTTCTGAGAAAATATGTAACCTAACGTTGTTGCAGATTACAGAGAAAGCTATTATGAATGAAAAGGACTAGAGAACCACAACCATTTTCTCTTTCTGCCCTAGCTTTTCTCCTTGCTTTGGCACAGATCGTCCTCAGAACGATCTTCTCTCCATTCAGCAGCAGTATAAAGAAAAATATTCTGATAATATTTTGAGAATTTGATTATAAACTCACAAAGCATCAAAAACTGGCAGAGGACCTAGAAAGTGTAACACTTGAAACTGCCAATTCATTTCCTTAACTGAGTGGATTTCAGATAGTTTCCTTTTACCAGTCAAACAGTGACATGGGGTTAGCCCCACTGGGGATTGAGTTGTTACAAGGCTGAATGTTGCTGGTAAAAAAACTCAATAGTACCTCTTCTCCAGCACAGGGCATGTGGCTCTGAGCAAGGCACTGTCCCACTTGATGATGATGATGAGCAAGAGGCTTTTGCTTGGGACTTGCAAGAGAAGCAACATGCTGTGCAGACAGGTGCCTGGTCAAGCTGTTGGGAAAGCAGCTCCAGTGCCCAAAAGAGATGAAATTTTGTTTGGTAGCCCATGCATGCACATGGGAAGGCCTCTATGTCACACCAATATCCACCACCTGTAGCTCTACCCTAGAGGCAGATGCATCTACCATCCCTTGACCTCATTAGGGTTTTTATGGACCTTTTCAGGGCATGATGACTCTCCATACTTCCTTTCCAAGGCTCGCCACTGAGCAAAGAAAATTAATGATTTACTAGGCAGATGAAAAAAAGAAAGAGGATGCTCAGTCAACCCAGGAGGAGGGAAACCTGGGTCTAGTTGCTGGTCCAAGAAGCATTTATGCATTTGGCTGTAGATGGCCACCTAAGAAAACACATCAGACAGCAGGAATTAGACACTCTATTTCTTCCTCCTCCACCAACTGAAATTTCACCACTGCAGAAAAGAACACCTCAGCAAAATCAGCATCCATCTGGCATGCAAAGCCTCCTGAGATGTTGGAGATGTGGGTGTCAACCCCACCCCAGGCTGGAGTAGGTCTGTTAGGCAAATCTCCCATTACACTTGGGAATGGGATTTAACCAGGAAAAGCAAGGGCTTCCCCCAGCTACATTTGTTCATAAAGATGACACATGAGTGACAACAGCCAGGCGAGAGGATGCCTGCTGGCTTCAGGACACGGAGTCTTGGGAACAGTGCTCCCTGCAGCATGTCGAGTTGCCCCCTTGTCTCAAGGCAGAAGCAGCTCCTAGCTGGCTTGGGTTAGGAACAGTGGGAAGCTGGAGACTTCTGTCACTGTTCTGGCCAGGCAGGCACTCAGAGGATATAAGTGCTTATATTCTACCCAAAGTCTGTTTCAGACATCTAAATCCTTCCCCTGGCCTTCACTCTTGAACAGATTAAAGAACTGCATTAGAAGAACAGTATCAGACAAAAACACATGACTATTGCATCTCTGGTTCAAATGTAAATATTGTCATTTAAAAATATCCTTTCTTGGTTGAATTTTCAACATGCCATTGCTTCTCTCACCTGGTCTTCTTTACATTCTTTACATCAAAAATGTACTTGTCTACAAATTTATGATGGTACCTGTGTCTCCTATAGTTCTCACACTCTTGCTTTTCCTTGAATGGCCAAGGGAGGAAGCTGTATGTTGGACTAGAAGTGCCGAGAGCTAAGAATGGCTCCCACATTGTTAGGTCGTGTGCCTAAAGAGGGAACCCATCACTGCTGGACAAACATGGCTATTTCTCCAGCACTGGCTCCATCACTTCAGTATTTCTTATGTCAAAGACATAAGTTGACAAGCACAACAGCCTGTTGCCAAGTCAATCCTTCTGTAGCTAAAACATGAGGCTCTGAAAAATTAAATGAAGCCATTAAGCTGTCAATCAGAGAGCACACATTATACCAAGTACCATGAAATTGCAGAGATGAGCTGGGTCTCCTTTTATTTCTTTTTTAACACAATGAAGATGTTATGAGGCCAAAGTACAATATTGTGGTATCTTGGCCATGTGAAAATCTTTGAAAGCTCCATTTATTTGCCATCAGAATGACAAGCTAATAATACAGCCTCCATGCAGGCTGTCCCCATCTGTTGCTTCTTCTAAGTTTCAAACAAACCCAGTGATATCCAGTGCCTAAAATTTTTACTGCACCAGATATATCCTCTTCCAAACTGCCCTTTGATATGTTGCTTTCTTTCTTCATTTTCCTTGCAATATGAAGAATTCACGTCTCAATAATACAATGGCAACTTATAGAACTGATTCAAACCAAACAGGCAAATAAGAAAGACATGTCAACCAAACTTCAGACCTGAATATAAGACTTAGGCCCATACAACAGACTCAAAGCATGTGCTGTCCAGCTTCCTCACTGTGTAACATACATTTGTGACTAATTATGATGTTCTCTTCTCTACTACTACACAGCCTCTAATAAACTTACTACCTCACAATGTACCCAAGAGCCACAAAACAAAGGAGAAGGCTGCAATAGCCAGTGCTCCTGCTTGTTGCAGCAATATCTGTGACAGGGAGATCTTGCAGGCAGCTGTGCTGAGGGCCTATAAAGCTTCACCACCTATAAGGTGACCAGCTACTTTGGAAGAGCTATTTATGATGCTTTAGGAAGGTTTGTACACAGAGTATGGTGCAAGTGAAAAGCTGAAGACTGAATGCATATATTAAAGCATCCTTTTCCACTAACATATCCTGAAAACTAGAAAAAGAAAAAAAAATCCACCAACCCACATCATCCTTGATTTCTTCTGTCTTAAGAGAGGATCCTAACAATTGTGTTTGCAACTTCGTTAGTCTTTTGCTCTTTGTAACCAGCTAGAAAGTTTTGCCTGCATTTAATAACCCCACTGCTTAAAGGTACCAGCCATTTACCAGACAGACAGGCAAAAGCCACCCTGGGGTATTATCTGGCATATATCTTCTTCCATGTGTACACTACAAATAGCATGCAGCCATAAATGGCATCACATGCAGCCAAACTCTGAAACTTTGGTTTATAGGAAACCTCAATAAACAACTAAAGAGCTATTGATAAGAACCATATTTTCCTTTTAAAGGCAAACAGTGCTTATAGTTCCAGTTTCATGTATTTCTAATCCTTGAGAAACAGCTCCAGCACTTGCCTTATCTGGCCAATCATGCCTGGTAACACCTGTCTTTTCACATTCTTGGGTTTTTTTGTTATTTATGCTTCTCTTTACACAATACACTCGCAGGACAATACATCTCCAGCACGCTTACAGATTTGATCCAAAGCTCACTGGAGTCAACAGAATGACTTCACCAGCTCTGGAGCAAACAGAGGGCCCCAGCTCCACAAATGGGCTTCCAGCCTGAGGAGGGACACATGTAAAAGTTAGGCACTCCAGCCCAGAAGTGCAATCACAAAAACCCTAACCCTTTAAGCTGCTCATCTTTTAACCAGCCAAGGTCTCCAAATGCCTGAACTGTTTGCAGATCTTCCCCCTCCAGTCATTTGGATTGTGAAAAAAAAACCCCACTGACAAACCCTCTGCAGTGATTCGTGAAATATGGACTCGGGACAGGCCTTCCTTTCCAAGTGTGGTCCCAGTCACTAAGTGCTGGAGTCATTTTATGTGTATGTATATATGTGTATATATATACATACACATGTGCATCTGCATATGTATGTGTATTTGTAAATACATATATATATAAACAGACACACACATATTTTTTGGTCCCTCTTCTGGCCCCATGAATTTTGGATTTTTTTTCTTCTTAGTGGAAGCAGGGGAGAGCAGAACAATCTTGCTTCCAAAATGACTTGTCACCAGGGATCTACAGTACTCCTCTGGGAGGCACACAATGTGGATTCCTGTTGAGAAAAGGACCCCAAAGCCTTATGCCCTCCACGACAGCAGCATGTAGATATCCTCTGGATCCACAGACAGGTATATCCTTCAGTCAGGTGGGTTCAGCAGTGGAAAAGGCAGCATCTTCATTTTTTAACAGAGGTAGCCAATGCAGGTGGTACATTACTGAGCCTAACACTGAGCAAGAGATCCAATGCTGAGAATTTAATGCACTAATGCTTCACAAACACCAGGATTGCAAACCATGTTAACTGGAAAACATATACTGTACTTTACATTCCTTAACATATACCTCTTAAAAGTGTACTCTTAAAAGTTAGCTCTTTATATTTCATTGGATATCAGACCTGCAATTGCTGGTGTCCAACGCAGCTGACCTCCATTTCAAGGTGACTTATACCAGCTCTCAGCCCATATGTAAAGTTTCTTCTTCAGTATAAACTTCTGCCATTTCTTCCTCTAATGCATGAATATCATAAGCTTTGCACATACAACAGGTTCAGTTTGCAGGTGAGCAGCTGGGACTACGTTTTGCTACAGTGTATCAAATAATACAGGAAACAATGGGAAAAAATACCCTTCCAATTTCAATACAGTTATTTATTTTGGAAAGAGGGAGAGAGAAAAAAAGGAAAGGTTTTTCTGACTGACTACCAGTCTAAAAACTATCTTCCCCAAGCAGAATTCTTCCCTTTCTGGATGACACTGAAGCCAGTCCCAGTCAGATGTGATCTCTACTCCAGAAATAGTCACCCATCAGATCACAACAAATACTCATTTTCCAGAACAATTCCACAGATTGCATGGCTCTCAGAACTTTTTTTTCATCACAGGACAAAGACAAGTTTTTCACACTAGACACCCCATTTCATAAACCCTAACTCCAGTTGCCACCGCAGCTGCAGACACCGGCACTGATAGCCACCTGCCTGTGTTCACTGTGCACCTGCCTATTAGTCAACCCTAATGGGCAGCAATACTTGCAGGCATACGCACACACATATATAAGTAGTGTCCCCATGCCTGGGACCTGCTGTGACATGCCTGCTCCTGACACCTGGACAGATGCCTCTGCTGCCCCTTCCCACCCTGCTGAAGGACCCTGCCTTGGCCAGGGCTGGTGCTACCAGCAGATGGGGTTGATGGGGTAGGAGAGCCAAAACCACTGATGAAGAGGATACCTTGCTCATCCTTTTCACTCCTGACCTGTAGCTGTTCCCCCCATTTCAAACTGCTCTACCATAACCCTGCAACAAGGTGAAACGACAGATAGCAAAAGGCTAATGCTGCTTCAGCACTTGCCAGTGCAGCTGCCCCAACCCCAGGCAGGCCTTTTGCTCCCCACAACGCAAGTGCAATCCCCTGGGCACTGCCCATCCTGAAGCCCCACTGGCCATTGGAGAGGGAACAAGCAATTGGGGGACATACCCAGCCTCCATTGTCCTGGATCCAGTTGTGTAGGTGCCGGTTCAGGTACTCCGTCATCCATGCAACGATGCTGTCTACAAGGGGAGACATCTCCCGGTTGACACTCTCCACGCACATCACACCACCGAACTCGAAGAAGGCCACAATCCTGCCCCAGTTAACCCCGTCTCGGAAGAGTTCCTCCACCACTGCCACGAAGCGGCCCCTGGCCGTGAAGGGTGTCAGGTGGAGCTGTCCAGACAT
This sequence comes from Bucco capensis, assembly GCA_013396975.1. Taxonomy (NCBI): domain Eukaryota; kingdom Metazoa; phylum Chordata; class Aves; order Piciformes; family Bucconidae; genus Bucco; species Bucco capensis. Next base: position 36,154 of record VWZO01012995.1, read on the forward strand.
TTGGGCAAAGTCCCTCTGGTAGCGGCGGGAAAACTCATCCCCTGCCTGGCGCAGGGTGAGGTGGACAACCTGGGGTGCAGGGCGCAGCCCTTCGGCCAGAGGCATGTGGCTAGCAGCAGCCGAGCCAGGAGGCTCAGGGTGCAGAGGCACCAGCCCAGTGTGATCAGAGGAAGTCTCACCAGCAGCAGCAACCGCAGAAGCAGCAGGAGAGATACCTGGAGGCAGGGGTGCCCTGTCCTCGCTGGCAGCCCAGTCATATCCCCTCTGCGAGAGTTTATAGTGGATGTACTTCAGCACTATCTCCCGGTTATCGTAGCCTCTTCTCCCCGGATGAGCCATAATTCCCAAGAGGAAGCAGCAAGAGGAAGGGAGAGAGGAAGAAGAGGAGCAGGATGAACCCAAAAAAGTAGAGCAGCCAATAATAATAAAATTAATAACACCAAAAATTATAATCCAGTTACTGTATCAGGCACGGTTTCATTCATGGTGGTACGGGGGAGTTCTCAGGGTCTCAGAGGTACTTTTGTCTTCTCAGTGTTTCCTCCTTGGTTTGAGATGCACGGTATAAATAGGGATTAAAATGCTGTAAATACTTTACTTCCAGGTTGCACATTTATTAATTATTATAAATTTACTTTAGGACTTTTTCCTCCTTGGTGTTGAAATATATCTTAAAAAATATTATACCGATTCAAAATCTGATGTATTTTCCCTTAGGTGCCAAACTACCATGCACACAAAGGAGGAGATGAATGCACACCATAAAAACTGCAATTCAATATGTTTTGCTAAACAGCCTTGGATGAAGCTTAATCCAATGCACTTTAAGCTAGAAACCTCAACATTGCTTTTTTGTTGTTGTTAAGTTACACAAACTAAATTTCCTCTGTAAAGTACTTACTTGGACTATAAATATGTTCCCCTGTCAAGTTTCCTCTAAAAAAAAAATAGCAAAAACAAACCCCAAACATCACAAGTCTTCAGAAACCTTATGTTCTGGCTGTTTTGATGCTTCAAGTCACCAAGGGGATGGGAAAGGAAAAAAATGCCTCTACGCTCTCAAATGTTTTTTCCCAGACTCCTGTTTAACAGACATCTCCAAAAATGTGCCAAAGCTCAGAAAATCCTGCCTCGCAGCCCCAAAAGACGTAAAATCCTGGAGACCAGATGAACCACATTTGAATCCAAGCTCTCGTAGAAGTGCTCCGGTTTTCCCTCCAGTGCAACGTACAGACACAGGCATTTACGTAGTTTCATTCAGACACCGATCGCAGGAGCCCGGTGCTTCCACACGCACACACGCACATACAAAAAACAAACAAAAAAAATCGTATGTATTTAGCAAACTAATTCTTTTTCACAAGAAAGAGTGTAAAAAAAAAAAAAATTTAAAAATTGCTTTTGACTGTGGCTCCGAGGAGAAATGCCATTTCCCGAGCAGCTTTGTATCAGAGGAGGAAGAGACCCCGGCGCTGCCGAGGAGGGGCGCGGACGGGGCGTGTGTGTG
>VWZO01012995.1:37665-70412 GCA_013396975.1 Bucco capensis
TAAAATAAAAAAAAAAGGCGGCGGGGGGATGCGAGCAGCTCTGCTTAGCCTGGGCCTGCCCTCCATGGTGGTGCGGACCTGGGGCCGGCGGCGGGGTGGTGCGGTGTGGAGCGTCAGCTACTCGGGCCTCGGGTGGTGCTGGCGGACTGCTCCACCGCCCTCTCTCTCCACCGCCCTCTCTCCGCCGCCTCCGCCCGGGCGGAGGAAGCGGGCGGCAGAGGCTGGCAGTTGCGGGCTGTGTGGCCCTCGCGCGGCTCCACGACTGTGCCGTTCGCACAGGAGGGTTGAGGCTGTTGCAGCTGCGCAGATTTATTTAAAAAAAAAAAAAGTAAAAATTAAAAAAAAAGAAAAAAGGTGTGTGTGGAGAGGAGAAAAAAAGTCCGAAGGACCTTTTCTTAAAAAAGAAAAGTGGTCCGACTTTTTCTTAAAAAGAAAAGTGGTCCGATGTAGGCAAGCAGGGACTCCAGGCAGGGTGGGTCAGGCTGTTCCCTGTTGGCGGCAGTCGTTGTGCGGCTGCGAGTCGTGGGGAGCCGGGGACCAGGGACAGGTCAGGCCCTGCAGACCATCTCTGCATGTGTCCCCCGGCGCTGCGGGATCCCGCACACCTGCTCCACGCGCGTCGTCCGGTAGGTTTTCAGGCGTACCCGAGGGACAGGTGGGGAAGCAGATTTTTGGACTTTCTGCAAGAGTAGGACTTGGATTTGTCCCTGTGCCTGGCCTATCGATTTGTCTTTTAGATTTAAGAAGGGGGGAACCAAACTGCTTGGAAATTAGATTAATCTGGAGATTGATCAAAGAAGCAGAGTTAACCTTCGAAGTAGGTTAAGCCCACAGCACTAGGAAATAGTGGAACAGTGATTGCTTAGCCCCCTGCCACCCCAACAAGGGACATTAAGGCAGGGATAAGGGATGCTGGGACAGATTCTGCTGAAATGAGGAGCCATCCTAGGGTAAAGCCCAAGTGAAATGGGAGCACACCTCAGCACCTTTCTCTGCTTAATATGAGAAAAAGAGACATCTGATAAATTTTGCCAATTTCTGTCAGTATGAGGGTGAATAGGATGATAATCTCCAATACGAACTACCCTGAACCTGAAAGGAATAAAATGCCTATAAATAAAGCTGTGAACGTGAGTTTGTTTTGACACGGGATGTAGGGAATTAATGCATGCTGCCCTCCAAGTGTCCATTTCCAGTGACACATTTCCTTTGCACACTGATCCATTATGCATGGTTCGCAGGCTGACAGCTCACCTGCTAGAGGAAAACACACTGGAGCGGGGAAGGTGGTCAACGTTTGCTCCATCCAGAAGAAAGGGAAGTCCTGGCATGCAAATTACATGATTCCCCATGCACTAACAGAGCTCACTTGTGCCCTGGGTTATCTAGGGATGTTTCGAGGCTGCACCAAGGCATTTGTCTCTAAAGTGTACCTTTTCAGGTATGTGAAGAGATGTTCAGGATGTTTTAGTGATCTGGCGTTTCTTACCATACCTAGTGCCAGCATTTCCAAGCTCCCTTCGAGCTCTCCTCTCCTCTACCCGCCAGAGTGCCAATTACATCCAGAACTCAAAAGGCCCGGTGCTTCCGCTGGCCGGGGCTGCGGGGGCGGTAGGCCGGGCTGAGCGGAGCGGGGCGGAGCACGGGCCGGCAGCACCACCCAGGCGGGCGGCTATTGCCACCCAGCGGCAGCTGCTCGCCCGGAGCTCGGCCGCGGCAGTCCGGATTCCCTTCCTCGTCACTTCGGGCTGTCAGGAGCGAAGGGTTCACCCGCCTGAAGAATGAAGGGCGTAACGCGATGCCCTCTCCTCCGCTTCGTATTCACTTCCGCCTGCTGATGTTTAAGACAGAGCTGGTTGCGGTGAGTTGTGTTCTCGGGGATGAGAGAGACAGAAATTGCAAGACAGCAAGGGAAATGAAGTCAAAAGAAGATGCTCTGTGCAGCTAAGGGCTGTACTCCACCCAGGCATGCGTGTAACTTCCAGCATGGCTAAATGCTGGAGTGCAAACACAACTCATCTCTGTCTCTATAAAAGACTTCACAAAGTAAGGTGTCTGTGATGAGCTGAGCGATTGCTTCTGATGGCAGAGATGTAGACAAGGAATCTGTCAACTGGGTAAAATCATTGCTTTCATATTCTTGCACCAATAAAGAAAGAAGGTCTCCTCTGAATACAGAAGGTAACCTGATATTTCCATGTAATGTGCTATGGGTTAAATAGGAAAACTGATAGAGAAAATCAGGCTGCTGCTTCAGTCTGTCACTGAGCTAATGACTCAATCTAATGTCGTTGGTCCCACAACTGAAAATATATCAGACACAGATATTAAGTAAAACAGAAAAACTCTCTGGGTAAGCTCCACAATAATGTCATAGCAGGGTAGGTTTTAAAGCCCAGAGGATAAATCAGTGTGGAGCTGATGCAGAAAACAAAGATGCAAATTAAAAAAATGGGCTTTTGTAAGGAGAAATTGAAAATATCACTGAATTTGCTTAGGATAGTTAAAAGTATTTTATACGCAGAAATGGAAGTAAGACCATCTAAATGAACAGAGTTTACTGAGAGCATATAATTGGTAAAATAAAATAGTTTCAGAATTCGTAACTGATTTCTGATAGAAATGAGTACAGCAAAACTTCATGAGACTCTCTGTTTGGAATGCATTTAGTAATGATGCTTTTTCCCCACCAGCTCTACATTCAGCACTTCATGATAGGAATGATAAATCCCAGCCTTTTTAAAAGTTTAACAGGAAAACAGTGGTCATGGTTCACAGAAAGTGTGCTAATAGCAAACACAGCTGAGACCATACCAAAAAAAGATGAAAAACACAAGGAAAAATCCTAGGAACTCTTTGCTTTAGGCAAGGGTATCAGGCATGAGTCACGGGAAACAAAAACTGTGCCTTGAAGAATGACAAACTGTGACTCTGTAAAAAAGCAAGCTAAAATTATATGCATTTAAACAGTCTTTCTTGTTCTTAAATAATGTATCAAATACATAGCATCTGACCTGCATTTATGGCCATAACTGAAGGGAGTGGCATCTTAAAAAGAATTATAATGCTACCTGAGTGGGTGATGAGCACATATTAAAGTATCACAAGTTTGCATCAGAGTCCTGCTTCTTAACTTGCTTGTTTGTTTGAGCTCATCGGGATAAAACAACAGTTTAAAAGGCATCCAAAATAAAGGCATTATGTTTTGGGGGGCAGATAAAAGAAACCAGCAAGAGAGACTCAGGATTTATCCAGGAACATGGAATGAGCACATAAAGTCAGCTTAGAAATCATTACAATACTTTTAGGTAGCAGAATAACATGCTGACTACTCAAGGTCTGATCCTGCAAATCCTTCCGTGCACACATTTTACCCTTCTGTGAGCTGGCCTGCTGAAGTTAATCAGACTAATAAGAAGAACTGGAGGACTAATAAAGAATTGAAACTCAGGACTAGAGATAATAGGCAAAAACTAGCACACATTCAATCTAAATGTAAGAAGGAACTTTTTTACTTTGAGGGTAGTGGAGCACTGGAACAGGCTGCCCAGGGAGGTGGCTGAGTCTCCATCTCTGGAAATAGTCAAAACCCAACTGGACAGCATCCTGTGCAACGTGCTCTAGGTTAACCTGCTCTGGCAGCGGGGGTTGGACTAGATGATCTCCAGAGGTCCCTTCCAACCCCTAACATTCTGTGTAACACAAACAAGCTCCTGTGAAAAAAAGCTCCCCTGACAATTAGAGAGGCAGGAGCATCAACAACAGCCATCAGTCAGGTATGGCAGTAGTAAAGGACAGATTATATTCTTGAGATGGCTTTCTTAGCTGTGCTTGGGCAACTGACCAAAGAGGCAGGATCCTGCAAAGCCTGCTGTTTCTTTGATAGCTTCTCAGATGCCTGATGTACAGTGATCTAGAAAAGTTTGCAATGCCTGGCAACACCGAACTTCCTGACAATGTGGAAGTTGACACCTTTTCCCTGTACCTTTGTATTAATATCAACAGGATTTCAACAGCAACCCTGGTTCCTGGTGACCTGCCTACTCTTTTATTTCCTTGGCTCATGAGCAGGCAAGTTGGAGAGAAGCAAGTGATTGTTTAAAGCCCAGCCTGAGCAGGCATGAAGCAAGTGAGATGCATGTTTGCACAATACTGGTTTTATTGAAAGGGTCCACTAAGATTGTGCCCACAGGTGGGGAATTTGCACATATGCAAATTAGAAGGCTGTTCCTCATACAGCCAATGGCACTGTAAGTGCTTGTTGGTACTGTGTCCAGTGAGACAATTGTTTGTGCCAAGCTGTGCTTCCCTCTGTTCGAGGCATTCAAGTGCTTCACATTTACAGGCCAGGATGTATTTGCTCTGCATGCCTTTGTTCCTGTGAGAGCTTCCTAACTTGCTCTGACTAAAAGTAACCACCAACCACATGATCTTGCATGTTCATTTCTGTCCATGAGACCACAATATCCATGGACAGATGGCATCTCTGCTAAGCTCCATGAAGTGCTTTGAAAACAATGCTCTTCTAGAGACTTGGAGGTGTGCCTATAGTTCTCTGCTATTAACTGAATGCCATTTACTGCTACAACTCTCGTCTATTTTGGTCAATGTATTGCCCAACATTATCTAGGCAGCAGCTGGAGTCTGTTTTATACAGTGCTTTAAAAATGTTTTCTGCAGGTAAAAGTGCAGGGAAAAGCAGCACCCATGAAGCCTGGATGCATATTTTCTTCATTTTTTACCAGAACAGTGGCAGGTTAACCTGAACTTCTTCAGAGTGCATTCCTGAAATGGGTTATTTCCTTTCATCCTGCAGGTGTTGCAAATGCTACAGGTGTGGAGTGGATTCTTTTTTGGCTGGAAGCACTTGCAGTGCAGAGAACACTACTGCAAAACATTTAATGCATGCTCAACCTGCAATTATGGTTTAGTTCATGGTGCTTAACTGTGCTTATTAGAAAAGAAAGCTGGATGAGATACTCAGATAACAGAATCATAGAATCTCCTGAGTTGGAAGGGACCCACAAAGATCATCGAGTCCAACTCCTGTCTACACACAGGACAACGCCAAAAATTATACTATGTGCCTGAGGGCCTTGTCCAAATGCTTCATGAATTCTGTCAGACTTGGTGCCGTAACTACTGCCCCAGGCAGCCTGTTCCAGTTGCTTCACCTCTGGGTGAAGGACCTTTTCCTAATAGCTAATATAAATCTCTCCTTGCACAGCTTCATGCCATTCCCTTGGGTCATATTCCTGGTCACCAGACAGAAGAGATCAGCTCCTGCCCCTCTGCTTCCCCTTGTGATGAAGCTATAGACCACGATGAGGTCTCCCTTCAGTCTGCTCTTCCCCAGGATGTATAAACCAAGTGACTTTAGCTGCTCCTTACACAGCCTCCCCTCTAGACCTTTCACCATCTTTGTGGCCCTCCTTTGGATGCTCTTTGGTAGCTTTATATCCTTTTAGTATTGTGGCACCCCAAAGTACTCGAGGTGAGGCCGCATCAGCACGAAGTAGAGCAGGACAATCACTTCCCTTGACTGGCTAGCAGTGCAATGCTTGATGTACTCCAGGATACAGCTGGCCCTCCTGGATTCCAGGACACACTTTTAACTCATACTCAACTTGCTGTCAACCAGAACCCCCACCATCCCTCTCTGCAGAGCTGCTCTCCAGCCTGTCATTCCCCAGTCTGCACACACATCCAGGGTTGCCCTGGGCAGGGTGCAGAATTCAGGCACTTGCCCTTGTTCAACTTCATACGTTTGGTGATTGGCCAGTCCTCTCATTTGTCCAGATCTCCCTGCAAGGCCTCTCTGCCTTCTAGGGAGTCAAGAGCTCCTCCCAATTTTGTATCATCAGCAAAATTACTTAGAAAACCTTTGAGTCCTGCATCCCAGTCATTTTGGAAGATATTGAAGAGCCCTAAAACTAAGCCCTGGGGAACCCCACTGACAGTTCACCAGCCTGATGTAACCCTATTCACTATAACCCTTTAAGCTCAACTCATCAGCCCGCTGTTCACCCATCTCATTATGTATTTGTCTAGCTGTATGCTGGACATTTTTTCCAGAAGGATACTTTGAGATACAGCATCAAAAGCTTTACTGAAATCCAAAGATCTCATCAACTGGCTCCCCTTGGTCAACTAGGAGAGTAATATTGTCTTAAAAAAGTTTGTCAAGCAGGACTTTTCCCTTGTGAACCTGTGCTGGCTTTGACCAATGACTACATTATCTTTCAGGTGTTTTCAGTAACTCCCAGAATGACCTTCTCAATTTTACCAGGCACAGAAGATAGAGTCACAGGCCTGTAGTTACCATGGTCCTGTGAAAATCAGGACTATGTTTACCAGCTTCCAGTTGACTTGGACCTCTCCAGTTTCCCAAAAGCACTAAACAAACAAACAAAAAAATAAAAAAAAAAAAATCAAGAGAGGTCTCATGATGACATCAGCCAGCTCTTTTTTTTAAGTACCCTTGGATGAATCCCATCATGCCCCACAGACTTATACAAATCCAGCTAGAGCCGCAAATGCTGCACAAGTTCAGGGCTGGCTGGGAGTTTATCATTCTTACACTCACGGTTCTCTAGCTCAGGGCTCTCAGGGTTCCAGAGCCCATCACCTCTGCTGTTAAGTTTCTGCTTTCTCTATATGTCTGCAAGGAGACCATCCTCATATATTTGTTTTAGTATCTTTAGGGTCCAACATCACAAATAGCTCCTGACTTTCAGATCCCTTTTACTGTACTCATCCTTCAACCATCTTAACTTCTTTTTAAGATTACAGAGCCCCCATGGTTTGGAAGGAGGCAAAACAACCACATCTAGCTCTGGAAATCCTTTACTTTGACATCACTCCTCACTACCTAGCAGTAGGGTCTTGGTTTTACAGTATCTGAGCTGCCTCACCACCTTTTGCAAGTTACCGACCTGGTTTTGTGATTTGGGCAATGTTGCCTATGCTCTCTCTTTCTTTCTGCTATGGAAAAAGGAATCTGAGACAAGTTTCCTAGTTAAAACAGCAGAAGAGTGAAGGAGACAGTTTCAGCATGGAGGAATAGGAAATGGGAAGAGTATGCTGGACAAATAGGAATATCCATCTCTGATTCATAGAATTTTATTGCACTTGGTAAATGTCCTGAAGTAAAAAGGAGAAAAGCATTTTTTGAGTAAATGCTTTTAAGTAAAGACCAATATACCTTATTTTAACAACTTCTGTTGAAGCACCTGTTAGCGCTAAAAAGGGTATTCCCCCCAGCTGCAAGTTACCCAAAACATTTAAAATTTGGTTTCAGATTTAATTTTATATACACTATTTACAGCTGGTATCTTTACAGATTTAACACCTTATTTTGGCCAAGGGAGTTGATTCTCAGTGCTCAGTAGCATGATTTAGTGTTAGTCATGTATGTTTTGCTTGTACCCCTTGCGTTCACATTGCTCTAGCAATGCTACTACAGAATTAACTTCATAGTTTGAACTTGAAAGGTATAAAATGAAAATGGGAATTCCCCTCCTAGCTGAAAATAAACTTGTTTTCAACTTAAGAAACAGAAAATTTCAGACTGACTGAGTGGTGTTCTACTAGAGAGGTTTGATATTTGCCAAGGTTTCCTCAAACAGCAAACCTTTCCAATCAGCTTTATGAAATGCTTCACCCCATCAAATTAGAGATGTGTGTTTGGGCTTGTGGTGGGTGTTTGAAAGAAGGGGGAAGGGAAGGAGGAAAGAGGAAAGGGAGAAGGGAAGGTGGAAGAGGAGGAAGGGGGGGGTGGAAGTAGTTGTGCTTTCCCATTTCCTTCACTGCAAGTTTCTGTCCAAATGCTTAACAATACTATTTCCCCTCAACCACAGACCACCACCAACGGAAGATTAGCACGGCCTTTTTTTCACCTATTTAGTGCATTTAGGCTGAAAGAAATAGGAGAAAAAGGATGGGAAATGTGCAAGACAAGACTCTTCATTTAAGGGCCTCTGGCTCTTGTGAGAGTCTCCCCCCAGTGACAGATGAAAGGAAATGACTTCATGAGGTTTTAATATCAACTTTGACAGACAATCAAACACCCACCTACTCTTCAGTGTGCCTGGTACTGGCTGGGCAGAAAAAATTAACAAAAGAAAACCAGAGCTGCCAGATAATTTAGCCTTTTAGCTGAAATCCAATTATGAAAAACAATGAAGAGCAATCTACTTTTACTGAAAAGGAAAAATCAGCAGCTCCAGTTGCAACATGGCCTTCTTCCATTTCAAAACTTTTAAGTCTCCAGCATTCTAAGATTAACATCAGCCCTTCAGCTTTAAAACAATTCTAAATAGCATATACTGTCCTAAATCCATCTTTGATTTTAGTGCTCTGATAATTTAGTAAGAATGTCTTTCTAAAAGACTGAACTTCTGTGATTTTGGATTTACTGTAAGTATCTTAGGGCTTTTCTCTACTATCATATTGGAGCCAGATACCCACTCAAGCCCTTCTACCATAGAGCCAAAACACAATATAGAAATTTTCTAAACACCTGCATGCTCAATGGTGGTACAGAAAGACAGTTACCATAACTATTATTTCTATTGTTTTCCAATAGAAAGAATGAGTGTCAATTGGTTCATCTGCAATCACAAGCATTTCCAGAAGCACAAGCAGTTGTTATATCCTGGCAGCACCTACTGCAAGAAAGGCAGATTTAGTCAGTTTAATCCCACTTTCATTACAGTTTTATGACACTAGGTCTACTGACAATATAAGGAAAAACTTCTTTCCTTTGAGGGTGACAGAGCATTGGAACAGGAGTTTTCTCTCTGGACACTTTCAAAACCCACCTGGCCACGTTCCTGTGCAACCTGATTGATCTAGGTGAACCTGCTTTAGCAGGGGGCTGGACTACATGATCCTCAGAGGTCCCTTCCAGTCCCTACCATTCTGTGATTCTATGATTCACTTAAATTCTTTACATCCTCCCCCTGTTGTGAACCTCTGCCCTAAGCTGCTACAAAATTAAGAGGATCTTGCCGAACTAATCCCAGATTTAAAAAAAGAGAAAAAAAATAGAAAAAAGAAAAACACCAAGCCCTGCAAATGAATTTGCCCACTGCTCTTCATCCTCTCAAAGAACTTAGAAGTTATAGGCTTCATTGATTCTCCATTTATTTTAAGAAATATAAAATATGAAAACTAGATTACAGTTCTGGCACAAAAAATGATCAAGCAATAAGCAATAAAGTTTCTTTTTACAAACAATGCTATATTTTTACCATTTAAAAGTGCCTAGTTTTTCACAGAAAATAAAGTTTATTTACCTATATCTTTTTTTCTTAGTAAAATATTAAATCTATTTTAATTTCACATGAACACCTTGGTGAAGTAAACTATATGTAAAGTTACAATAAATCTGTATTTAAAGCAGTAATTAGGAACTACATGGAACGGAAAAGAGCATCAAAGCCTAAACTGAATCTTGAAGACTGACCAAGAAACAAGAGACAAGACAACAACTGGTATGGCACAAGTGATTAAATTATTGACAATTTGACAAACAGTAATAAAGCCTATTTGAAGTTCTTCATGGATCTGATACACGGATAAAACATTTCAATGCAGAGGTTTTGTGACATTTAAACTGGCAACGTAGTTTTTTTGCTTCTAAACATTTTCCCCACAAGATTACAAGGAATCTCCTTTGCTTAATATTGGATCTTAAAATTAATATACTGGTAGACAGGGAATGTGCATAAGAAAACATTTACACCAAAGGTGGCTGCACTTGACAATTTTCTATGTTTTGGCAATAAAACAGTTGGAAAGTTTATCAGTTAAAATAATCTGCATTACCTTACAACAGCAAAACCAAGAACATTTTAAAAGATTATTCTTTACTTGTTCCTTCAAAAAACTCACCTTGTTCCAATTTCTGTAATTGTTATGGGATTCAATCTACAATTTTACCATCAATACAACACTTACACCATGCAAAATTAGGGGTGAACTGAAGTCTTTATAGATCAGGGCCATAACTTTCACTCAGTACTCTTATTCTACTTTCACAGACGTGCTGAATTATAGCAAGTTCTTATTTGGAGGACTCTTCAGTCAAGAAAGACTGATTAGTAACCTAAGATGTCCAACCTGAAATACTTTAAAGAGGCTCAGCTGTCATAGTGTCTTCTATGTGCTCTGACTTTCTAGATTATGTTTCTTAAATGCAAACCCTTTAACATTCCAAGTTGAAGATCCAAAAATTCAAGTATCCAGAGTCTTACTGGGTTTAAGTCTGGACCTTCAAGAGCTTGTGTCGATGTTAAGCCATTTACAGAAGTGTTTCTTTCAAACTACAGCACAACTGATTCATCCATTTTGATATCTTTTGCAGGTGGTCAAAGGAGTATTTGACTTGCATCAAAAGAAGAAATAACACAGAGTCCTAATAACATTGTTATACTGCTTTACGAAACACAGCAGTGTTGACAATGTATGTGTGATAAATGCCCCATTAATTCATTCACATTAAGCAGCACAAGGAACATACGCACACTAGATTTCTTTGCACTGAAGCCCAGCTGTTTAAAAATGCAAGAATACACTCTGTTCTCAAAATAAGTACTATATTATAGGCATGCACAACTTCACATATGTAAAAATCAGGAGGCAGGTCCTAAAACACAGGCTTTGTGCAGAATTCAACAGTGCCTCAACGTCTGCAATCTAATATATGTGTAACTTATTAAAATGAGTGTGCCAATGTGATCCTCCTCCAAAAGTATGTTTGTAAACCAGGTGTTAAAGCAAGTTTAGTCTATGTGAAGAAAATTTGAAAACTGATCAAGTGAATTCAGAGAAGGAAAATAAATAGCCTCCAAAAATTGCATTTTAAAGGTTCTCCAGTTTTTCTCAGTTTAATTGAATACCTCTTCTTAAACAGAGGTAGAAAATATCTTAACAAAAGCAGTGAGTTTTGCCTATTTTGTTCTTAAATACTACTTTAAAGGAAGTGAAAGTACCCAGTTTTACAGGTAATTTCAGATTCAGAATATTGAATGAAAATGGAAAATATAACACTGAAAACACAGCAGTGCTAACAAATACAAAACATGCAGCTTTAAAAAAACCCAAAAACAACAACCAGCTCACAAGGCACTTGCTATAGTGGTCCATTAAACAGTATATATAGTGCACCCTTAAAACACTGTTATGTGTGAAGCTTTTTCAGTGTCAAACTTTAAGAGTTATTAGAAACAACCACTGGGTTCTGTGTATTCTGAAGCAGTTATTTAGCAGCTTTCTTTCATATAATGTATAAATGAAACAAATGACAACTGAGTATAGAAGGAAAGCACTTAAAGTAGTTTCTTGTCATGTGAAAGTTCTTCCGTGTAGTGATAATATTAGGCGTGGAATGCCATTCTGACACACACTCTTTCCTCTCCAAACCCTTCTGCCCAAAAACCTACATTCCTGCTACTGGAAGAGCCTGTCATTTTAATGACAATTGATTCTATCAATGACTGGTTTGGCTCATCATTTGCAGCTTTGAAAAATAATGTGCATAACAGTAGCATTCAGCTACTTTCCTTTCCAGAGCAAAAACTGGCAGATAAAGCAAAGTAACTATCTTTAAAAATTTTTCATTATTCAAATGGCTTAAAATGCTGAAAGTCATAATCAATGCACTTGATACTGATTTGATTTTTTTCCCACAACATACTTCAAAGGCCAGACCCCATCACATCTCCTAGCGTTTTCTTTGTGGGAATGGGTTCTTCATCTCCCTTTAGAAAGTATGCATATATTAAACCATACTTTTTAATTACTCCCAGACTAAGAAAGCTTGGATCACACAAATATATCTGCCATCTTAAGGCTTCCACAGATGCATGTTGGATAGAATAAGGAAAGCGCTCATTGACAAGAAGGATCTGTAGATTGGCCAAAGGAAAAAATCAATACTCTAAACGAAAAACAGTCCCAAAACATTAGCAAAAGGTGACTTCCATCTACTTCAGTCCAGTCTGTCATGGTACTTATTTTGTCCATAAGCACCAAAGTGAGAAAACTTAAGCATTTGTCCAGAATTACCACACATAGTCCATTCTCAGATTCTACTCTGAAGATCACTTACAAGTTCCCTAAATTCTCTCCCACTCAAATCACACACACACACACACAAAAAAATTCTCATTCACACTTTTGCATAGTTTGGCATCTTCTGGAGTTGTACTTTATGTTTTCTTTCATAGCTTTTGAGGGGACTCATTTGTCACATATGCAAGTACTTCCACTCAATCCTTCAGGAGAACTGAGTCCCAGTTAAGCAGCAAATTGTCCAACACTTGGACATTCTTCTCTCAAGTCAAAGTAAAGATTACTCAGTTTTATCTGCACTTTCAGATTTTTCCCTTTGCATCATGCAGCGACGAACTATGCTGTCAAAACTTCCTAGGTAAAACAGGCCAATGATGCGAAAAATGCCCATGCAAACAACCTGGAAACAGAGAGAAGCATCTTTCAATTCATTTAAGAACCCAGATTGTATCATATTATTTACTTGTGAAATAGAAAAATTTCCAAGCAGGTGTGTTATATAATCTCAAGAAAACAAACTCATGAAGACTATCATAGCTACATAACAGTTCAGGACTGAATAGCAGGTAGTAGTCTTGGCTTTCCCACCAATGTGCTGCTTTAGCTTAAAAATACTATTTCAGTTTCCTCAGCTCAAATTTCCATGGTATAAATAGCCATTTGGTGAAAAAGTAATCAATGTCTGACTCACGTTCTACATTCTAAAGTATTTTAAACTACAAGGAAATTGTGACTATGTGGCCTTCCCACACCTTACCTGCTGAAGACCTTCAGTAATAGAAGTGACTGGTGACATTCCACTTGTCAATATTGAGAGCATGTAGCCATCTGATCCAACTGAGCTGTTGAAGTTCCCTTGCTGGGTGGAAGGAAAACAGCAATTAAAAAAAAAAAAGAAAAAAGTAATTTACCCATTTGTAGCAAATCACATTGTGCCTTATTTCAGCAGCTATTCTTGATGAACACAGCTGATAAATGTCATTAGCAAGTATTTTTATGTAAAAAATTAACACAATTAAGGATTAAAAATATTCAAAAATATTTTGTGCTAAATAGCAGTATTCCAAAAGGCATTAATCTAACAACGGACAGGAAAGCTAACCTCTCTTTAGAGACGTGTTAAATTACTGCAGATTTCTTTCCAAGATAGGAAAACTCTAAATTTTTTCTTGAAATGTGCTTACTGATGGGAGAAAATGCATGATGGTCTTCCCAACTGTAAATATATTTTAGAGGCAGAATTACACCCTAACTCTGTTAGATCACCAATCACTACTATAATTGTATAATAAAATACTGCTTGCCTTTTTTTAAAATAGTTTTGCTATCACATGAGATTTGCCAGGGAGGTGCCTTTCAAATGCTAGGTAACTGGTCTTCATCTATGTCAAGGACTTAAGTTGCTTTCCTCAAACTGCAAGACATACAGCCTGCTATTCATACAGCATTGCTATTCAGTTGGCACAGGAGGGGGGGACACACAGCAGGAATAAGTTGGTTGATTGGTTTTTGACTACCCATAAGGAAAATTGGAGCTCTATAATTCTGACTCCCAGGTTTCTCCCATTTGTTTCCAGCAGACTTTATGCTGGAAAACAGACTTTCTGAATCACTGCAGTACTGAATCTATGGAATGGAGAGGTGAAAGGAGAAGATGGTGTTCCTGAATCAGGGTTAGGAGTGAATCTGTGCAAAGTAGTAGAGAATATGAGATTTCTTTATTTTATCTAAGAGGACTGCAAGTTCCTAACAGTAGAGAGCTACCTTTTAATTCCTATTTTAGTTTCTCAGCTGATGGCTTGAGTGCATAAAGATCATGTCTGAACTAATCTGTTACCCTAAGTGCTGGAAAGCATGGTATAGAAATACTACACGCTTAAGATGAGAGAGATTAGTTTTTCTTCAGTGCCAAAGCACTACTATGTGAAGTAGTACTTTCTTTTAAAACTCTTCACCTCAAAATGAGACATCATTTTGTGATTTTGTGTTGTATTTTGTGAAAACACTGCAAAAACTTCACAATTGAACATCCGCTATAGATGTAAATAATGCTGAAGGTCAAGAGTGTTTGCAACTGCAAAACCAACAGATTTTGGATTTCAATTGTTGTGCTTTATGAATTTCACGTTTGTTTCCTTTCCGATGTGCTTTATTAAGCAGGAAAGCATTCCATAGCACAAAATATTTAAAAACCAAACCATCAGAAAGGCAATATATCTTTAACCACTGAAAGCAGCATTTAATGTATTTTAATCACTCATAAATCACATACTTAAGACATTAAAAGCCAAAAAAGCTAGACTGTCTTCATTTATTGAAGAATTATTTTTATATGAGTTCACCTTCAAGAAAAGAAGATACCCCAACCAGCTTTTAAGGTTAGACAAATGGTATTTGATACATAAAAATTTAGTTTAGTGCTTTGAAGTCAGTCACAATCTGCCTTTGAGACGTTGCATCATTTTGGTTTGTCTAATATACAACTTCAGAGACCTTTTAGTTCCAAGAGATTGTACAAAATCATTTGTAGGAAGAGGAGTGACAGAAGAAGAATAAAGAAAAATCTTTTTGCTCACACTAATCAAAGAGTAGTTTTGCGTAAATTGATTTTGCATTTAGCTTAGCCATTGTCTTACAGCCTTAGGCAAGCATAACACACGACCCTAGTCTCTTCAACAAATAGCATACTTTAAAGAGATAATTTACTTACCATAGCATCTTTAACTATAACCCTGGCGACTTGTTCTGCTTGGCAAACAGATGAGGTTTCAGAAATTAGCTTCGTCTCTAAGGGCTTTAGTAGAAAAACATCAATATAAGTTTGACTAACAACACACATGAGAAAAAAATATGAAGGTCAAATTTTGATTTTGGTGTTTTTTTTTGTCATGAATGACATCACTATTACCAAGTGTTATCATAGCTTCATCAAAAACATCCACTTGAGAGTGGTAAAAGCACCCTAATAAACAGTAGTCCAATTTTATGAAGGGAGGAGTACTCTTTTTCCTATAACCTATCAATAATAAAATATGAAAGTGTTTTTCCCCCCCCAAGCATTTTATTTTCAGTAGAAGCTATCAAAATGTTTCAACTGTCTTCTCAACACCTGCATTAGTTCATTTATGGTTTTTGCCCCAAATGAAGTAAAATATAGGCCTGAAATATTTCAAGATCCTACAAAACAACGTTTTCTTAAAAAAATTTCTCAAATTCCACATGCTAGTATCCACCAAAATCTCTCAGTGTATTTTATTTTTTCATGCTGTAGAACATTTATGCTACTTCACCTCACTAGAAGAAAGCTATTAAGGCAGTTATTTTAGTGATCATAACTTCTTTCACAAGAAAACTCTTAATAAGTCTGGTCTGTTTAAAAACAAATGTCAAAAATACGCTTTAAAGTATTTAGAAGCACATTTGTCATTTATGTCCTTTTAAGAAATATAACAATGATGGAGCTAATTGCACAGCAAGGTATTTAAATGCTCAGTATGTTAAAATAGATGGTTCTGCTTGTAAAGAAAAAAACTAGCGCTAAATTAGGGAGAAAAGAGCATTTGGTTGCAAGTTGACTTGTTACAATGACTAACTCAGTTACATTTAATAACTAACTGAAATATTCAAGTCTAGCCAAATATTGGGAATAGTTTAATTCTGAGATTAGTAATTTTACAAAGTACTTCTATGGAAGAGTTGGACAACTACAGGTTTATTACTATCAATCCAAAGTGCTATAGAAATTAAATTTCACAGAAACAGATGTATTTCATAGAATAATAGTATCATTTAGATTGGAAAAGTCCTGTAAGATAATCAAGTCCAAATGCTGACCCAACAGCACCATGCCTACTAAACCATCTCACAAAGCGCCACACCTATATGTTTTTTGAACACCTCCAGGGACCGTGTAGAACTCATCCTGTTAGCCTTAACCTATTGATCCAGCCTGTCCATGTCCCTCTGCAGAGCCTCCCCACCCTCAAGCAGATCAGCACTCCCAAAGATCCAAATATCTTAAGAATTATGAATCCTGATTTCACTGATCATGCATGCAACATGGGCAACAAACAGAAGCAGCCGGAAAACATTATGAGGCAGAGTAACTAGGACATAGATGCCATCACAGAAATATGATGGGAAGGCTCACATGACTGCAGTGCTGCAATAGATGGCTATAGGGTCTTCAGAAGGGATAAGCAAGGAAGGAGAGAGGCAATGATGTGGCTCTGTATGTTAGGGAGTGCTTTGATTGAAGAAATGATGGGTGAGTGCTTATGGGTAAGGGTTGGGGGAAGGCCAACGAGACTGATATCCTGATTCTGTTACTGAGCACCCAACCAGGATGAAGCGGCCGATGAAGCACTCCACAAGCAGCTGGCAAGAAGTCTCACACTCACTAGCCCTTATTCTTGTGGGGGACTTTTAACTTACCAGATGTCTGCTGGAAGTACAATACAGCAAAGGGGAAATCATCTAGGAGGCTCCTGGACTGTGTGGAAGATAACTTCCTGATGCAACTGGTGAGTAAGCCTACCAGGGAAGGTGCCCTGCTAGATCTGCTGTTTACAAACTGAGAGGGACCGGTGGGAGATGGAGTGGTCGAAGGCTGTCTTGGGCATAGTGACCACGAAATGATAGTTTTCAGTTCTTGGTGAAGTAAGGAGGGGAGTCAGTAAAACCACTTCCTTGGGGCTGTTTAGAATGCTGGTTGACAGAGTCCCTTGGGAGACGCTCCTGAAGTGCAAAGGGGTCCAGGAAGGCTGGACATTCTTCAAGAAGGAAATCTTAAAAGGTGCAAGGAGCAGGCTGTCCCCATGTGCCGACAGACAAGACAGCACAGAAGAGCATCACTCTGGCTCAACAGGCAGCTCTGGTTGGGACTCAAGGGGAAAAAGGAGAGTTTACTACCTCTGGAAGAAGAAGCAGGCAACTCAGGAAGAGTGCAAGGATGTAGTTAAGACAGGCAGAGAGAAAATTAGAAAAAGTGAAAGCCAAACTTGAAATTAATCTGGACAATGTAGTAAATGACAATTAAAAATGTTTTTACAAATACATTAACACAAAAAGGAGAGCCAAGGAGAATCTCCATCTTTCATTGGATGTGGCAGGGAACATTGTCAGCAAGGGTGAGGAAAAGGCTGATGTACTTAATGTCTTCTTTGCCTCGGTCTTTAACAGCCAGATCAGTTATCCTCAGGGTACTAAGCCCCTGAGCTGGAAGATAGTGATAGGAAGCAAGTATGAAGCCCCTTGAATCCAGGAGGAAATAGTCAGTGACCTGCTACACCACTAACAACAAGTCCAGTATCCACCTGAGGATACTGAGGGAGCTGACAGAAGTACACACCAAGCCACTCCCCATCATTTATCAGCAATCCTGGTTAAACAGGGAGATCTCATCGACAAGAAGGGTTGGAAGGAAGATCCAGGGAACTACAGGCCTGTCAGCCTGACCTCGGTGCCAGGGAAGGTTATGGAGCACATCATCTTGAGTATGATCACACAGCAAGTTCAGAACAACCAAGGGATCAGGTCCAGCCAGCACGCATTTATGAGAGGCAGGTCCTACTTGACCAACTTGATCTCCCCTTCTGTGATGAGGTGACTGGCCTAGTGGACAAGGGAAAGGCTCTGGATGTTGTCTAATTGGACTTCAGTAAAACCTTTGACACTGTCTCCCGCAGCATTCTCCTGGAGAAGCTGGTAATGCATAGTTCAGACAGGCTTACTCTTCACTGGGTAAGGAACTGTCTCTTCCAGGTGACTAGCAACAGGACAAGAGAAAATGGCCTCAAGTTGCACTAGGGAAGGTTTAAATTGGATATTAGGAAAAATTTGATGGTGACAGAGTCACCGTCCCTGGCTGGAGGTGTTAAAAGAAGGTATAGATGTGGTGCTTAGTGACATGGTTTAGTGGGCATGGTGGTGATAGGTTGATAATTGGCCTTGATGATCTTAAGAGGTCTTTTCCAACCTTAATGATTCTGTCTGTGACCAGTCTCACTTAAAACTTTTCAAAGTATGTCTATGTTAGGGGGAGGCAGGGGGGAATAAGTGTCTTTGCTGGTAGAAACCACATACAAACAGCTTTTACATGCTTTCCTACAGTGATATGGCTTATGTCATCAGATCTCTATCTCACAACCCCTATGTTCTTACGGCCCAGTATCAATCAAATCTGAAAGAGATATAGGGATGTCAACAGTAAATAAAATATAAAATTGGGGAAAAAAAATCAGCAGTTGTTCAGGAGAAATAGGCTAAAGTCAATAACACGTTGAGAAAAAGGCAGGCAGAAATCAGCTACTTGATCTGGCTAGTGAACCAGTAAATACACAGTTGTCATTTGTTAAAGCAGTTACCTCAAAAAAACCCCAACAAACAACCAAACCAAACAAAACCAAACAGAAACCAACCAAAACAACACCCCACACTTCATGATGAAATACAGGAAAGCTGTATCCTAGGTTCCTGATTTTTCTTTTATTACATTCAATGATTACAGAGAAAAATAGTCTAGTTCTGAAGAGATGCAAACTTCAGAGACAGATATTCTAAACTAAGTAGTGTTAAATAAATGCAACAATTATAAATGTGTATCTAAACTGGCAAGGCAGTGTGCACTATCATGACAGGATGTCATATATGCTAAAACATAAGTGTGTAAGTCTTTGCTTAGAAGACAATACCTTTATGACAAATAAGATAAATCTCAGTGAATCTCTTTTAAAGAGGAAACTTAAGATGATTTAACAGTGCATTTTGCTGGTGACCATTTCCCTGAAATAGGCTATTATAACGAAAAAAATCCCAGAGAATATGCAAACTACACAAGTATCTGCAGATGTCTAATTCTGGCACTTTATGTGGGCACGTGAGAGTCTACATTAAACACAGAGAGTATCTATATCAAGAAAACAAAGAATTGCGTTATACAATCCATCCTGAGATTCCTAAACAAAGGGTGAAAGAAAAATGCAATTCAATCTCAATTTCCTATTATACATAATGGGGCATCTTGAAAAGGCTGATTTCCTTAGATATCAGGTTTCTAGTTCACAGCACGCAAATAAAAAACAAGACAGCTTTTTATCCAGTTACCTGATACTTCAGTATCAACAGGGGGCCTGAACGTGGTTTTTGGAATTATACTTCATGTGTAGGGACATGCCAAATGATGAGAGATGACTAAATTTTTGAAGTTCAAAACTTTCACTTTTAAGGTAATACTGTCATTTGCACTACAACACACGATGCAAGAGTTTCCTTCCTACTTTAATATTAGACAACAGCCACCATAGAATTGTGTCATTACATATATTCATACAGCATGGTTAGTTTGCAGACTTCACTGAAGGAACTGAGGTTTAGTTTCATCTATTACATCTATCAGAAAAACTGCAAATTATCCAAGACACAAAACAGGAATATTATTTTTGGCTCATTAAGCTTCAATATCAAAACAAACAGTGGTTTTACAGTTTACCAGTCCATGACAATATTTTGATTGCATGCAGAAAGACTTTGCAGTGCTTCAGATACTAAAGGTAGGTAGTTTTTCCAGAACTATAAACTATGCAGAATTATCCTACACTAGTTAAGTTGATAAAATTGAAGTGTTTAAAAGTACTGCTAAAAATCTTAATATGCACTGATTTCAGAAGTCCTATGGAAGTGAATGCAATCTGAAATGCATTGCTTACTAGGAAGGGAAGCTTTAAGAAAATTACACTGTTATGGAAGGACAATTTACCTTTGTTTTACTTTCTTCTGCAAAGCCAGGTGTGTCAGTATCTGGAGGATAGGCCACTGTTACGTAGATATTATAAGGTTTGACCTGTATTTTACAAAATAAGTGTTATATTAATACTGCCAACCTTTGGACGTCCCTCATAACTTCACTAATTTATACCAAAGAAATACAGCATGCATAAATTAAATTGCTTCTAGTGTTAAATCACCCTCATATAGAGCTCTTGCAAGACTCAGACCTTTTTCAAATTAGAAAGCAAAGCAGCAAATATTTTAAAACATGGTTGTGTTGTTTGGTTTAATAAAATTAGCTACAAACTTCACATTTTTTATAAACAATTTGATGGATCTGAGTGTTTAGGACATCTAGAAAGAACATGAAAGAATTGTACTAATTTAGTTTTTTAAAAAAAAAAAAATCAAACCCCTAAACCATTGCCAAACACCAGTACCCAACATCCACTATCACAAGGCCAGAAAGGCTTTCACTGGCACTTATAAGCATGGGTTTTTTTTTTGTTGTTTATGCCAATGTATTTTCACTGCTCAACAAATACAAGAAAAAAACAACAAAACTGCAAAATTCAAATTTGATATCTTTAAGAGGTATTCTCAAGTCACAAGACTTTCAGCCCCTGGTATAAATTTGCAAGGGGTCATAGTCTAAGAAGACAAAAAAAAGTAGAAAATGTGAGGAAAAACTGAAGGTCTCATGTCAAGAATTTCATTTAGTTATGTATTTGAATCACTTACTGCTCTACTATTCAGAAAGCACTACAATGCAAATCTGTACACCAATACAAATAAAGAAGCTTTTAATAAAATATTCAGAGGGCTAAGATAAAGTCTTGTAAAACACTAAGCATTTTGATATATATTATAAAACATTCTACATTGAAAACACTTACTGAAATACTCCAGGTCCATAAACAGCCTGGCTTTAGTTTTGCCTAATTCAGTCCTCACAAAAGCATCTGTCACCAGTCTGAAGAAAGGCTATGGAGTCATGTCATTCTATTTGGCAGGCCAGAAGTAATTACAGGCAGTTTAACCCCACATTCATGTATTGATCAAGGTGTACAACTACTCTGAAAAGAATAGGGACTACGCAAGAGTTCAGAACCAAACAAAGACTATATATAAACACTTAACTAAAAGATATATTCTGAACAGAAGAATAAGGGGAGTCATTTTCAAATCAATTTTATCTGTCTTACTACAATGTACTTACCAACCTTGTTCCACTGAATACTGAAAACAGTGTGTGTTTGGTTTTTAGTCTTGATTAAGCACCAGCTTAGATCATTGCACTATAAAGAGCTCATTTATACCAAAATTTAGAAGGGTGAACCACTGTCAACACTATCTTATTTTGTGGACAATCCTCAAATTCTAGCTTGCAAGTTTTTGTTTCATATGGTTCACATACCACTTACCATGGCCACACAAACAAGTTGGGAATCACTGGCCTGCCCCTCTTCATGCATCCATGGTATCTTCAATATCATTCTGTTCTTAGAGGCTTGAAAAAGACTTTTACTCAAAAAGACTTACAATCCAAGTCCTTTTAAAAATAAATGATTAAAAAAATGTCTACATATGTAGTCATCTTCAGTTCTAGGAACAGAGTCAATCTATTCCCTCTTATGCAACTAAAATCAGCTTAGTTTCTGCAACCCCATGCAGAGCAATAGGATTGTACTGCTGCCAAAAAAAGGGCCAGCATAGTACACAGATATCAGCAGTGCTGCACAAGACAAAAAGAGAACTATTTAGATGAAAATGTGCTGTGTTTCTAGTTAAAAAAGGTATTATTGTTTATAATCAAAAATACTTAAGCTATTGGACACATACCTCCATTTGCAGGGCTTCAGCCAACCCTCGAAGAGCAAACTTTGTTGGAGAATAAGCTGTGTAACCAAACAGGCCTAATTGCCCAGCCTGAGATGATACAAACACAATCCTTCCCATTCTTCTTTCCTTCATTGTAGTGATTACTGCTCGACTCGGGTAAACACTACCCAGATAATTGACTGCCATTAATCTCTGCACAAATGACATTAATACAATATTTGAGCTACTGATTCAGACTCCTATTTCAGTCTGCTTTAACAATGAAGTTGAGTACATTTGTAGCTCTATCAGTCAGCAAAACAAACAACAGTTGTTTTCTATTCTACACCTCCATAAACCATTTCACAGCTAAAAATCTCACTTCAAGTCAAAAGAAATGCAGTCTATCTACAAGTCTTAACAGTATTCAGGATACTGGTAATACTGTGAACCATATGGCCTTCAAAGAAAAAAAAATATTTAAAGGAACATTTAACCTAAACAAGCAAGTAATACATTTATGCACCATGTTCAAAAACATACTAAAACGAAAGTTTAAAGACCTTTCAAAAACAGGAAACTGGAAAAATTCTATGTATTTATGCATTTCAGACATTTTAATCATTGGCAGGGTAGGCAGTGTCTTTAATATCACCCTCCAGAATACCTAAAATACAACTGATAGCATATACAAGCAATAGAACGGGTGATTCAAATTTATTGCAATATTATACCTATTTAGTATTATCAGATAATTCAACATTATCTGTAGATGACTGAGGACTGTAAGCATAAAGTAAGCAAAATACTGGAGTTTGAGGGGTTTTTTTTGTTTTATCATCATCAGAGCAGCAGCTTCTCAAGCTGCAAGCAATTTGTGCACCTCAGAGCTGAACACTGGTAACAGCTAAATTTTTTATAAACAGGTTAAAAAATAATATATATATATAAAGAAAATATCTTCACCAGGGTAAAAATGAGATCATGAGAAATTCACTGACTTTTAAGTGCTTTAAACTATAAAAATACATGCCAGGCTTTTTTGCCATCTTGAGGACTCTATCCCAGAGGCAGAACTCATTGTTTTGATCGATTAATGGACCAATAGTTGAGAAATTGTAGGCAATCCCAATAAATCTAAAGAGATATATTCTAATTCTGATAGTTACCACAAATCAAGTGTATCACTATTCATACAAAGTCTGGTAAGACATAGCAATGCAATCTAATTGTTAGAAGAGTTGAATAAGAAATTGTCATATAATGAAATAAAAAAAGTTGCTCACTCACTTCAAAAGAATTCACTTCAATATCCTCAAATTTTCCTGTAACTGATGTTCCTGCACAATTTACAAGCATGTCAACTGGTCCCAGCTTCTCCTGAGCCTGCAAGAGGGGACAGAGGTTAATAAGTTCTTTTGCAGGAAAAAAACCCTTTCCTGTAGCACAATATCATTATAAGAAACTATTTCCATTAGAAATTCATCAAATACACGTAGGTTTCTTAAGATACATAGGTGAATCAGTGACTTCCTCACCTGTTTTAGAACATTCTCCACCTGTTCGTAGTCTTTAGACACATCAACAGAAATACATAGCACAACCTAGAAAAGGAAAGTGAAAGAATACTTTTTTACAACACCCTAAGTCTAGTAAATGTTGACTCAAAACTTTTCAAAATGAAAACAAAACCAATGACGTATCTTTTCCAGAAAAACTTTTTGACAGGACAGTTTGCACTTCTACACTGAAGTAAGCAAACCCTGTCCTCTCTGAGCTCCTCCCTCCTCACACACCCATTCTAGTGTAATAAAGATTATATTAAGAACAAATAAGCACTTCAGGATCCTCAAAGCAGCTACTCATGTGTTCTGATTTACTGTAATACGACACAATACAACTTGAGTTATTTACATAAAGTTTAGTGAAAACGGTTCTAATTAGGGCAGTTAAAATTCCACAGTGCTACATTTACTTTTCATTAGCACTTAACAAAAGTTCAACCATTTATGTGTCTTAGGCTCATCTTTAAGAAAACACTTTTCCACATCGTAGAAAGGCATGGTTACAGACTGTTGTTCTGAAACTGCAGCATTAGCAGTGCAAAGAAACTTTTCCAAAATTCATAAAGCAAGTTTTATAAACCTGCTAATTTTAGTACTGACAATGCACAATACCCACTTTTAAAATGAAATTTCTTTTGAAGCACAGTAGTAAGCTTAGTTGCATACTGTTTAACTGGAACATTGTAAGGACAAAAGAAAAATAAAAATTCTATGGGAAACTGACTAGTTTCACAGAGTCATAAATATCTAGAAAGTGAATAAATGTGTGTATGTTTACTCCTTGTCTGGAAATTGGAGATTATATGGTCTAGTTTGAAAGATACAGTAAAATGAAAGTAAGCATCAGCCTAGGAAAACTCCCTTTCTGGCAGGACAGGATGACAAAAAGCAGAGGACAGCAATATCTAAGTTTTGTTGACCCTGCTTTTCTTGAAAGGTACTGATTATATTCAGTAAGATGATCTCAGAATCTATGCTTTGAAGCACCTTCAAATCAACTTCTGGCCAAAGAAAGTGCTGTGTTTGTGTTACCACTTACCAACTGTAAGATCACTACAAACTCCATCTTGGTCAGGTATTGACAAAAAGCAACCCTCTCTGCTGAGCAATCAGCAGAGCTTTGGAGTAATTCATCATCTTGAAAGGAAAAGCAATCATATCACAATAAAAAGAGGGACTCCTATATTCTTATTCCAGTTTCTATCCTTTCTATTACTTCCCTCAATTCATTTAAACTCAGTTTGAAGTGAAACAAAGTCATCACCAGCTTGTAAAAAGTATCAGCATGACCACTTGTCATGGCGACACGTGGACACAGCCACACAAAAAAAAGCTTAAGACGGTGTAACTAACTGCTTTGGTAGCTTAGTCATTTGTCAGTTCTGCCTCTGGTCAGACTGCAATACTTCTTAGATGCATAAACAGAATATGGTTGCCATTCCTGTTCAGCAGGTTGGCTATTCCTGCCTCCCAGCACTGTGGTAGTTGGACATCACAGTAAACTTGTGGCTCAGGTTATTAGCAGGTCTGTATGCATCTCCCCATAGGGCATTTACTACATTTCGGAAATATTTATCTTTTACATAAGTTTATTAACAAAATAGCAGTTGGACAAAGACTACATTGATTTATTAACTAGACGTCTTTGCAAGACCAGTGAACGATTACAAAATCCTGTCTCCGTATCAAAATTGAAGCAGATGGTTAATATATCAGATTGCATAGATGATTTATAGCGTGAACAATATGTTCAGGAACTATCACGGGTTTTATTGACTACTATCACATTATACAATTCATCTCTGATTCTATTATCATATGTTCTTTCTTCTGCTACAATATACTGATTACTTTCACTCCAAAGCATGTGCTACAGATCCATGCCAAAGACACAGAACATGCTGCCAGAAATAGCCTAGTATCCCCAGTCCTGTTCCTCACCTTTTGTTTTAAATATTACATGTTATTGGATCATTAAGAAAGTTTTCACATTAAATGATCAATTCAACTCCCAATGAAGTAACTAGCGAACATTCTGTATTAAAAAAGGGACTTAAAAAAATACTACCAAGAAAACCTCTGAGGGCAAGGATCCCATTCTACTGCA
Source organism: Bucco capensis (assembly GCA_013396975.1). Classification (NCBI taxonomy): domain Eukaryota; kingdom Metazoa; phylum Chordata; class Aves; order Piciformes; family Bucconidae; genus Bucco; species Bucco capensis. The sequence continues at coordinate 63,004 of VWZO01012995.1, forward strand.
CACCTATACCCATAAAGGCTGTACTGTCAACACTCTAAATAAATCACATGCAAATGTCAAAAACTAAAACATACGTAGATATCAGACTCTTTGCTTGCCCAATCTGGTTTCATGTATATCCAAGAACTGAACAGTGATAGCATATGCTCACATAAAAAATAATCTTCCCTGAGGATCTTTGCCTCTTAGTTCAACATCCAGTAAACACAACGATCTCTGTGTAGGTAATCTATATTAGATAACATCTTTCTCTACACTCTTCCAGCAATCCTTTTGTCCAGCTTCTTGGTTCAGCTACCCTCACTTTCCAACTTCTGATCCGCTGTTCCAGTGTGAGCTCTGCCCTAGACTGCCTGCTTTTTCCTGTTATTCTTTGCATTTATCAGGCAGGCTTTCCTGTTATCTTGTCTACCTGGCTGAAAGTTTGAAGTTGCTCCTGCAAAAGCAGTCCTGTTGAATCCACACTGGACCTTGTTCAACCTTGAAGGTACTTCTGGAGATTTTAACAAACTCGTAGCAACATGCTCCAAATACTATTTTTAAAAGTCTGCATCTATCAAGCTTGGACAGATTTTAACAAGAACATCCTGACACAGGGTTTCAAAAGGGATTAACTTTAATGCTAAGCTTAAGAAACTACTAGAGCAGCTAAAAGAAAATGGTTATTGGTATTTATTTATTTCAAATGGGCAGAATACAGTTTCTCCTCACCTCAAATGGCTTAGTTTTTCAAGTACAGTTGTTCTCAGTAAGGTAGCATGCACAGAGAAGAAAAAACCCCCAAACCCAACAAATCAAAACATCACCAGCTTAAGCCATTTGATAAAAATGTAAGAAACGAAGACGTAAGATTATCTTTTAAATGGAGGTTATCTTAGAAGGACAGAGTTAAAAACTTTTAGGCGGAATAAGTTTATAATGAACTGGTCTGAAAGCAGGATAACAGGAATGGAAGGCCCTTAACACTAATGGACAGGATGACATCAGAGGTTAAAATCATCAAAAACACAGCATGGTAATTAAGAGCAGTGTCAAAAAGCAGTAAAATTCTGTCAACTTTTGTCAAGAATGCCTTGTTATAGTTTCTTGACATAAACCAGAGACAGATTTGGACAAAGATCAAGGTATCCCCTATATACCCTGTGTGATTTCAATACTTAAACGCACACCTCTAGGAGGAGAACTTAAATGTAAATGTAGAACCACCTGAGTATAATGAATTAGGTAATTGATTCGTGATGTAAACTCATATAACCAATCATATATAGGGTTTCTTTGTTATTTCTACTGTATATAAACTGTTGCTGTTCGAGCTCATAGCGTGCTAGCTTTGTGAATTATTGCCTAGCACCCTTTTCTGCACAGAACTGGAACAAAGCATATATCTTGACTCTGTGTGTTGACTGGTCTTTGCACACCAGGTAAAGAACCCCTTTTTGGGACTACAGAGGTATTAAGAAAATTTTTTATCAACTGGTACTGACATTATTGCCTCCAAACATTCAGGTTTTTCCATTGCTTCTTTTCAACAGACTATCCAATGTATCAATTCAAATCCCTTTCTACAGATAAATAAATTTCTTGTATTTGTAAACATGGAAGTAACACTGAAGTTCTAGAACACAATAAAGTAGTCAAACATGTCAATAGTCTCAACAGTGTTTTCCCTCTTCTGAGATTATTAGTACTGCAAAAAATAATTTCAGCATTTCATCTTGAAGTTGCATATTTTGAACACAGCAAGCTTACTTATTTTAAGATAGCACATCCACAAGCTCTAAAACAGTGTCTCTGTGCACAAGTGCACTCTCTATTCACCAACACAGCTTCAGCGTTTAGAAGTCTCAGAAACTCACAAATTTAACCTTTGTATCTGTACAGTACTTTGCTGGGAAAAAGAACACAAGTACGATGTAGTGAACGACATATGGAAACAAGTATCTAAACTTTCTCCCCAAGACAATTGCTGCATTTTGAATTGCAAGAAGCACAAGATTTGAGGGAAAAAAATTGGCTCTTCCACTTAATTTTGAAGAATAGAAATGCTTATTGAATGACAGTATACTGTTGTCGTCGTGGCTAGGCTTCGCGAATGAAGATCCAGGGAGGGCTCCACCCACGCTCCTCATCAGCGCCTTTTCNATTGTAGCTATCCAAAAAATATACTACACCTACAGCTGAAGACATCAATCTTTTTTCTCTAAGAAAAGCAGGCTAATGCACTAGCTAGGCAACATCAAACACAGCAAAGTTCAGAATATCTTATGTAAGCAAATTAGTGTTTTGGATTCAAATACTGAGTCCTCATTCATTTTTGTCAGACAGCTTTGTTTCAAACTCAGGACTACCCAACTAATGTTGTAGCAACTATCTTAAAACACACAACAGCCACCGTTAGCAGTGATCTTACCTGCTTGTCATTAACACAATACTTTTCTATGTCCTTCTTGGTCTGCAACAGCTTGTTCTGAAATAAATACAAGAACAGCATTGCAGTTCTAAGAGCAGTATTAGTCTGCAATATTTCAGTAAGGTTTAAAAACATTCCCTAAAACTCAAAATAATTATTCTCCACTAGTTAGAACACTTCAGTATTGTCATTTACAGATCCGTGAATACATGATGAAAACATTAAATCCATCCAGCTACTAGAACTTGCTTATCTGTTTTTCACTTCATGTTCTACAGCCAGTAATAACTTTGACAATAGATTTAATGCTTTTGTTTCATACAACTACACAGAGCATTTAAGACTGTAGGTATTAATTATTCTCCTCTATTTTGGTTCTAGTTTATACTTATGTAATATTACATTAACTCTTCTGAAGAACTCTTCTGAATCACTGTCATGGAATTACTGTAAAACTTAAAACTAAAATTTAGTAAAATCAAATTGTCATACTCCTTTGAAGAAAAACTGTTACTTCTAGCTACATTCAAGGTTATGCAAAGCAAGTTCTCAAGTGTAAGTAAATTATCGAAGACAGCTGGGACTGAGGCCCCCCAAAAAAGTCAAGTGCTTTTATTTTCTGAATAATTAGGTTTTTCTCTACAAAGAAAATAACAATCCATTATGAAAACAGAGTCATTTCAACAAAATTCTGCAAAAAACTAAAGAAACCCTTTTTCCTCCAAAGCTGCCTTGATGGACAGTTTTTCACTAGTAAAAAGTATGATATCATACAATGCTGATTAGAGACCAAAGTATTCTGTGCATTTTAAGAATTCTTTTTAATCTCTCAGTTGTCAGTTACTGTAGGAAAACTCCAAAGTTTTAAAGAATATAGGCTTTTGGCCTCTGTCGCAGATCTAGACAGTGAAATAAAGAATGCCACTAACAGAAGTAACAGCTAGCTAGACAAAAATTCCACAATGTGCTACACTCCTTAAAAAGACAGCTGCCTCCACTATTCAAATGAAAGAATTTTAAATGCTTAGGATCCCCTTAAAATATAAACTGAAGTACATATGAATAACTATCAACTCCAAAATTATACCCAGATTTTGTCAACAGAGTTCAGCCAGTAAAAATATACAAACACTTACCTCATCCCTTGCAATCAGTGTTATGAAAGCACCTTGCTTATAACATTCAATAGCAATGCATTTTCCAATTCCACTGGAGCCTCCAGTAACCTAAGTTATTTGAAAATGGCAGTATTAGTCCACTATTCTCATCCCTTCTCACATGTGATAACCATAAAATCAAATAAAAATTTTCAAGGTATACAAAGATTAGAACATTACCCAATGAGGTACGAATACAGAAGACATTAGTGTCATTATTGTGTATGAATGAAAAGTAAGATCTGATAAGTGTTTGTTTCTACTCCAAAACTAGTTTTACTTCAGTGGTATTTTCTGCTCGTTTATTACATAAGGCACTTCCTCTCACATGGGCATTCTCACATGCTTTTGACTGTTCTGTATGTTATTTCTAAAAGCAGTAGTTAAATGTTTGAAATCACTATTAACGTTAGCCATAATAATACAATTACATACCGCCCCTTCATATCTGGTCACAGTAGAAATCATTTGTAAAATCAACAATTAATTCAACAGTTGGCCCTCTGTAAAGTATTTCTCAATCCCTTAGTCTGGACCTTGGACTGTCCACGCTATCCTACAATTCCAGTTTTGTGGGGATGCCAGTACCTAAACTTCCATTACCTTTTCTTTTTCCTCTAAACTGTAACACTGGATAGGCTTATACGCAAACAGGAAATTAATAGTTTGTCTATAGACAAATGCAGGGTGAGGACTACAGCCCTGCATCACATGTTGCACAAGGACATATTGCCAAATGATATTAATACAGAGATTAAAGTCACCTTAACACCACTATCACTACCCTCAATAAACCTACTTAGGAACTCCATGTGGAACAAGATGTAGACAGCAAACCTATTTTTGACTAGAGTAAAAATGTCTTCCTGACACTGCCTTTAGATCACTTGTTCATTTAAGCACTGTCTCAGTAGGCATGCACCTTCAGTCTTTAAACAAACAGTGGTCTATTCCTTATATACCCAAAGGATTTAAATTTTCTTCTAACAACATATTAAGAGGCTGTGGTTGTGAAAGTACTGGAACAAAATGCCTAAAAACAGTTACTCTAAATTCATGCAATGAGTTCCAAAATACAGATTTCCTAATAACTGCAAAAAGAAGTGATCCAGATCACTCTGGAAATAGGCATTTTTTATTACCAAAACCTTTCAAAAGACTTCAGAGAAAGTATCACCTCCACTTTAAGTATCAGAAAACAGAGGAATTGAGCTAATTAGTGAAAGAGCAAAGATCCCCAATCTCTAACTATACACCCTATCAAAAGCCTTGTGATATCTCATCTGCCAGTGCCTCAGTTTTGTTTTCAGAGGTGCATTATCCTTAAAATTCTTTCCACTCCAGGTAGTAGTCAGAAAAATCAGAAGTACACTCCCATGACTCAGTGAACTCTTCTTTCATATGAGTATTTTATCACTAATAACCTTCAAAAACAGCTTAGTGTAAGTAAAACAATCACAGCAAGCAAAGATTTACAACACGGTCCACAGTTTCTGACTTCGTCTGCAGTCAAAAATGGGCCAAGAACACGTGTAACAATCACAATTTCAGCTCTTCAGGCTTCCTCTATTATTAGAGATAGGTGCTTCAGATTAGCTCCTAACATTCTCTCTGCTAGATCAACTTCACACTACACTAACCTTTGAGGATGACTCAAGATTCATGTCCTTTTCTAGAGACATGAAATCTGGTCTGTAGTGTTCTGAAACTAATGATGACTGCTTTCAAAGTTAAATGAAGGCTGTAATAGAGTGTGAGTGTTAATGAATTAGGGCTTCAGCAAAACCCCAAAACCCTTTCATGACTAGAAAGATGTTAAGAATGTTAGTGTAGTCACAAAATAACTTGCAATATTTCACTCTCTGAAAAGATTAGAAGACTCAGTTTGATACATTCAGGCAGGCCTCAGTTCCACAATACTCATGAGCTGCTTCTACAGATTTTCAACAGCAGCAGGTACACCAGCACATGCACTGATCAATGTGCATGGAAGACCGCTCCAATTCCAGTTTTTGGCATAGAACTGAGACAGCTGATTACTACCTCTGCAAACTGCTGAGTATCATGAATAGGTCAACCACACCATGAATTCTTTGAAGGTGAAGGTACTGGAAGCAAGCTTCTGGCTTATCAGATAATGCTAATATTCATTTCTAGAAGACAAGGTTTGAAGTCATGCAGTTATACCCAAGAACACTGGATAGGGTTCATGTCAGAAAGGTCAACGACAAAAGGCAGTATCAATTAGCTAGGAGCTTTCACATTTAGGTGGGAGGCTGTTACACATGTGTGGGAAGTTGTTACTAATACATCTTTCAGAACCATTCACCATGAATGCTAATGTAACAAGAAAAAAAAACAACAAACCTTAGAACTAGTGAAAACTTTGCTTTGTGCTGCAATGAAGCTAGCCTAAGCAAATTTATGAAGGCTGCTAGGTAGGTATGTTACTAACATATGTGCCCAGAATTTAAGAAAGAGCACACATCTCCATTAAAAGAGATACCACTACAGTTACTTACCCTTGTGCCCAACAGTTCTACAGTGCTGCTGCATTTCATTAGCTTCAGACATCTGAATTGACACTGATCTTGTTTTTATGTTTCACTGTAACCCAGCCTCAGAGAAATTAGCAAAAATTAAAATCTGGTCACAGCAACTCAAAATACAAACTAACTTCTTTACAAGAAGGAACAATTAAATCCTAGTATTAATTCAGATGCCCAGAATTCAATACTACCAGCCCCTCAGCACTGTTACTGAGCTGTTTCTGCATTTGAGAAGAACAGATACTAAATTAGCTATTCCAAAAAGGGTGTGGCTCCAATTTCTCCAGCTATGATCTTTAATAACAGAGTTCAGCTTCTAAGGATCAGATGGTTTATTTTCCTCATGATAAATGGAAATGTTGGAGTATAATATGGCTAGGCTTCGCAAACGAAGATCCAGGGAGGGCTCCATCCACGCTCCTCATCAGTGCCTTTTACATGCACACTGATATAAAGAGGATAGCAGATAGCACCCTCGAGCCTGCACAATGGATTTTTTTAGGTGAGACACAGCATGCGCAGAGCTGGACCCACCCTTTAGTCCTAAGGTTCATCTGCCAGAGCCTAGCAAGCTTGGATGCTGGCAGCCAAGTCCTTAGGACGGAGGTTTTATTAGAGTGTCCTTCTCTTAGATGGCAGGCCTTACAGGGCTAAACGAGCTCCATCTGCCCGGGTTTGGAATTAGAGTTGTCCTTCTCCTAGGATGACTGCCAGAAGGCTAATGAGCTCATCCTACCCACACAAGGATTATAGGAACATGGGTATCACTCCCCACACTTTACCGTGGACAATGAGTTTAATGCTCCCTCTGCTGTCGGCACAGTTATCGCACCAGGGGCCACAGGAGACCCCAAGGGATTTTCAGACTGTGCCTGAAAATGTTGGAGTGATGTACAGAGAATTTCTGTGTTTGACTTTCCAATTTCAGATACTGGGAATTCACTTTAATTGATGAGACAGTCCAACTCCAAATTAACAGAACTATCATCAAGAATGATCAAAATCAAGACTTGATTGATATGATATCTCCAAAAGAACTTATTAACTTTCACTTAACACTGGATGCAAGCTGACTTGCAAGCTCCCTCAGTGTGTCCTCATAGGAGACGTGCAAGCTGGCTTCATGCTTTTAAAGAGTGCTGTGACAGAAGGAATTTAGTTCCACTGAAACAGTACATCCCTGTAATCTGCTCTAAATGGTTAGTATGCCTGACCAGACTCAAAATCATAGAACCATAGAATGGTTTGGGTTGGAAGGGACTTCTGGAGGTCATCTAGTCCAACCCCCCTGCA
>VWZO01012996.1:0-27538 GCA_013396975.1 Bucco capensis
AACACCCCCACAATGACTAGATACACTTCATTTATATAGAATACCAACAAACTGTGAAGTGGCGTAATATTGGATTTTTTTATGGTTATTAGTAAATATCAGAATGTTTTGTGCTACCAATTCCTATGCAAAATGTGTAAACAGTTGCTATTTCTTACCCTTATTCATGAATAAACTAGAACACCTCATTCACACAGAGCTATAAATTTCTACATAAGAAGAAAAACAAAATTTGGTCAAAATCCACTTAAATTTTTTTTTTTGCCTGGAGTTGAAGTTCAGTTTTGAAAAACTAGTGCCACTACCATGGAGAAAAAAATCCAAAACATCCTTTTTTGTTCAGACTGGTTTATGGTTCTGAACTTCTTGATTTTACCTAATGTAGTTAAGCAAGAATGTCATCATATTTCCTGCAACAAAATGCTTCTCAAGCCTCAAGGTCTTTTCTTCATCCATTCCATGGCAGCTGAAGAAAAGGAACAGCTATGAGGCACTTGTACTCATAACTTCCCAGCCAAATTTGTTCGTAAGGAAATTGTACTAAATTGGGCTACTGTATCAGTCTGCCTTGGGGAGGTAGATTTAGTTTCAGGTGTTTCACTCCATAAGGATGATAATAGCAGCAGTTTAGAGTCATTTTAAATTCTATCAGTGTCACTTCTCACTGAGTCCTTAAAACTGCTTTGAGGATTATTTTTCCTTTGTCCACTACCAGTTAATTCCCTTTAATCCCAAATCTCCCAACCTTTGCAACACTTCAGCTGCACAGAATTAGCCTCCCTCTTTCTAAATTACTCTCCTTCACACCCTCATTTTCTGTCACTCTGTATATTCCACAAAACCAGATTCTTCTCCAGAAGCATACATTTCCACATCTTACACCATTTATATATATGAAAGTGCTGAGAACCTAAGCTTGCCGTAAGCGTAATTTCATTGAAGAAGGTGGTAACACAATGTGTTCAATTCATTTGCTCCTTGTTGACAAGAAGCAAACATCCATTTACATTGCTTTTGGATATCCTGGCTGATATCCATCTATGAGTGCAGAATGTCATATATCTCCTGTAGGATCTTTGTCAGATATGTCAGCCCTATTTAAATGTCTCAGGGCTTCATTTACAAGGCAGAATCAAACATTTCACTTCATTGTATGATCTAATAATCAGGACATTCAACTATTCACAAATGGTTATTTTTTTGTTGTTTACATTCCAAAATGTAAACAGCCCTGATGAAAAGGGCTTGGGGATGTTGGTGGATGAGAAGCTCAACATGAGTTGCCAGTGTGCACTTGCAGCCCAGAAAGCCAATCGTGTCCTGGGCTGCATCAAGAGAAGCGTGGCCAGCAGGTCGAGGGAGGTGATTCTGCCCCTCTACTCCACTCTGGTGACACCTCACCTGGAGTACTGCATCCAGTTCTGGAGCCCCCAGTACAAGAAAGATATGGAAGCACTGGAACATGTCCAGAGAAAGGCCACAAGGATGATTAGAGGGATGGAGCACCTCTCCTATGAGGACAGGCTGAGAGAGTTGGGATTATTCAGTCTGGAAAAGAGAAGGCTCCAAGAGACCTTACTGTGCCCTTCCAGTATTTGAAGGGGGCCTACAAGAGGGATGGCAAGGGACTTTTTAGGATGTCAGGCAGTGATAGGACTAGGGGGAATGGATATAAGTTTGAGTAGGGTAGATTTAGGTTGCATATTAGGAGGAAGTTCTTCACCATGAGGGTGGTAAGACACTAGAACAGGTTGCCCAGAGAGGTGGTGGAAGCCCCATCCCTGGAAGTTTTTAAGGCCAGGCTAGATGGGGCTCTGAGCAACCTGATCTAGTGGGAGGTGTCCCTGCCTGTGGCAGACAGGTTGGAACTAGATGATCTTTAAGGTCCCTTCCAACCCTGGCAACTCTATGATTCTATGAAAATGCCAGTATAAGTAAGCAAAGAGGTATTCTGTTTTTAAACGTTCTTTCATTTGCTATAATTGCTTAGTAGGATGTTGCTCTCTATTGGTTTGGTGTGGGTTTTTTTATTATCTCAGTGGCTTTACTGCCCTGTTTTTTGGAACAGAGTTGTTATGTTAGCAAAAAAAACCCCAAAGCTAAATAAAAAAAAATTCAATATATTTCATTCGCATTTTGTCTTCAAAGAACTATTTATTCTTGCACTGAGGTTGGTCTTATTTTATAATGAGGTAAATGTCAATAATTTTCAATAAGAATGGTGGGATACAGCCTCAGAATTTCTAACTTTGCTAATGTAGCCTTGTAAAGGTCTACACTTGAACAGCAAGACTAAATACCTGGAATCATGCTGACCTAAGGATATTCAATGTACAGCAGCAATAGAAACTCCTATTCCTTTGTTATGCAGAAAAACTTTCCAGGAACAATTCTTGATGTTTCCACCGGCCAGTCTTAATGAGTAGGAAACATAGGAGGGAGGGAGGGAGGGATGCAGGCAGGCAGGCAGGCAGGCAGGCAGGTAGGAAAGCATGAAGGCAGGAAGGAAGGCAGGAAGGCAGGCAGGAAGGCAGGGAGGCAGGAGGGAGGAAGGAAGGAAGGAAGGAATTTATTTTAGTGAAGTAATTATTTTTATCACACCTAATAGACTTAACTGTTCTAAAGTGGAAACTAAAGGTTAGCTTTCTGTTCCTTTTCCTTTTTGGCACAATTTTATGGTATTTTTAATGTTTACAGTAGGTAATATCAGAAAAAATCACTGTGCTTCTCTAATTATCACATTTATGCTTCTAATTTTGTTCTCACTTGGCTTAGGAAAACTGTGTAGCTTATTAAGGAATGTGATAAGAGCTTCATAGACTTCACATTTCAAAAAGCATATTTGTAATGATATTGTTTTCAAGTCAAAAACAATTACTGGTTTTAAATGATTGTATTTTTTCTTCAGATCACTACTATGCCATGTACCTGTATTACAGTTACTTATTATTCTGGTGATTAATACGTCACTTCATTATAATTCCTGCTTGCTTTTCTCCATTTTGCTGTTCCTTTCATTTCTCTATTTCTCCATTTCATAAAGCATTCTTCCCTTTCTTCTTAATAGTATGTAGTAGTAGTATCCCAGTTAGTTGGGCTCTCCCTTGCACGTTACCTGTATTGAAAACAGAGGAAAGGTGTGAGGAGGAAGGAGTAACAGAGAGAAACCACCATGTACTGACCATACCCCCCTCTCCCTGTGCCACTCATTCCTTGCTGAATGAGTACTAACTATGGCTGGTGGCAACAGTAAGGTCTGGAGGAGTCTGGAGTGAAAGAGTGAAGCTAAACCTGGGAAAGGGGAGAGGAAAGGCATAGGTTTAATAATGTTTGTCTTTTTATTTCTCACTACTAGAGTCAATAATTAAATATTTATTTGAATTGACAATATAATCAATTTTCCCAAAGTAGAGTCTGCTTTTCCTGCAATCACAGTATCACAGTATCACAGAATGTTAGGGGTTGGAAGGGACCTAGAAAGATCATCTAGTCCAACCCCCCTGCTAGAGCAGGATCACCTAGACCAGGTCACACAGGAATGCATCCAGGTGGGACTTGAATATCTCCAGAGAAGGAGACTCCACAGCCCTCCTGGGCAGCCCCTTTCTGGACTGTGGCATGGAAGAGAGTGGTAATTGGTAAATCATTTCCCCATTTTTGTCTCAACCCTTGAGATTTTTTTATTCCTATTCTTCCTGTTTCCTCCACCACTCTTGTCTTCTTTGGGTGCTGGAGGAGTGAGTGGCTGCTGGGTGCGAGTCTTGCTGTTAGTCAAGGCTAACCAACCATGTGCCGACTCAAGATGCGCATAAGCTTTTTTCTGCATCTTTAAGTAGAAATTATACTAAAACTTCATCTCATTACAAGCTTCAAAATCAAGGATTAGCCTACACTATATCTGAAAAAAACATGGATTGGAATACCTCTGCTTCTGGAAACATTCAGCCTTAAACCTGATAAGAACTGATCCAATATACTAAATTTTATTTATTTCCATTTTCTTTTTATCTTTTCTCCCTTCTTCCCTTTTCTTTCTGTCATCTTCTCTTAGTTTTTCTCTCCTACATTCTCTCTTCATTTTCCTGTGTCATTAGTGTCAAGAAGGAAATATTTGAACTAAATTTTACCCCATCTAGTATTATGGACAAAATTTTAGTCATATGTGAGATCTGGTTCAGAATTCCTCATGGCACTTAATGGAGATTTTCTCTTTGTATGTAATCAACTAATAAATTCTTGTGTTCAGACTGAAGGCTGCTGAATAATGAACTAACAGATTTTTTTGCTTTATTTCTTTTTTGTTTTTTATCACCTCATCATGTAATTTAATAAAAACAATGTTATTAATCTCGTGATGTTTAAACTAACGTAGCTCACTAAGGTATAGCTCTTTAGATTATTTTTAAATGTCATAAGAAAAAAATGAAAGCTATCTTTTGCTGATTACAACATAAAGAATTTTTTCCTTCCTTGTTTTCCCTTTCAATATATGCTGTAACATGTGAAGATAGTTATTTTTACTATTAAAATAGTAAGCACAACAGAATGCAACATATTTACATAAAACATCAGATGCTCCTGTAAAGATTGCTGAAACAGAGGAAAATTTACTGTCAGTTGCGTTACCTGAATTGGTTGTCAATGTCAAAGCATGAATGAGTGTGCATTGGCATAACATATTGGCAGTTCTGAGGATGGTAATCTTCATAAACCCCAGTTAGAGAACTCTATGCCAAATAATCAACACATTTTGATGAAGATTGGTAGACCATGATTTATATTTTAACAGCAGTATGACAAAAAAAAATACAATTAATATTCATTAGATTCTATGAAAACAGAGCTAGAACTCTTTTGAAAAACAATAAACCTATATATAGGTAGTCTCAGATGATTTGAAAGAAACATAGGGACCTACAAAATGAAATTTACCACAAATCCATCAAAGGAACATTTTCTGTGCCTGTAATTATTCAGGAGAGATTTTTGCACTGAAGGTATGTTCCAACCATGTTTCCTTTGTTCTTTTATGATTTGCAGTTTTCATTGTGTATCTTTGTAACAGGAGTTCTTACAGTCCTGAGGTCTCACTATAGAAAATATAAGCAGATATCTCTAAGGAATAATAAACTGAATCACAGTTGGCATAAACACATGTGGTGCTGACACCCAAATGAGTGGTGTGTGGGCAGCAAATTAAACACCAGCTTGCGAAGCAAAATGGTAGTATAACAGAGCAGGGAGGTGATCATCTATCTCCATATGGCTCTGCTGAGACCACACATACAACCCAGAATGCAGTATTTTTCTGGGTGTTTCAATACCAGAGTGATACTGACTAATTGAGTCTCTATTCTCAGACATATTCCTTGATACAATTTAAGATCTTTTTAAAACTTTCACGAGATTTGCCCTTCTTTATCTCTGTCAGTGATAATCCGTAATACTACCCTTCTGCTTGCATTCCACTATGTCTATTTTTACTATGTGTACGTTTCAGTATTCCACTGAAAAATATAGAATTAAAATGTGTCAAAAGAGTTTAAGCATTGCTTTCTTTTAAAAATTACTTTTTAATTACTTCAGGGAATATATTTTAATTAAAATATGAACTAACTTTTTTAGCCGAATTCATATTAAGCTTTTCACAAAACACAAGCCCCTCTGTCTTTTGCCCAGCATAAAAGCATAAAAGACCTCCTTCTATGTATGTGTTTCTTTTCTTCCTGTACGTACTATGCTTTCCAAAATGAGAGAAAATTGAGAAAACTGGTAATTCATCTCTAGTGATCTTTACTTCCAGAGTATTTTGTGTTCCAGATTTGGGCTTACTATATATGTAAGTAGTTTTGAGGCTATTTTGACCTATCTGCAGATGCTGTAATTTTTATTATTAACATGACATCACTGAAGTGGAAGAGTGAACTAAATCCTATTCTATACTAGTCTAGTCTTGTCTAACAATTTTTAGCCTACTCTCAGGCCAAGAGGATGTATAGTCACTACTTTAGAAGCTCATCACCTACTTGATGACATGCTTGTGTCAGGATGCTTTGCACCATGAGGACAAAACAAAGTAGCCAAATTATTCCCCTTCACTAAGAAGCGAGATGTTTTGTTTTGGTTTTAACATTAAAAAGGTTTCATAATTATTATTGCATCTATTGTTTAACCATGGGTCTAATCCATCCACCCATTGCTGCAACATAAAGTATGACCACTGTAAAGTTCATCTACAAAATAAGGAGACATGAGGTTGAATTAGAAACTATAACTATAAATATCAAAATTCAAAATAAATTATCTTTGTTTATTGCACAATGTGTCCATTTCCTTATGATGAATCTAAAACATGGCCTCCAGGACAAGGCACACATTTATATTTCAGTAAATAACCTGTGGTTTCAGCTGCCTATTCATGACATGGAGGGACAGGATGCTTTCTAAGGTCTGAAGTATTTGATTTTGAAATACACAGACACTCAGTAGAGATGTTACTTACTCTAGAATTTAAGAATATTAGCCCACTGATATTATTCATATAATACATGCAGGCATAAATGACTGTCAAAAGGGTAAGGAAGCATGGAATTAGGCAATTTTAGTATTATGTCATCTCTTCTACAACTTTAAAATCTTTTTTTTGCATTTTTTTAAAAGAAAACAGTCAGCCAAGCAGAATCTTCTGTATAATAATAATTAAAAAAAATTTAAAAAGTTTCAATGAAATAAAATAAAATTACAAGTTTGGGGTTTGTGGCTTGTTTGATTGGTTGTTTGTTTTTTTTTAAGAATACTCTTTTTGTATTCACAAGTTTATGTGGAGGTATCTTCCTTATGAAGTATTTATGGACATGTTTTATTTATAGAATGCTGTGGCAGTTATATCATGCAGAGGACAGAAAAAATTTCAAGAAATTTTTGTATTTTGTATAAATATAGCTCTTAGACAGAATCATTACACCTTTCTAAAATTGATAAAGAACATAATAAACTCTAGCATCTGCTCAATTTCTTAGAGAAACATCAATTTATCTCAATATTCTTCAGTTCTACAAGTGAGAAATATGCATGTGGAGGACATGAGACAATCCTAACTGCATTGAACAGATGCTTCATGCCTTAGTGTTTTAAATTATGTATGATGCATGAATGTTTCTTTTCATTAATGTGCAAATTGCAACTGAAATTTTGCACAAGTTTTATGTCTGCTGTATCCCAAGGAAAATGACCAATTAAAATGTGATTCTTTAAATCCGTATAAACACATACACACACAAACAAACATGCATTAGATGATGTTCATTAGAATGTCAATGCCTTCAGTAGATCATACTTTCCTAATAGGTACTCATAATGTGGTCATTCCCAATTTCTGTCTGAAATGTTGCTGCCTACTGATTCATAACCTAGGGTAATACTTGGTTTTCTAGAGCTTCAAGGCAGAGTTTTCTTCCTTCCCTCCAATTTAAAAATATGAACCCATTAATGATCTGATCTCTTCAGGGACTGTGCCAAAAAAAAACCCCAAATAAATCTCATAGTACTTTCCTCAAAATCAGTTCTTTTCTTATGAACAGCTTTCACAAAGGGTATTATTCTCCTCTGCTCTTGAACCCATTTAGAGCAGTGATAACAGTATCTGTCAGTAACAGATCACTCACATTCGCAGTTGCTATCATGTAAGTAATTAAAAAATGACAAGACATCCAATTCTTGTGTAGTTATCATGCATATTGTCAACTATTAGAATATTTCAACCTCTGTCTATGCATTTTTAGAAAACAGTTAAATAACTAGACTTGACAATTAAGACTGTTACCAAAAGCCAATTCTTATTATCAACAATACCTTTAACCTCAGTTTTACATTATTTTACAAATATTTATCCTTGCAAGTATTTTTAAACTTTAGTAGCAACTCCATAAATTCCTGAAGACAACCTTCATGTTGACCATTCTATTTTCACTGAAACTGTAGTTGTGGCATGAGAAATAAAAAAAAAATTTCTATTTTTTTCAGCAGTTATGATCAAATGTATATTGAATTATGGGACAGTCTTTTATTGCTTTTAATAGTCTTTATATTAAGCTTTGTTTAACATATTTTCCTTTTCTAATTTCAACAAATCAGCAAATAGAATGTATCGTTTAATTCTTGGAAGGAAGGGAATAATCTATTCTTCTAGACAGCAAGCTTTTAAGATCTCTAAGCCAAATAATGCATATTGACCCTGATCCTTGTATAGGAATAATCAAATTAAAATTTTTGGCCCTGGACCATAATGGTATTATGTATTTTGTTATGGGAACTACTGATGTTAATAAGAAGTGCTTTTAATTATTACTTTGCTCTAAGACCTTTAACTTTATGATTAAATCAGATTAAAAATAAAATAACAATTACTGTCAAATTACAATAAATACATATGAAAATTATTATGTTTTAGCTACTCGGTTACATCAGAGTTATTTCCTAGAAATAACTACATTCCTGGATGTACATACATTTGATCATGCCTCAGCTCTTTTTAAATCTAAGGCTTTTACTGACTTTGCCACCCAAGCACGACTCACAAGCATGAGTTACACATCTACAAACACTTATGCAGTACATAGAAATATTAGACAATAAAAACAGAGGTTCTCAAAGTGCAGTACAGATATTATTTAAATAAAAGGTAACTCTGTTACCTGCGTACTGGAAGATGAGGGAAGACAAAAAATGCCTTGGATGTATTAACCTGGTGGGTGGCTGAGATACACTGAATGCTGCTGACTAAGCTGGCTAGTAGGAAATGGAGTCCAGGAACAAAAGAAACAGATATATATATATGTCTTTGTTTAATAAGATATGTATTTCCATGACATCCTTCATTCAGCATTTACAGCTGTGAATGACTACTTGCACACACTGGATTAGTATTTTCTTTTCTGTGCATTGTATGCACTTTATTTTGCAGTTGTTAGGAACTGACTTATTTAAGCAACTGAGTGTAAAGCTACCGTAATATCAAATGGTCAAAGGCAGAATGTTAAAGTAACTGCAGTTTCTCAGCTCCCAATTTACCTGAGAGGTATGTTTTCATATTTCATAAAAATTATTAGTTAAGGATTGTATTCAAAAGAGTGATTAAACAATAAACTAAGGCTTAGGTGAGTCAAGAAAAGGAGCAAAAAAAGGTATTTGTATTTAAAGGCTGAAAAGCTGGGGTTTATTAGTGAGGATGACATAATTAAATTAAACTGTGTCTCCTGTAAGAGTGGTTGGTGTAGGAGTCACAGACACTGATCAAAATATTGAAGTGACAGAGGCATGATATAAGGATAATCCCTGGTCCCATTTAAGAAAGTTAAGGCAACTCCCATATTATGAATCCTTCTCATGTATTTAATGTTAGACATTGAAATACCAGGCAGAGTTATTTCCTAGAGATTTTTGTGTGTACAGCCCAGCACAGTTGTAGACACCGAAGGAGTTTGGTTACAGCTAGGAAGATCTTTTATTATTATTAATTTTTAATAATAGTATTTAAATATTTGCTTAAACACAATATATACAGATATTCGGTTAAATGTCTGTTCAAAGGCAGAGGGACATCTGGAAATCCACCTCATCCAAGAATCATATTCCTCCAAGAATCTAGTCTCTCTTGCTATGATTTTGCTTGGTTTTCTGTAAATGAATATGGGAGACAACAGAGAGAAGTAGCAGTGTTATCTCTGAACTCATAAAATCACATAGCTGTTAATTTCTTACTATGTTCAAGAAGCCTGCACATGCAGCAAAGAGTAACAAAATGGTTCCACTAAGACTATCTTATGGATCTGAGGATTTTGACTCAGAGAAGAAGCTGATAAACAGGATTTGCAGACAAAATTATCCTGTGGCTTCTAGAGTAGCACAGTTTCATATGAACTATTTTTGTTAACTGTATCTACTAGGGAAAAAGCTGGCCAAGAAAACTGTTTTTTAAAGGACAATCATTGTTTATAGGGAAAGAATTTTCTATGCTAAAATTCAGTAGATCATTTCAGTTTTCAGCTTAATGTACTTCATTTTTGGAACACATTCAAATCGAGCATTCATGAATGCTAAAAATGAAGATGACAGGCAGGACAGCAGTCTGATGCACAGTATGCATTATCCCAGAAAGTATATAGAATTCACTCTTGCTTCATGTAATCAGTGGTTCAGGATGTCCTGAAAAGGTCATGTAAATGTATGTGGAGAAAACCAAAATACTTTAAAAATACAGTTCTGAAAACCTGAAGGCAGCATACTGATGAGCTGTAAATTGTCACACAATAACTAGAGTCAGTTAACTAAGATTAAGGTATATCATACTGAAACTTCCTGTGAAAACAGCATCACTTTTATTGTAATTTTTTTCAGTCAATTGATAGACGTTCCATAAGTAAAATGGTATAGATTTAGCTAATAATTACAACATGTGTATTGAATGCAGGACTTGGTAATTAACAAGTATTGTAGTATGACTTATACAAAGATTTATTTTATGTTCTATCCTTTTTATTATCCTTGTAAATTATTGTTAATCTTCTTCTACCCTCATTCACTGAATTGGTGTAATGCACTTTGGGAGAAAGGCATGAATGCAGGAGGGAGAGAGAGAGAGGAAGGGAGGGAGGGAAGGAAGTGCAGAGTACCATGAAAAAGTAAGTGAAAGTAAAAAATGAAGTAGCAGAGAAGTCAGAAGGTAAACTTGATACACATTTTTTTATATACTCAATATTTAAAAGATTGCAAAATCAGAATGATTTTTTTACTGCTGAAGGAATTCATTGATTTGTCTTATAGCATAGTCAAGATTGAAAATAGGTTTATTTAAAAAGCTAGAATTCATGTCACTTAATTTCAGCAATCTTAAACTTCAACATTTCAGCTCTTCTTTTGCACAGATATGTGTCTAGTAGAAAGCTACCGAATGGACAAATATTCCACAAGCCCACAAAACTTTGGCAAGCAAGCTAGAGAGACAAACTATTTTATGCTGTTCCATCTACTTTAAATGTGTAATATTCTGACTCATGACTTACACATTCCACTCAAATACAGAAAATTACAGTTTGAAGCACAGTCTTTCACACTCCAGAAAAGTATTAACATCATGAGGAAGACACACATATGCTTCCAGCCATTTATAAAAATGTATCTCACATACTTAAATGATTCTGAAGGTCCCATTAGAGACTAGTATAATAGAAAGACTTTGTAAGGAAGATTTTAAAAAGAATATAGTAAAGGAACATAACAATAACTCCTTTAATAATTTATTATATTTCCATTGGTTTCAGGAAATTGTATAAATCGCAAAATATCCTAACATCTTAGAAAGCATTTAGGGACAAGCTTCTAACACAGATGTTCTCCAAACACTGTAAGCAGCTGCTGTAGAAAGGTGAAATAAGAAAACTATGCAGTGAAAATATCTGGCTTAGCTATAAGGAAGAACTCTGAAAAATTCCCCAAAGGACTTCTGTGCTGGCTTACAGTGAGATCATGGACTGTAATGAAGTATACACAAACATAAAGGATTTTTACTCAAAACTATCTGCAGATAATGTAGAATTTAAAATAAAATAGGTAAATTATTAATCTTATCTTTGCTTCAATTAATAACTCTTGAAAGACAAAAAATATCCCAAGTCCAGTACATCCATCCTAAACCTCTCAAGAGCATAAGCACATTATAAAATTGACAAAGAAGTTAAATTCAAGTATATCATGAAGATATAACCTGTTATTTACAAGGGAATTTTCTTGCAAATTCATGTGGACATAGTCTCCAAAGATAACTAGGAACTTGATAATAAGTTTGTGTTTGTTCAAGGTAATAAATATGAGATAATTTGTTGTTTCTTCTTGTAGCATGCACTTTTTCTCCAGAACACACTAATGATGCCAATATTTTGATTGAGCAGGTGTTTAAAAGGTTTTCTTGTTATTGCTCTGCACAGTTAAGATATTCCTCTCTATATGTTTCAGTTAGTGTGCATATTCATAATTGCTGTTGGCAATAGCAGTGATTATAATACTCATTAAAAGAAAGGCTACTTAGCATTTAACATAAAATAATGACTTAAAGCAATTTTTTCTTAGGAGTCCTATACCCTTGCAACAACATTCTCCCTTTTTATCCTTATATGCAATAAAACCATGTCCTTGATAACGTTGTTCTTTCCTCTTTTTCTGCTGTTTCAATTTCTTCAACTTCTAAATTCTTGACATGAGCCTCCTTGTAGAATATCACGTAGTGGAGGTGTTAGAGTGGGATTTGACACATAGCATCACATGATAAGCACATTCATGAGCATCAGGCACTTGAAAGCTGTATCCTCTGAGAAATGTTGAGTTACAACACTAGAACATTTAGTCTGCAACATGGCAGCTTTGAGGCAGTTACATGATCTGAAACTTTGATTAGATTACTTTGTAGAAGGTTTCGTCAAAATGAAGATTTACAAAAAAGTAATCAGTAGAAACAAAGCCAAAATACACAAATATGAAATTCATGCATTTCAGCTACAGGTGTGCTTAAACATGTGAGTGAATCGAATTGAAAACTGGAAAAGTCAAAAAGCTATTTCTAAACTGCATTTAGGAAGCAAGAAGGTGAATATTTAATAAAAATGTAACTGCAATCTGCTTCTGCTTTGGTATAATATTTTAATATGTGTGAGTCTTTAACCTAATACCATTCAAATACTTTATTATTATTCAAAATTTCACTGAGTTTTCACATCTCACCTTTGATCAGCACAGACTCCACTCTATCTGCTAGGTATGTAGAGGTACAGTGTGACAAAATAAAACATACAGTATCAGAAAAAAGCAGCCTTATTACTATGATCCTAAAGATGGTGTAATTTACACATGAAAGGAAAAAATAAGGTAAGTTTTATGTTACCTACTGTTTGTTTTCTTTTTGAATGCCCAGAGAGAGTCAATTATCAGAAGAACTTCATGATTTATGTTGGTTGTCATCTGATGGCACAAATGGTGAGGTAGCTCAGATGAAGAAGGTATAAACCAGCTGTATTACTTAGAGTGAAGAATCAGAATTTATTAACTCCAACACCAGCATTCAAGGAAATCTTTGCTTACCTGAAAGACTTAGATCTGAATAACATGTGTAACAATGTAGTTTTAACACAGAAATGGGAGATGACCTTGAAGGCCACAGTAAAAAGTATCATGAAGAAAATATTGAGCAGAAAGTGCAGTAGATATAGTGATTTAAATCCAAAGGAACAGAAAGGGAGAGTACAATTTTCTCATTACAATGTGGGGCCTTCTATTCACTCCATCTGCTGAGACTAAAAGTTGAGATATAGTCAAGAAATTGGCACCTAGTTACACAAATCAAGATATTTTTGGCTCAACTCAAGACCTTGGTTTAGCTTGAGAACTGTTTGGTCCATCAGGGGATTATAGTGACAGCTGTAATGGCAGTGTGTGAATTTCAACCTTCTACCTTTCAACAAGATTTCCAATTTTACTGTGAAAATCCTTTCACAATTGTACAACAAAAGAAAATTCCTCCTTCATTTCAGGAACTGAGTCACTATGTCCACTTACCTTGAAACTTGACATTTAAGAAAAAGTTGTGGAATCTCAGCAAGAAAGATGTGAAGGATCATATAAGGTGACTATGTATCATGAGCAGAGAATACATTTTCTCCCTGCAGTACAAAGACATACTCCTGAACATCTCATTAAGACTTTACTTGCATCCCACATCCAGATGGACAGGGCTAGGCTTTTTACCCAGGAGTATTGCTTCTGTACATTAGAACTTTACCTTCAGCATAATGATGTGAAAATCTCCATTCAAAGACACTCACTTTCATGTTCTTGTGTGTTTAGGCAGAGGAGGAAGCAATGTGCATTTACTTTTACTAGACAAAGTTTGATTGAGGAGCTGGTCAGACATGTAGATTACTCTGCTTGTGTCCATGCCAGTTCTCCAAGGCTTCTTGTACAAGCATGTGTGATTCCACATCTATTTATACACCACTGTAAAATAAAATATCCAGAATATACCTTTGTGGCTGGTACAACCACCCTGACAGGAAAACTGAAAAAAAAACTGACCGAAACACAAAAGACTGACAGACACCTGGCAAAGGGCTAGGACTTATCAGAAGCCTGATAAAGATCAGCTTGGTGCCTCATGGCAACTAATCTATGCCTCAGCATCCAGGCCCTTATCCTTCTTTTGTTGGCGTCTTGCCCCTCCAGCTAATTAGAATGGCCACAGTACATGCTCAATTAGGTTGTACATGCAGCCCTGCCAGAGAGGCATTTTAAGTTGGTTCCCCTCAAACAAGGAGCCTTGAAGTAAGACCCTGCCCTTAGACTGGGGTGTCACCTAAGGATACTTCTATGGACTGAGTGAGTCCTTGTCCCTCCTTTAGTGAGTGTATATTTTGGGTACACTCATAAAGGCTTTCCCCTTTATGAGTGAGGTGATTCTAAGAACCCAACATGGATTCACTAAGGGCAAATCATGCCTGACGAATCTGGTGGCCTTCTATGATGGAGTGACTGCAGCAGTTGATGAGGGAAGATGACTGATGTTGTCTACCTGGATTTTGTAAGGCCTTTGATACAGTTCCTCATGACATCCTTATCTCAAAATTGCAGAGATAAGGATTTGATGGGTGGACTATTTGGTGGATAAGCAATTGGCTGGACGGACGCAGACAGATAGTTGTGGTCAATGGCTCTTTGTCTAGGTGGAGACCAGTGATGAGTTGTGTTCCTCAGGGCTCTGTCTTGGGACCGGTGCTCTTCAATGCCTTTAATAATGACCTAGATAAGGGTATTGAGCGCACCCTCAGCAAGTTTGCGGATGACAAGAAGCTGAGTGGTGAAAAGTGGGCCCACGAGAATCAAACGAAGTTTAATAATTCTATGTGTAAGGTCCTGCATCTGGATAGGGGCAATGCAAGATATAAGTACAGACTGGGAGAGGACCTCATTGAAAGCAGCTATGCAGTGAAGGACATGAGGGTCATGATAGATGAAAAGCTGGATATGAGCCAGCTATGTGTACTCACAGCTGAGAAAGCCAACCTTACCCTGGGCTGCATCAGAAGAGGCATGACCAGCAGGTCTAGGGAAGTGGTTCTGCCTCTCTGCTCTGTCCTTGGGAAGCCCCACCTGGAGTACTGCATCCAGTTCTGGGGTCCTCTTGTTTCTTGCTGAAACCAGAGTTTCAGCATTACAGGTCAGAATTTAAAAAGAACATCAAGAAAGCCTGTATTCACAGTGATTGCCAACACAGTATATCAATAGAAGATGGAAGAAATGCAATGGATCTACAATCTTGCAAGAGTTTGCAAATCCTCAAAGAGTGTGTGAAGCAGGGATTATGAAAATAGGTTATGCTTTGAGTGCACTCAGCAAGCATAAGCCAAAGGGACTGTGAATGTGCATATAAATTGTCAGGGATTTTCATAGGAATCCTTGCAGAAGGTTAGTAACACAGTGTGCTTAACATAAATTTTGTTGTTTTTAGAGTATAAAGTTGCAACATTTCCTTAAATTGTTATAATGTGACTTTTAAGAAGGTTAAATCCAACTAAAAACATGTATTTAATGGCCTGTCTTTATCTATCTTTCTCTCATATTAAGTAAAATAAAGGGAAATAGAAATGTTCTTTAGAAACTCAAGAAATAAACAAAACAAAGCAAAAAGAGAATAATAGTGAAACTACTAGTACATTTCAGCTAGAAAAATCACATAGAAAGATAGAAAAAGTGAAATATTGTGCTTTGCAGCTCTACTGCAAAAAAGACTGTGGAAAGACTTGGGAAATTGCTCTTAGAATCTGAGTAGCCTGTACAGTGACTTAGGGCAAAAGTCATTTTAGTGGGATTTGACAGAAGTGTAAAATGTAAGACATAGTTGGTAATTATTATACTCTACTTGGCATTGGTGAAGTTTCAGTTGGAATGCTGATTTTTTGGCCACTAAATTATAAGAAAAAGGTAGACAGAACTGGAATCCAGAGTATAGTAACAAAAATGTTCAGAAGTTTTGAAAATTTTCCCACAAAGCAAAAACACTCTCTCAAAAAAAAAACAAACCCTTGCTTAATTTGGTCTTGAAAAGACTGAAAATAAAACAGATAGCAGTCCTCAGATATTTGAAAGAGAGTATGTTCTATGTCCACAGAGGTTACACAGAGAATAACATGACTAAATAGCAACATGATGGTTTTCCTATATATGACCATAAAAGGTTTCACACAGGTCAAAACAATTTAGGTCACAGAATCACAGAATCACAGAATGTTAGGGGTTGGAAGGGACCTCTGGAGATCATGTAGTCCGATTCCCCTGCCAGAGCAGGGTAACTTAGAGCAGGTTGTACAGAATGGTATTCAGGCAGGTTCTACTGGTAATATACTTGATGGGATAGTAAAAAAGTTGTAAATCCATTATGTCTACAATTATATATATCAATTCTAATGAGGGGGGTTGAAATTCAAAGTCAGTGAAGGTTCGAAAGGATCAATGTCCATTTCCAACAACACCTCTCCAGGCTACATCAATATTTCATTTTTTATTACTAGTAGCGCTGAAATAGTGAACTCTAAAGCCTATTACAGTGATACTGGCATGAAAGTGACTCTGATCTAATCTGCTAACATATGGCAAGAGTGCTTTTCTTTATTTTTATCATAATAAAGCAAGAGATTCTTACATAAATTCAAGTTCTATTCCCCATCACAACACACTTGAACTTCTTCCTTGGATGCTAAACCTTAATCTAAATTCCAAGATTTTGTAAATGGTTTTCATAGTCAGTCATTCTTTCATTCATTGCACTAATGAAAGCAATAGTGAAATATTTCATTCAGCTTTTTATATCAGTATTGAGTGCCTACCTTTTTCAGCCACAGTGTGTGAAAAGTTTTAAATGTGCTGAAGCAGTTTCAAAGCAGTTTTCTCTTTCAACCTGGAGTTGAAGCTTCTGGATAAAACCCATTTTTTTTCAGCTATATTATAAGCTATTATACTTTTTTCTTGCTCTACTGGATCAAGGTCATTAAGTCACCAAAAAACACTGGATATGTAAGCAAACCTGTTAAGCAAGGTTTCACTTTCATGCTCATATGATAGTTCAAATAAATGTTCAGGAAAAAAGCCTTGCATTTCCAAACATTTTGAAATAAATGGCAGGTATTTTGATAGCTGCCTCATATCAGAATGCAAGGCAAAGCATCATGTTCACAATCCATATCATTACACAAACAGGAAAATACACGTAACTTCATTGGTCAAGCTTCACTAAGGCCACTTATTTTCACTGCAACATTCAAACCAGTTTTCATATATCCTGGCATTTTCTCGCTGCCAATGGGTGAGATTTTTTGTGAATGCTATAAAGCTCTTGGGAAACACTAGAGACCCTTTTTTTAATTCAGCAAGACCAGCAAAGCAAGGCTTGTTGCTACTGAATATGCACCACCTGTAAAATTCTGATGTACTGGCACCAGTCCATATCACTTTCCTGTACAAAACTATTATCCACATTGTATATGTAAATAAATATATATTTATATCTGCCCATGCTCGAGTAGAAAGAGAGTGACAAAACAAACATAGCTTCCAGTAGTGCACGTTCTAATTCTTATTTAAAATCATGAAGGAAATCATTGACAATTAAAGCTTTCTAGTCTCATCTAGCTGCAAAGTAGAGTTTAGCAGTAACTGAAAACAGCATATTTTTTGCCATGTCTTGAAAATACTATGTATTGGTATTATCTGCAAGAGCTATTAAATTAGCTTGCTTGAATACAACTTTTCATCCACCATAGGAATTTCCTCTTTTCTGCTGCAAGATCATTACTGGTCTCCTGTGACTTTGTGATTATTTCTAATAGTCATAATTTGATGGTTCATGCAAAGAGATTATTTGAGCCCTTCTGTATTCACAGGAGCAACTGAACAGAAAATTTTCTTTTCTGTTGTCATTTTCCCCCAGTTCATTCAATTTATGCTTGAAGGAATTCTCCCTATTGTCTTTGAAATGAAAGGGCCTTCTTTCAAGGTGGTGTCAAAGATCAAATGGTTTAATTTTTCCATTAGCAAATACTTTGTAACTCAACTTAGAAATTATTGTTCATCTGTTGACACAGTCTAAGTAAAGCCTATTTAAATATAATTGATCTATATGAGCTAGTTTTCTGTTAGGGTTCTCATACCATTCATCCTTTTGCTTTTAATGATAATAGAAGTTGAGAGACTATTTCAGGGCTTTTTTCTGAACAGTACTTAGAGCTAAGTGTTCATTGCTAAAAGACTGCAAAGGTTAATTTTTTTTCTCCGCTGTTCCTTTCTTTAGCCACTGGCCTACTGTTAGTCACAAGATGCATGAGTGCAGTTTTTGGTAGCTAAGCTACTGGACATGAATCAAAGTTGACTTTGACAGGCCTCTTATAGGAAATAATATTGGAAAAATAGTCTGGAATATATAATTATACATGTCTGCTATAATGATTTCATCGATGCCAGCCAAATAAAAGAATAAGTAACTGAAGGTGCAGAAAAGCCTGGCTATGGACTTTTTGATTCTAACCAACTCTGTAACTGTACCTCAAAACTGGAACAAAATAATGGTCTCAGCTCAAAGCTGTATGACAAAACAAGAAGTAACTGCTTCTCTTATCACTATTGGAATTGAACTGTTCCATCGGATTTTCCCTTCCCCTTATTTGTCCCAGCAGTTTTCTGGTTTTTAAACCAAAAATAGTTAAGCAATATCAGACAGCATGTCTTCTGAATTCTAGAGGTGCATAACAGGTGATTTTTTAAATTGCAGGAGATATTCATACCAATTTGAGATGTGATTTAACAGTAGAACTATAGAACATCTTGTACAATTTCAGTAAATTTCAGATAGCTAAATTTTTATTAATTTTCTACAGATTGCTAAGAAATAGTCCATGGATTTTTTAGATCGGTTAACAACAGTTTGAAAACTACAGGATTGTATGAACCTTTAAAGTACTCTCCAGTTCTACTTTTCTATTGCCCTAATATCAACATTCCCCCAAGTTAGCTTTACTGGAAGATGTGACAGGAAAAAGGGTGACTGCCTGCAAGTCAAAACTTGTTTTGTACGACAGGATATGTTTCATAAAATAATGTCTAAGACTAAGTTGTAGATTACTCAACATGACTTCAAATAATACGCTAATGTAGTCTGGGTTTAGACATCTAGCCTACATAGTATGGGCTACTAGAAATCAGTGTCAAAATAATAAACAGGTATTGAAAGCCTGCAGGGTGAAGTAGCAAGGTATTTAGTGTCATTACCTTGCAGGAAGAGCACCAAAGACTCACTGATTGACACCTACTGATATTCTTTTTAACAGATATTTGAGATCAAGAATATCTGTAATGTGAGAAATTGTGTTAGATGAACTGGAAATTTACAGATGTTTAAAAACACACCTGAAGACTAACAGAAGTGTCAGCTCAATGTGAGGTACTAAGAGCTACCAGACACATGATTTATACTCAGCGTGAGACACAACATCAGTATTATCATTACCAGTTGTTCAGCTGCCTTATGAAATGGTTACCAGAAAACCCTGAATAATAAGAAATAGAGGAAATGGGCTTTGGTTTACAAAAGGCAGGAAAAGAAAGGCTCCTGGTTACATGGTAATATATTGTCAAATATTCTTATAGCAAGCCATAAAAATAACATGCTTTGCATTATGTAAGAGGCTATTATTCCATAATATAGTAGAAATCCGTGAAATAATTGATTAATATAGATTACATAAAGGATAGCTCTAGTGTCAGTTGCATAGTTTCTTCTTTGGAAGAAACTCTTATATGGGATTAACCCTTCCTTCTGCAGTTCTAATACACAGATTAGCAATTACTATTCGTAGAAGATAAACTCTGATTTCCCAGAGTACAAAAAATAACATGAATAATATATGACCAAATTGCTTATCTATGAAATTCTTATTACAAACATCAACAGCTATGAAATTCTGGGTATTCATGTTTATGCATACATGTATGTATTTACTTATATATGCACATACATCTGTATGCACCTCATATACATTTTTAATATGTAAATTGGTAATTTTTTAGAACTTCATAGTTTAAAAAGTAATAATAAAAAAAGAATTAAATTATTTCTATCTGAAATTCCTAAGTTATTTCTTTATACCATGGAATATACAGACAGTGATTTCACTACGTCTGCCAGAGTGTTTTCCATTCACTGCAAAATAGTCACTTTCCTGAATTTTAAAATAAATCAGAGTCAAGACACAACTGGGAATCTATCAAGTTCTAAGATAGTTATACTTGTCATGGTGCTGTCTTAGCAAGTTCTTCTCACCTGAGTTGTTAAAGAAGGATAATTTCATATACCATGGAGACTAACAGATATTTCCCACCTCTAAAATACAGGATATGAGCCACAGTGAAGTGTCCTGGTTTGGGAGGACAAACTCAGANAATGAGCCACAGTGAAGAAACTGGCATCTCTTTCATAGTTCGTAGATCTTGAGGTGTTATGGAGGAGAGGAAAGGGTAGGAAGTCAGAGCTTTGTCACAGGGTTAACCAAAACCCACTGGAATTCTTGTTTATTTCCTTACGACTCATCCCTTATCATTCCAGGTCTGTGCTCTTCTGTGCCTCACACTGTTTCTGCTTCTCAAGGCCTCTGCTGTCATACCAGGTCTGTATTTCTCTGTACTATATCATTACTTTAAAGTCATAAATATCTCATTCTACATAGAATAACTGCTTTATCTATATAAAAATCATATCTGTATGGTTGGATGACACAAAAGAGAAATAAAAGTAAAACAAATAATCTGTGGGCACCTTGTCATTTAGAGAAATTACTTTCACAGAGAAATCAAGTAAAACAAAGCTACAGGCAGGTCAAGTAAAGTTCAAACAGAGCAAACCTGAAAATCCTTAGTCCTGAGTCCCTCAAAAATCAGTAAAAAGTTCATGGTCTGTTTCCAGCAATGGCAATACTGTCCTGTATTCTGTAATATTTTGAATTTTTTTCTACTCTTTACTTGTTTATTTCTGTTTTTACCCATTTGCCAAGTCTGTTTTATCTGATCCTTTTTCTCATGAATGATACATTGAGTAGGGGTAGCAATTTGCAGAAAGAATGTCATAGTGTATAAATATTTGTTTTTATCAACAAAGCCTATGGGTGTAACAATGTCAATCCAGCATTCATTATGTTTGGTAGTACACTTTTAAAGCTATATGTCATATGTTCCCTTCCATTAAAGAGACAGGGAAATTCCACTAATCCAATGCAAATCAGGAAAGAGTATAATTATAGTAACCATGAGGAAAAAAAAGGAGCAAATGACACCAGGTGAGAATTTATTGCCTTTAATATGTTGTATTCTTACCAATATTCATCTCATAGTAATACCACCTGGTGGCTTGCTTAAAGAGGAAAATGTGAATAGCTGAGAAGGAAAAAGGCATAAGACATAACCTGGGAGGCCAGAGTCTGTTATGCCAGCTTTACTGTCAGTGTTGGAAAGACAACAAAGGGTAGAAATTCAGACTTTATTCCACAAAAATTATTAACCAAACAACAGTGGAATTTTGTTTGTTTGTTTATTTCCTTGCAACTCATTCCTTGAGTATTTTTCCTGCTATGGGGTTCTTCAGCTGTAGGTATTTTGCTTTCAGAGCCATAATGCAGTGAAATTCCTTTATGAACCAAAGATAAGTTCTCATAAAGCTATGTAAAGTAAGGCTTTTCAGAAAACTAATAAGAATAATTCTTCATAATAATTTTATTAGTTGATGCTCAGTGCAGAAAAACACAGATGAAAGCATAACCAATCCCCTAGACCAGAAAAATTACAGCCCAAATATGAGGCCACTATTTTCTGTATCAAAATATTTGCTGATTTATATAATCACACCTTCACATGTCTAACTTGCATTTCACTTGCTTCAGTGGAAAGTGCATGCAATTATTATGTACATAATTCCTAGAATACACAAGTTATTACAAAAATTGCTATATATAATTTAAGTGATATGTATTTGTATTTGCAATCACATTGTGTTAATACATATTATTTACATATTTTATCATTGTTTCTTTGTACAATTTTCATTCTTAAATATCAGGTACAGTTTTGGGAACAATAACAGTGAAGAAAAATAAATCACCTTTGCATTAGAACTCGTTTAAGAACAAGAGTTGAATGATAAGTTATGGTATCTCATGAGTTAGTCAAGATTTGGCTTTCTTTGCCACAGCAGAACACATTTTTCTCACATTGACCTTGTTGTCCACCAGGACCCCCTGGTCCCTTTTCCCAGAGCTGTTCCCCAGCCAAGTAGATCCCAGCCTGTAGTGCACTCCTGGACTATCTTTTCCCAGGTACAAGACCTTACACTTGTCCTTGTGAAACTTCATCAGGTTCTTCTTAGACCACGTTTCCAGTCTATCCACGTCTTCCTGCAGGCTGGGTATCTCTTCCAAAATGTCCTCTTCGCCACTCAGTTGGGTGTCATAAACGAATTTCATCAGGGTACACTTGTTCCCATCATCTGCTTCAGTTATGAAGATATTAAACAGCATTGGGCTCAATATCAATCCCTGCAGAACACACTTATGACAGATTGCCAGTTTGAAGAAGAGCTATTTACCACCCTCTGGGTGCAGCCTGTTAGTCAGTTCCTCATCCACCACGCAGATCACTTGTCTAGACCATAATGCATCAGTTTCTCAAGTAGGATACTGCGAGAAATTGTATTGAAAGCCTTGGAGAAATCCAGATAGACACCATCTGCTGCTCACCCCACACCACCCAAGTAGGTTACTTTGTCATAGAAGGCAATTAGGTTTGTCAAACACAATTTTCCCTTGATGAATCCATGCTGGTTTTTCCCAGTCATGTGCTTCATTTGACTTTTGATAGTCTCAGGATGTAGTCATTCTATAGCTTTCCCAGGGACTGAAGCAAGACTGACAGGCCTATAACTGCCTCTGTCCTCCTTTAACACTGTCTTGTAGATGGATGTGATATTTACCTTTTTCCAGTCTTTCGGGACATTGACCAATCTCCACAACTTCTCAGAGATTATGGAGAATGGCCTCATAACAACATCATCCAGCTCCCTTAATATCCTCAGCTGGATAATATCTGGGCCCAGTGATTTATTGGAGTCAAACTCCTGTAATATTTAACATATGATCAGATTTCCTTCACTGACAGTGGGTCTCTCTTTACATCAACCTGGATTTTTGTTCCAAAGAAGGGAAGAAAATGTTGAGAATCTCCGCATTTTCAGCATTGTTGATGACTGATTCACCTGTCCTGTTTAATAATGAGCCAATACTTTCCTTCTGTTTCTGCTTGTTGTTGTTGTACCTGAAGAAACTTTTCTTGTAGTCTTTGACATCTCTGGCAAATTTCAATTTGAGCTAAGCTTTTGCTATTCTCTGCATGCTCTGAGAGTTCACTTGTAGTTCCCAATGGGTATTCTTTTCCTATCAGCTTGTAAAAGGAAACCGATTTACCTTTTTCCACTCCACAGGTTTCACTTCTAGACTTAAAAAACAAACCCCCAAAACCCAAACAAACAACAAGCTTTATTTGCTTTTGTCTTCCACTAACTCAATTCCTCAGAATGTTTTATATTTATCTCTATCTGGTATTCCTTGCATAAGAAAAATGAGATTCTTTGGAAGTAGGTTTTTAGACAGCAGTGCCCATGTTGTTTCAGACAGTGGTGTAAGGAAGAGGAGCAGAAGAGGCATAAGTTTGGGACTGTTGTTTAGACACTCTACAAAAAAATTAGCCTCTTTTGTTTAGTAGATACAGCTAAAGCAAATAAAAATAAGATAAAAGGTGTAGTGCTTCCATATTTAACATTGGAACTCTATTTACAACATCACATTAACATTATGATTATTGCTTTGGAAATACCTCTTACACTGTTGAAAATGATGATGACAAACTTCTACCCTCCTTTCCGCAGTGAAGAATTTCCTCAGACTTGGTGAGCTGAGACCTGTGTGTGTCACTAGTCTTGGTGAGAATATGATTCACTATTTGACATGGTAAAAGTGTTGAAATTCATTAGAACTTTAACTGAGAGAGTAACATTTTGTAGATTTTTATTAAGTACATTATTTTATCTAGTTACAGGTTAACTTGTCCATATTAAATTAATAATTATTGTAAATACAGAATTTTATTCTTTCAGAGAAAATGGGACCTTCAAGCTCAAGCTTTCTCCTTTTCTCTTAATTTGAGTTGCATAAAACTAGTGGTTACACCACGCAGACTAAAAATGTCTTTCCTAGAACAAAAAACAAAAGATTGGAGAAAAATCAGGAAATAGCAATCATTTCTTTGTTTCAATGAAAAAAAGACATGGATATTTTCTACATTTGTATTGCTTTTAAATACATACTAAATCATTAATTGTACATTCTTGTTCCTTTATGGCACATTACACAATGGTGTAGCAGACTGCAAGTTAAACATTTGTAACATATCAGATGTTACTAAACTGAGACATAGACTGAGAACAATAAACTGAGATGTCAGTGCAAATAGACAGACTCTGAGATCAAACTCAGCTTCTAATTTCCCACTTGCTCCAGAAATTAATGTTCTTTAAAAACTGGCTGAATATGGCTATCTGAATAGTATTTATATATATATATGGTATATATAATATACAGTATTTCTAATGTATGCAAGAAAGAGGGTGAGGGAAGGATCAAAATTGTTAAGTATGCTCTTTGAAAATTAGTCTTTAAGTTTGATATTGAGCAGACTTTGACCTGACCTTCCAGAGACTCTTCCATTCATGTTGGATTGCCTGGGTTTCATATGCAGCTCATTATTCTTTCAAAGGCAGCAGTTACATTTAAGATTTCTAGTCTGACTTTAGTGCATAACCCTCATTCTATATGTGATTGTATATTTCCCTCTTATGCAAAATATTTATGCATGAACATTCTGAAGACTGACGATTCAGAGGTTTCGTATTGGTTTTGTAGTATCAAGAAACTAAATTAGGATAATCTGGATAAACTCATGGGAAAAAATCTTTAAGAGGCCTGGCCTTCATAATCACCATTAGTGTCTCTCCCTTTTTCTTGCTGTTGTGCTTGGACTATATGGGGTATGTAAGTGAGAGTTTGGCTGCAGCTCTGCTCAACAGTGTTTCTGCCTCTCTGCTTCAGCCATCCTCCATTTCATCCAAGTCTGGTTTTGTCATGCAGTACAGAGAGTAATCCCTAGATCAAGAAGGCTCCCCTATTCTATATCACACTTGGGCTGCACCTGGCCTTGAATATATTTTTCTTAGCACAGGTGTTTCCAGAAATTATTTCAGGAATTAGCACTGTTGACTGCACATATTCTAAGACAATGTACATAATATGCAGCTTGTGTAGTTCATTCTAGAATAAATGAAAAAAAGTGGGAACAGATTTTATAGTCATTAAACAAAAATGTAGGAGTGGATTTGTGACTGAGATATTCAGATAGCAGTCTGATTGCTCCTGCTTTGCAGGAAGAGTATGGCCATGCTTATTCTTAAGATTTCTCAGATCTGCTTAGAGGGATTAGATGCACGATAAAGTGTGAACAGATATGGCTAGCCTCAACCATAAATACATGTAAGCTCATATTAGCATTACATAAAATCCCAAAGAGAGTAAACAATACAACTGGAGTTGTTTTCTGTCAATTGTTTTTCTCTCTGGATGAAATGCCTGGCAAAACAGAAAACTCTTTTAGGAAATAGGGAAGATAGAAGCTGCAGTGGAGGAGGGTTGATAGAGAAAGGAAAATTGAATATCTCTCTTCCAGGCCTGACAGCAGAAAATAATATGTTTGTGAGGCCTCCATGCTCTCCAAATGTGAGTAACAACAGATCTGTGACATATTATAAAACCAGACTTAGATAAATTAATAGGGATAATGATGTATCGATTAAGCAATTGATATAGTTGAATAAAATGGACACATTTCTGCTATAAAAAATTAAAATATTACCACCACACATCAAAAAATTTTCTGTCACAGAATATGTGGAAGTTTTGTTCATTACTTGGTTTTGACCTGAGAACAGGTGATACAAAACATCTGTCTTGTTTGCAGTAGGTACCTGAACATGTTACTAGTGCACACTCAAACACAGAGAGGTATAACAAATCCATTTGAAATACTCTTGTGACACACACAGGTAAACTGCAATCACAGGAGCTCTCCTAATCAATATACCTTATGATGAAAACATCACTCATATTGCATAAGTCTGCACTTAATAATGTGATAGAGTGTAAAAAGGAGCAAGAAATACACACCTGAATCCTAAATATTTCAACTTTGACTGAAAAGGTATACTAGGGCTGTCTCTTATAAATACATTACAGGAGTCTGTGGTAGAAATGGTTGTGGTTACAGTGGTGCCTGCTGATGAAACACAGTACAGGTGATAAACCTCACAATATCATTAGAAAATCTATCGAATACATCATATTATGTTCTTTTATGACTTTCCAGTAGGATGTAAAAGAACAGATGACTATCAACACTAAAATGAAGACATAGGAACACTTACTTTAAAAGAACACAATCTGAGAAAGTTTTTATAAAATCAAATCAGTTCCATAATGAAGTCAAATTATCTTGGTCTTTCTGAATTATGTGGCATCTTTTAATTTAGCCTGTGCTCAGCTATAAACTTGAGTGATTCTAAGTAAATACTGTAATGAAATAATATGGATATGATATTGCTGGCTGCTGAAAATATTTATTTGAAGATATTTTTACTAACTTGGCTCAAAAATTTTTTCAAAAATTGCATAATTATAGACCTTCTATTCTTTGTTTTCACCTAACATTAGGTGTTACATTAAGGTTATCCTTCTCTTGCTCTTGTAGGGGGGTTTGACTAGATGATCTCCAGAGGTCCCTTCCAACTCCTAAATTTTGTGGTTCTGTGATTCTCTGACTGCGTAAGCTTTGTTCAGCAGTAACTAAAGCGTCTCTGTGTGACCAGTGCTGTTTAGGAGGAATTTCTTTACTGAAAGCGTTGTTAGCCATTGGAACAGGCTGCCCAGGGAGGTGGTTGAGTCACCATCCCTGAAGGTGTTTAAGAGATGGGTGGATGTTGCGTTAGGGAGCATCATTCAACAAGTTGATAGGGCTAGGACAAAGGCTGGACTCGATGATCTTCAAGGTCTTTTCCAGCTGTAACTGTTCTATGATTCTATGATTCAGCTGGACTCTCTCCAGCAGCTCCCTATCCTTCTTGAGTTGGGCGGCCCAGAACTGGACACAGTATTCCAGGTGGGGCTTCACCAGGGCAGAGTAGAGGGGGAGAATAAGCTCTCTGGATCTGCTGGCCACGCTCCTCTTAATGCATCCCAGGATGCCATTGGCCCTCTTGGCTGCAAGGGCACATTGCTAGCTCATGGGCATCCTCCTATCCACTAGGACT
>VWZO01012996.1:35547-60376 GCA_013396975.1 Bucco capensis
TCCAGATAGATCATATCCACAGGTCGTCCCTTGTCCACTGAGGTAGTCATAGTATCATAGAAAGCCACTAGGTTTGTCAGACAGCATCTGCCCTTAGTGAAGCCATGCTGACTGTCTCTGATCACCTCCCTCTCCTTCATGTGCCTTATCAGATCTTCTAGGAGAATCTGCTCCATGATTTTCCCAGGCACAGAATCTAATTTGCCACTTCCAGAAGATAGTGCTTAGTGCTAGTATCAATGCCTGTCTCAGAGAAGCACAACCACTGCTGTTTCCATTTCTTTTAAGTTTCATGTGCATTAGTGTAAGGTGCTTTATAGCTCATCCTTTCTGCTTTCCTCAAATTATCATCCTTTTGATCACTAGACTGCACACATTTCTGGCTTGACATGGCCAATTTCAGCTGACATTTCCAGTCCCCCAGAGTTAGTTAGCCTGGTATTAATTAAAACATTGTATTAGACTATTATAATTTTTCTTCTTCATTGTAATGGATCTTATGCTATTTTTAAAATTCTGCTTCTTTGAGATAGAAATAATTTCCTAATCTTACTTTTCTAAGCAGAAGTAACATATTGAATTACCAATCTGAGTGCTACTTAATGAAGTTCTTACATTAATCTTCCCCTTCCAACCCTTATTATTGGATTACCCTTTATCTTTAAACTTCACAGAATGTGTCAGAAAATAAAGAACATCAAATATACGCTGCACATCAATTTTCAAAACACCTAAAGCTAACATCTGTACAGAAATAGCTTTTGCAAATTTCTGATTAAAGCCCTAGTTGATCATTCAATGCATTCAGTAGACATCTGGAATGGCTGTTATTTCATACAAGCTCATGGATCTCATTACCAATCAACATATTCTTCTAATAAAATTCGCATGTTAAAGAGTAGATTTACTAAGAAAAATCACTACTCAATGCCTGTACATCCTGATATATTCCACTAACTCCCTAGCCTTATCAGATCAAGGTCATACTTGCTTACCTTTTTGTCAATAATTAGAGTTAATTGCTTATTACATCAATTAAAACACCAAACAAGCTGAGAGCTAGTATTGAAACTTATTCCATCTGGTGCCTCAGTCCCTTCACTATACATATGGGGAAACATAGGAGACTTTCTTACATGTGTCAGTGATGCCATAATTTGAAGAGATTGGACCGAATCCATTTACCTTTAAGCCAGTATAGTCTGAATTTCATCATTATTTGTGAGAATCCATTATTTTGTAAAAAATTAATAGCAATAAAGATGTCTGACAGGTGAAGGTAGGTCAAGAGTCGAGGTAGACTATTGGACTGTATGTTTGATTTGCAAGAGATAAGCATGTATTTCTTTTTATGTTCTGAGTCACTGGGAATCCTCTATAGCAAAAATCCTAGAGCCCTTTAGACATTATACTATCATTTCTGCAGCAAAAACAGACTTGAAATTTGGATTTTCATGCCTCTTGGTACAGAAGGCAAAAGGAGATGCTATATCATCTGGGATCACTGAACATTTAGAACCTGTAGTATTCCATCCTCAGAAAATGTATGATTTTGTTCAAACACATTTGTGTGTATGGATTGTTATAGGGTATGTAAATGACTGGAGGTATCCATCTTTTCCTCCCTTGACACCCCTGACTGTTACTGTGTCTGTTTGTAAACTCTCAGTGGGGGGTAGCCCTCTCCACCGGCTGAGCCGTGCGGGCAGGAGCCGAGCAGGCTGTGACAGGTCAGCACGGCAACCTACACCCCTGCCCTGGCGGTTCCTGTCTGCACTGGATACAGTGGGTGCCGGCAGGGGCAAGCCCCAGCGACAGAGGCAGGCGACCACCGCCAGAAGTGATGTGTGCCCTGCTGGGTGGCAGTGACAGCAGTCCCCGGAGCGGCGAACAGTAGCAGCCAGCATCTGTGAGTCCCAGAACAGCAGCAGCGGCGGTAGCAGAAAGAAGTGGCGACGCAGCTGCAATGCAGCCATGGTGTGGAAGGCAGAGGCACTCTGCTCCTTCAGAGAAGATGGGAGAGGGAATGCATGGTCTCCTCCATCTTGGCTGGAATACACTCGGGCGGCTGGACCATCCCTTTGTCTCCTGTCCACTCATCCATCCATCACCATCATCTACCACCCAGGTTTCCTTCATATTCCATCTCATCTGCCTCCTCATGTTAATCAGACTGCACCCAGGCAGGTTTTACTGCGAGTGGGGGGGCAGCCGGTGGTGTGAGGGGGAAATGGGAGGGTTTGTCCCATTCTGTGTTTCATTGTTATATGTATATATTTGTATTTATTTTTTTTCTCTGTTAAAAGATATTCTTTACAACTCACCCCCAGCCTGCAGAGTGAATTATTCATTTTCTTTCCTTTTTTGGGGAAGGGGAAGGTTCCTAACGGGGTCATCTCCCAACTTGTCTTATCAAACCAGGACACGGATGTTGTTGTCAATTATGCTTACTGTTGTACATTATGCTTACAAAGCATATGTATTAGCAACATGGGATTCACTGTTCTGCAAATACAACAAGATTTACGAGTGACATCAAATAAACAAAGGGGGGAAATTGCATTGATGACCCTTGCTTTGAATAATTAATCCCTACAGTGCTGAAACTCACTGCAAAATCTCCACTTTAGCAGATGACAACACCATTCTCTCAAACATCAATATCTCAGTTAAGACTGCAAGTGTGAAGTCTTTGCAGGCACTGCCTTCATACTAAACAATCAAGGACTTATGTTTGTGAATTAGCTGTAGAACAATGGCATGTACCTTGCTTCCTAGAGAACACAAAATTGTTTAAGAGTTGTTTAATTAAGGTTAATCCAATTTTGTCATTAGCAATTTCTATAACATGAATAAAAAAAAAAGATGCCCAACTGCATTCCAGTTTTTCTGCAAGAAAAAAATATTGTGTTTCTTTTCCTTTTGCAAAATATTATAAAAATTGTTTTCCAGTGAAATTCCTGCTGAAATAAGTCTTAGCTTAGCATTTCTCTCTTATACAGCTCAGTTGTCAATGGTTACTGTGTAGAACTGCAAGTATTACTTTACAAATCTAGTGTGTTAATCACCTTTACAGATTTTTCAGCTAACCTCACCTGCTCAACAAGCTATGATTTTTCTAGTAGAACTAATATATTTTTGCAACACCACCTCCAAAAAATACACAAAGTGGTTATTTTAGTGACAGCTTCCTGCAGTACAAGTTTAAGTTTTGAGCTTCTGCTTTTAGTGTGATATTTTCTAAACTAGCAAATATGGCAGCTCAGAATGCTTTTTTTTTCCTAGTGAAAGATAAATTGCTTATAATTTGAATTCTTGTTATGAATTAATTATCTAATTTTTTTATAAATCTAATAGTTCTTATGTTTGGAAATTTACAGCTTCTCAGGATATATTAATAAGTAAAAATAATTAGTTTTATTGACTGACAGTGATGTTTTTGATTTCTAATATAAAAATAAGTTTGCATTCATTCTGGTTGCCACGACAACAATATGGATTAGTTATCCCACAGAATATTCTTGAACGCTTTCATCATTTTGCAGTTTGAGTTTACTTGATAGACGTGGTCAGTATTTTGAATTCCTTAGTTCTTCAATTTGGTTTTGAAGAAAATATTCTCATATCCTCTTGGGAAAATGTAGTTTGATGGGAAAAACTTGGTGTAAAATGAAGACAATTTATGACATACACTCTGTAAGCAGCAATGTTCCATTCTTAAACAGTTGAGTTCTAAATATCTGGTGTAATTATCACTGTATATTTTAAATCAGTAACAAAAGAGTGTCATTCAGTGTCATATTCAATCAGATTTGCTAGAAATATTTGACTTTAAACACAGTAATGATTATCTCCTTAATTGAAGCAGCAAGAAACAGAACATGACATAGGAATCCATAGAAGTCCTCATTAAAATTTAACACAAAAAAAAGCAGCCAAAACTGTCATGAGACTCTGTAACTCAAAGATTTTATGTGATATATAATTTAAAAGACTTTAAGAAATTAATTCAGAAAATAGAAAAGTTGTTCCTTTCAGTATGTTTGTTCTGTACTCATAAGGCCAGAATTAGACGTGCTTATTGTATTGGTATCAATAAATTTTAAATTTCAGAAGTAGATCCACAAGATGTTGATGTAGTGGTGTTAGAAAATGTGCAGTACATCTCATATGTTGAAGGACTCAATAGATTACATGGAAGTTTTAAGCAGCATAGTAGGGATTTACAACATATTCCATCTTGAACTGGTCAATAGAAAATGAGCAAGTAGAATGGACCTGAAACCCTACATCTTTCATGGTCTATAAACTTACTTCTGAGCTGCAAGAAGAGGTTATTGTCAGACTTGGATTACTAGTTTCAGATTCTCTTCTCAGGTTAGATGTGTAACCTTTTCCTTTTGTAAAGTGAAGAGTCTCTCTTTTTCTTTAAATAGTATTGGTGGTTGTGCCATTATCTTTTATGTATCAGCTCAGAGATTAGACCAGTGAACTAAGAAGTACAAAACCTGGATTCTGTAAAATCATCAGCTTTAGAGAATTTTTACCCATTGTTCTCAAATTTTTGATGAGGATTTATTCTACTCATGGTGCCTTCCTCCCTCTGCCACTGAACATAGCATCATGGGATATATTTCAAGACTTAAGGGATCAAGAAAAGAAAAGAATGAGAAAGAAAGAGCCTAGAGATCTCAGACACAGACCTGTCAGGATGAATCCTCTGGCTCCAGCTCTGTCAAGCTGTTTTATGTATTTTCTTTAATAATTGCTTAATGACAATTGCGTTATCTGAAATTTCTGTTCTCATGGATGGTGTCCAAACACAGCAGGATTTTCACAGTGCTTAAAGATCAGATAAAAAGGAAAAAAAAAGGGGGGGGGGGGGGGGGGGGGGGGGGGGGGGGGGGGGGGGAAAGGGAAAGGAAGAGGAAAAGGAAAAAGGGAAGGAAACAGGGAAAAGTGAAAGGGGAAGGGAAGGGAGAAGGGAAGGGAGAAGGGAAGGGAGAAGGGAAGGGAGAAGGGAAGGGAGAAGGGAAGGGATTAAAGAAAATATAATTGTTTGTCAGCAGGATGGAGACTTACTGTGGCAGCCAGCAGTACCACAGTCTCTACCAGCCTGGATGTAAGTATTTTTTTCCCAATGGATAACCTACTTATGTACCATTAAATCTATTCCATACTGGCCATTAGATACATACTGTTGAAACAGTTCATATACTAAGTTTTACAACAGTTTGAATGTAAGTAAATTCCTATAATGCATTTAAGGTTTCTTTATTTTCATCCAAGACCACCTTTGCCATCACACTGCTGCTTTGTCTGTAACTGCTGATGCAACATTTGATCCTAATCTACAATAAATCTTGAGGTGATCAATCGGAATAGAAAAAAAATTGGTCTGAGGTGTAGCAGACTTATATGCAGTACTTGTTGGTGGTGAATATCTCATTTTCACCTTATGCTTATTTAAAGATAGGATTTTAGAAAAGTTGTTGCTGTGTTACAATCAGTCTTGATGTATAGACACAGTTTAGCTAAATGATTCCCTCACAGAACTGGAGCTAATGGTCATTAGCTGAACTTGAGCTACAAATGTGGCACTTCACATATTACTTAAAAGAATTACAACAAAATAATATTTTAGGAAATTAATTTTTTACTCTCACTCTACATCACTAAGATTTCCATAATTTAAAAGCCATTTGTTGGCATGGAAACATCAACTTAATTAAAAATTGATTAAACTAATTAACCTAAAACATATCATACTACAGACTGTTTGATTTAGAATACATTAGAGAAAATAGCATATTCTTCATTATCATTTTCTGTCCTTTATCTATTGAAAATGTTTTGTTTCTGTAAGAATTTACATGCTGGAACTTCAGGCTATCTCCTGAAGGTAAGGACATTGTTGAGAAATTATGTTACGTGTTCCTATTTCAGAAAAGGTGGACCCTGTGTGTATATCTGTTGTTTATCTGTCATGACAGTTTTGCTTTCTACTTGTCCATCAGATACCACCAAGTGGCATATCATCTTCCTTTCCAGCTGCAAATCTTGCTTCAGATTTGATGTGCTGACACACCAGAAATTGATTGGGTTAAACAGGAAATGAAGATAGAAGTAGCAAAATGATCCATTCTCTTCTACCAATCTGTTTAATTATGGTATGACCAAAGTAAATGGGAAGTATTTAGCTAAATACTTTCCCTGGAGAAAGAAGCCTTAAAGGTTCAGAGCTTTTTTCCCACAGCCACCTTCTCTCCCAATAATCCCATCATACTATATGATTTTCCACTTGTATTAGGGTTAATAAGCAGTTGTTTCTTATGTACAATCTCCTTTTCATTTGAATGACTTTGGATAGTAGCCACAGTTCCTAAAGGAAATATTAAAAATTTCATTCATTGTCTGACATTATATCAGTGATTGCATCAGCATTACTTCATGGATCTATATACATTACTTAGTGTTATGCTAGCTAGATTCTGAATTACTCATTATAAACTTCAATTGAAAGGTCAACTCTTAATGCAGTCTGCAACCTAAGCTTCATGAAAACAGACTTTCTACAAGGCAAAAGGATGATGACCTTGTGCTCAGGCTGAGAAATCATAGAGTTCAGGGTCAGACTTGTGAGATTCTTTTTTTTTTTTCCAGTTTTGAATATATTAAAATGAAAGGGAGCTGGTATATGTATTTTTTTCTAATATGAAGAAACAGCTCTTTGCAATAGAAATCATGTAATCCAACAGGCAGCTGCTGCTTCACTCAAATGCAGAGCTCAGATAATGTCAAAATGTTGTATCTATGACATGTAGCATGTCTATAAATGTGGAGAAAAATCTCAAATATCTCAATACAGCTTGAATTCTTGGATTTCACTCCTCAGTTCTTCTTACTCTTCTTATTCCCAGCTGGGGGCTGAAGGAGATAGAAGATTGAAATCCTATTTAAAAAATATAAATATTGCAGTATGCTCTTGGGTGGTTATAGACACTTGTCCTAAAATGCTGTGGTTTCATTTCTTGCAGGATGTGAAAGATCTATTTTATTGAGCAACTCAGTGCCATTCAGCCCTTAATACTGCACATAGTGAAGGCTGCTATGCCTAGCAGGTGGCCTCAGGGTTCCCTGTCAGCATTTTTGTCATGCACTGCAGGAAGAGTAAAATCATTCATACAATTCTGAGAAGTCCAAACACTTTAATATTATTCTAGGTTTCCACTTAAAATATAAATATCAGTGACCTCTCAGAAGATTATTTT
Organism: Bucco capensis; assembly: GCA_013396975.1. NCBI lineage: Eukaryota > Metazoa > Chordata > Aves > Piciformes > Bucconidae > Bucco > Bucco capensis. The sequence goes on from VWZO01012996.1 coordinate 42,819, forward strand.
ATTTTAAAAGACCTCATTTGTATGACTGGTTGGTGCAGTGATGTCCCTACTCAAAACCATATAAGACTACTGCTTTTTCTTTGCTAGCATGAAGCTTGTTGACTAGAGAATCATAACAATACATAAGAGTCAAAAATAATATACAAGTTTTGTGGCATAGCACAAGTGTATGAGGAAGAAACACATAGGAAAATCCAGTGTGTCCAAAACCTTGGGGTGATTCAGATGAAGCTTCCAAGAGGGAAAACATCTCATACTCAGTGCTAGAAAAGTAAAATTGAAAAAAAATTCTAAGTGTCAGGGATTTTATCCTGTGCACTTAGCTGAAATACAAATTGTGGCCCACTGAGGAAAGGCTGAAAGTTCTGACCCTGTGCTTTGAAAGGAAATCGTGAACTCTGAAAGAGATTAGATGAAACTCAGTTCCAGTTGTTAGGGCAAAATATCCATGCCTACGTAACCTAAAACTATGGCTGTGATTTTAACCTGAGAATCGTATACGACCAGACATGAAAAAAGGGATTTAAGCATCTAAAGGTATAGATAGTGACTTAGCAGGGTCTTACAAGTTTAATGAGCACTTGGATACCTACTTCCCACATGGAGATGCTGCATTCTATATAACACCAGTACATTTTTATCATATAACTCAAGCTTTTAGAGCTCAGAGACACTTTTGATATTTTGTTCTAATCACCTTGCTAAAATATCTGAGAAAGAGTATTTGTTTCCTAAACCCATTCTCCAAATACAGTATGAACCCTTTAGGTGACAAAAAATCAAACACTAATACTAAACGTGGAAAAGAAGCATCAGGGATTTGGTAATGCATTTTTCAGCTTCTGTATCCCTAACACCAAACAACACATTTTAAAAATGTCACTGCATATATTTATGTGACTGTGTATATTTTTAAGACTTTTCTCCACAGAGGAAGAAAAGGATTGGGTTTTTTTATGGCCTGAGAAGTATCTGATAAATTGTTAAATATCTGTTACTTTCAGTATAGTATATCTCCTTAAGCAATGGTGACCAAAATTTATGACTGTGTAACCAGTTTCTTCTGTAGGTGTTTTGATTCAGAGTCATATTTTTCTGTGGCATATTACGAGGCAAACTCATTCAAGTACACTCCTTCTTTTTCTTAGCAACTGAATTGAAATTAAATTTCATAAATAATGAAGTACAAATGGCATAAGTGAAGAGTACATGCAGAAACATCAAAAATAAAATAAATAAAATAAAATAAAATAAAATAAAATAAAATAAAATAAAATAAAATAAAATAAAATAAAATAAAATAAAATAAAATAAAATAAAATAAAATTAAAATAAAATGCAGTCTAATTTGGCAATGTTTTTGTCACTTCAGGAACCTTATTATTTGTCTGAAACATAAATATTTGTATTTTCTAATAAAATAGTTGCTTCCTTTCTCCTATAAATCCTAATTTATTAAGGAAGATGAGTATACTTAACCATAAATATGTGTATATTTACTTTATGATTCAAGGTTATTCATTTTTTTAAAGATAGACTTATTCTTGCATACCATGTTGAAGAAATACTTAAGGTCATGTTTGTGATTTTGGAAAAATAACTTATATAACTATGGTACTGTAGTATGTTCTGTCCAAGGAGTGGAGCTTGTATTATTTTGATGCAGATAAACAGATGGAGAGATAGATTGTGTAGGAACCAGAACATTCAAACATTTATGGAAGAATTTGGTACTATAAACACAGGCAAATTGGAATTGACAACAGTATAAAGCATGTGGCTCCATTCCTTTAAGTTCAGGCAGCTTTTGAGTTTTATATGAAGATACTAATAGTTTTATTTATCAGCCCAGAGCAAGGATCCTTTCCTCAAGCATTTGCTCAATTCCTGTAAAAAAAGGGCAAGAATTGTAGGTCTCATTTGGGTCAAAATGATTGTTATTGTTAAGATATTCTCCATAGATGAAACCTACTAACAATTTTGTGGTGGGGAAAAAAAAGGCAATTATTGCAAGTGCACTATAAAAAAAAATTGAAATGTTGGTTATACAGGAGTATACAGTCCTTGTCAAGGGTGGGGGCATAGTACATTGCAGTAAGACACTTCTCAGTACTAACAAGAAAGCCTTGGAAGCATCATGCCTTCTCCAGATTTGTTTCTTTAATTCTGTATTTAAGTGCTAAGCATTTGGGCTCACTTTTTTTTGTTTCGGCCAGATGGACATTTCAGTCAGTTATTACTTTGGTTCATAAAAATAGTACTTTGACAAAGCATTTGTCCTAGATCAGATATGACAGTTATAAATGAAAATATAAGGTGGAGTTAATATTCCCATTATTTTAAAGATTTACCAATATTCTAAGAACATTAATTCAAAGATTAAGTAAAAACACTTACATATATAAGAGCAAGCTCTGGTCCCCATGAAGAATCAAACTTCCAGTGTCATCCATGGCAGTATAATTTAATCATTAGTCACTTAGCTACAGACTAGAAACAAAACACAGAAAATTTAAAATTACATTATTAATATGGAGAGTCTGGTCAGAATCTGGATATAATACACATTGCTCTTTTTGAAGTGAATGATTTGCAAAGACAACCACAAGGAGAAGACACAATTTTGCCAGAAGCTCATTATCTGATGTCAAAGCAAATTGTATGTTTTATATCTGTGGCTGACAATGTTTCAGCTTTTGCTGAAAAGGCTGCATTTTCTACTGCATTGTGCCTCTAATAAAATGTCACTGTTCAGAAGGAAGAGAAAATGCTTAGAGTCTCCTTTTTTTTTTTTTTTTTTTTAAATGATAAGATTCTTTTAAACATAAGTTTAAAACACAAGGCTGGACACTGATTTGTTTTTGTTTGGTTGTTTTTTTTGCCATCTTACTTGCTTACTTGTTTCATTAATAATCACTTGCGTATTTGTTGTGTTCCCACTCTTGTGGTTATTGTACATATTCATATTTTTAAGGAAGAAAGTGAGATGATTAAAAATATCCTAAGGCAAGTGTAAAATTTCATACAACCCTCATATAGGCTTTGTTATTTGCTGACTTACATCCAACTGTTATATTTTCAGTCTTACCTCACTATAATTTTAAATTGTTTTGACTTCAGTAACATTATGCAAAATTCACAAAGATCTGAAAGGAAAAAGTAATTATGTTGTATTGTCTGTTCAAGGAATATTAAAACAAACATTCACTATAAAAATGTAAAAATTGTGTGCTCCAAAAATTGAAGATTTCTCATTGAAGATATTTTCTTCTTGAGTGTTTCTTGAAGATTTACATTCTGCTACTGATGTTTGCTAAGTAGTTGTTTAAAAATAGCACTGCAGTCACTCTTTTTCCTCTCTGTTTGTGCTTTCAAGGGGAAAATTAATTACACATAGGGATTAGTGTTTAGGAAACTGAGACTATAGCTATATTATCAAGAAGCATTCCACAAAAGGAGCAGATCTGCAGAGTAGAGCAGGAAAACCTTGTTACATTTTGGAGTATTTTTTTCCCAGTTGAGTTAGGAGGTCAGTTTTTCTCAAAGTATTTAAGACAGCATTTCTTTTGCCAATGACAACTGTTAAACAGCCTAGCGATGAAGAGCAAAGAAACACCTTAAAATTGCAAATTCATTAACAAGTGAATAATAGATAAAATTAAGGAGATTATTTTCTAATAACTCTCCTGGTGGCCAATGCAGAATTCCTTATAAGTTGCACCACGTAAAATCCTAAGGCAGAGAAAGAACTGTACACTGATTTCCTTTCATGGGTTGAAGACAAGTTACTGTATCTAAGACTGGATTCAGATATAACCTTCTTGTTCTGTATATTGCATATGTCCCCATTTTCACCCTGATATTTTTCATATTATCTAAACATAAAAGGGGAGAGAAAGGGAGCAGTCCATACACAATGGTGAATACAGAGGCAGCCATAACATGTGTATGGCACTGAGATGTATTAGATATTTAAAAAATTCTGTGAGTTTTTCCACACTCACTGTGCATTCAGCATAGTGGGTCTCATTCTGGCCTGTCTTAATACAATATGCACTCTATAGTTATACTTATCAATTTTTAAAAAGATAATATTCTACTATTAAGCTATTACTGTACCTTTAAAAATATAAGTAGATGAGATAATTAACTTGAATGCCATGTAGACTACTTTATAAACCAAATTTATTCAAGATAGCTTATTTTTAATTAGTTCTTAGCAGGCACTGCAGCTTTGATACTGATCTAAGCTATATTCCAGTGAAGGGTTTCATAAGTTTCTGTATCTTAAAGTTTCAATATAAAATTTGAAGAAAAATCAATTGTCCTAGTCCTGTAAAACTATCTCTAGTGGCCAATCCACCAAAAATGAGAATCAGGCTTATGTGCAGAGTTATGCAGGATCATGCTCGTAACTGTAGGTACTAGTTGCAGGTATTGAGATGTTTGTTGTACTAGTACTTCAATTTTAGCTACAACCCAGAGCTCTAAGAAGTAGAAAACATATAGAAGTGTATTACTCAGTGCACATATTTTCTTTTTTGTTTTTCTCTTTGTAGGAAGCGAGTATACTATCAGTATCTTTCCCTGGAAATTTTTTGGGTTTAATTACTAAAGAAAATCAAAACTGCTTTAGCATAAATGCTGAATCTGGCCCAGCAGAAGCATAGATCTGTATTTCTAACAGTATTTCTTTTGTACATATGTACAATGATAAAGCAGAGTCCAATTAGTGATGGGTGTCAAGAGGAAGCATAGATTTCTACACCCTACTCCAACTGAGAGTTACACACCATATAGATAAGAATTTACCAGTTCTAAAATAGAATTGGAAGCTGCACAGAGCACAATAAAGTATCATTCGGCATGAATTCTTTTGTTCCTCTGTAGGCAGTGATGAAATGTCATTGTCACAGCTTGGATTTGATTCTGACTTGGCTTAAACATGTTTCTATACTGAATTAGAGGACCTCAAATTGGCTTCCCTGTTGTGCAGATAATCTCTACATTACTGGGAAAATGCCCAAGTATATGAGATTCTGAGAAGGTTCATTAATTTTGCTCATGTTTTAGCTTCTACTAAAGGTATCTTCTGCCTCTCCATCCAGAAAAAGATGAACTCAACAATTCCTGGTTTCATTACTCAAGTCCATTCCATAGGAAGCCAAGAAAATAAGATAGTAAATATGGACTTTAACCCATGTGGTTATACATAATCTGAGAAAAGCCTAGAGAGCATACTTGAGCAACACCTGGATAAAAATGCTCCTGCCTTTTAGGACCATGTAGACATGCAAATTTTGCACTTTTCCAATATACATAAATGCCATCCTGTACACTCCATATCACATGTTAATGAAAGTATATTAATTTTCTCATAAACACCAGTCAAAATATATACCAGTCATTTTGCACTTCTACTGCAAACAGAATGAATTGCCATCATTCCTTTTTTTGCTCTAATGGTATGACAGTCTTTTTACAACAGAAACCCAACAAGAGTCATTGTTAGATTTAGCACAGATCTTAGCAGAGAATATTTATATTGATGAAACCTGCCAAGTTTCATCACTTTGTTTCAGTGTTTTCCTTCTATTTGTATGACCCAATTTTAGCTCAGTGATGATAACACTTTTTGATTTAAACTCACTTTGATATCAAGTCAGTTTGATTCAAAAATCCTGTTGAATTTAATTCATTTCAGTGTTTCCTGATGTGATGTTCTTGTACATCAGCAAGTATAGTAAGTTCTTTAAATTTTTCTCAACAGAGAATGGCAGCTTATAAAATTGCCAAACATCATAAAATTTGTATTGAGTCATTTTCTACTCTCTGATGAATAATCAACTTCAAATCTAGTTCTCACTTTAATTTTAATTCATTACTACATTATTTTCTGACAAGATGCCATATTATTTAGACACCAATTTCTTAACAAACAGAAGGAGAATATGCAAACATGATGTGCCAAGAATGTATGTTAGTGCCCTGAAAACTCCCAAGTTTGATAGATGATTATTTGCCTTGTTAATTGTTTTGACAAGACTATCCATTGCCATAGCTTTGCCACTATTTTTTCCTGTTCCTAATTCACACCTAGTATTTTCAGATAAATATCATGCTTCCTTCTGTGTTCTGCAGGTAGAAATATGTGAAGCCTGAGGCTCTAGGCTTGGCAATGAATTAGGTAGAGAGATATTTATTGCTGCAAGTTTTAGCAGTCAACTTTGCAATTTAATGTCTGAAAATGATCAAAACAATTTCTTAAGAACATAATATTTTTCATTAAAAATCCTGTTAGCCACAGTCAATAATACTTAATTTTATTTTAAATTTATATACCATGTACAAAATCCTTATTTAATAGAAAATGCCACTCAAGATAATGTGAGGAATATATAACATTTAGGAGATAAAAAAACTTTTAAAAATAAATTTCACACCTTGTAGGAAAATTGATAATGTATGTTCCTCATTTAAATCACAATCACTGTTTTGGTTTGTTTTGTTTTTAACATCATAATGTTATTTTTCTGACCAACTCAGACAAGATTATCTACCTTTTATGTCATACATGCAATCCATTAGTACAAAGCCAGTTCACTTAAAACATACTGGTTTTTATAGGAGGAATCAAAAATGGAGGCCTCACAAACCAGTGTTTACTGGACTAACCAGTAGATTTCATATTCAACAGGGACTACTGTCATATAGTCTGACAGCCTCTATTCCTTAATCATAAGGACTGTTTCATATCCAATTGCTTTGGTTGAAATAAAATTATATCTCTTATAAAATCTGCCCTATTAAGATATTTCCAATGACGAAATTAACCCACAAGGCCTTGGTTAGGTCTAAAGGTTTCTCTGAATGTTTTGTTTCCAGTCCCTACTTTTTCTAGCTATTGGACCTTACAATACAGCTGTAAGTGATTTTGAATTCTTGTTATTCCAATTTCTTTTCCTACATGGTAAATAAATTATTCAGTTGCCTAGACATAACCTTCTGCTTACCTTCAAAATGCTTTATGTATTCCTTATGGAATGCAGTCCACAATACAGTTTTATTTTAGAAAGCATAGCCTCCCACAGGTCCTGTGACATATTTGTAAACACTTTGTGGATCTCTTGAACATTCTCTGGTATCTTGAGGAAAGAGCTGAGATCATGAATATGGTGATAAAATCATTCCTGGAACTCCAAACTCATGGTATTTTCTTGGCTAGCTAAATATTTCAACGTTTTAAAGTCTATATTATAACAAATATTTTTCAATATTTTAATCCTACTTATTGACCCTTGATATATCATTCCAGTTGCTACATTTCTTCATCGTAATCTATGCAGTCTAGTTTTCTAGTGTAGAAATTACATGTACATCTCTACTCACATTGTTTGTCCTTTTTAACTAATAACATTTTTTTCTAACAGTTAAGAGTGTAGAATAACCAGCAGAGTTCATCTGGGTTTAAAACTGGTTTATTTCACAGGCATGTTGAAATTGTTTTCATTATGTATGCTTTGCTACACATTCATTCAACTTTTTGACGGTGGTTTCTTCAAGGCTAAATAATGGCATTAAGGTAGAGATTTGCACTGGCTTTGCTTTTGAATGTCGTACTACAGTTCTTTGTTTCTTGAAATGTAGTTACAATTTTGATCCTAGATAAGTATGTTGCTTATTCTCCCTCCAAAACTGAAGTAGTTCTCAAGACATAACACTAGTTCTTAAGACAAAATCTTTAATCCAAACTCAGTATCCATGCTTCTAAATTTCCTTGTGTTATGGGTTAGTTGTGACAGCAATCTCCAAGTGTTTCAATAGATGTGTAATCATGCAATGAATTTGGATTGTGTGGTTGCTATTTAATCTCAAAGTCAAAGTTCGTAGGAAAAAAAATGATGTAGTGTCACTTCATTTAGTATTTTAAGTATTAAATTCTCTAGTTTTAAGGAGACATCTAGATTATACCACCTTGTGTTTTAAATATGGCATAATATACTGTAAAAAATATTTTTATCCAATATGTTCAAAATCCTTTTCCTTATTAGGTATTACTACAAAAGCATTTTCTTCTAGGATTCAAAGTTAGAAGGCACACTGCCTCAGAAAAGTCCTCTAACCTGCTTCAAAAGACTCTGGAACTTCTCACTGAAACTAGTAGTTAAATTCACCTCCTGCTTTAGATAATGATGAAAGAGTAATGTAGCAAAGCACTCAGAAATCTTTTAAGCTACAGAAGGATATTGGTGCAGATACAAGATAGTACAGTATATTCAGGATTCCTTAGCATAACTCCACTAGTGTTAGTGGATTTCTAACCATGAAGTAGTATTCTACAGTAAGTCTGTGCAACTGGGAAATCAATTACAGTTATTGATCCTTAATTTGTTTGTGCTGCTGTTTCAGCTGCTAATCATTAGTTGTATGAGTGGTCAGAATACTGCTTTGTGCTGCTAACTCTGATGCTTTTATTTGATAGATTGTCTTTGATCAATATAATTTAAAAGATGGCTATGTATTGTCCAATTACCATCCTTTTAAAAAAACCTGTTGTAGTGTTATTTGATATGTCTGTCAAGTGAATTGATTTACTTTATTGCTTTTCTACAGAAGTTACCAGCTTCACTGTGAACATTCCAACTCAGTTCTTACACTTCCTTTAAATGTCTATGACAGCATGATTTTGCTTTTTCTGAAGTTTGCCATGATATAGTTAGTGTTCAGTTTAGTCAGTTTTAGAGTAAGATGAACAGAGTTCCTGTAAACCTCAATAGGACACAGAATAGGACACAAAAACATGGAATTAAGGAGTCAAAGAAAAGTACCAATCACAGATGAGACTAAAACCCAAGATTATTTGCTGGAACTCCGCCTTTTCCTGGGGGACAGGGGGAATAAAATTCAGAGATTATCATACAATTTTTTAATAGGTAGTCATCTGGTTTATGCTGGCTGTACAGAGGATATAGTGACATTCAGGCAAAAAAAAAGCAAAGCCAGCTTTTCAGGATCCTGTAGTCAAGTTCTCTGAATTCTGTAAAACGAAAGACTAACTGTGAAACATTTTTTATATAAAAATAGTATAAAATCATTTATCTAAGGGTAAAAAGTAGGACATGTACTTTTGACTCTATCAGTGCAGGGCTGCTCTTTAATAGCCTTTCGTAACAATTTTGCTGTAATCAAGAAACGTAATGGTTGTCACTTTGACAGAAACCACTGCCACTTAGGTTTAAGACATAAAAAAGTGTAGCAGAGATTTCAGACATTTAAGATTACTTACACTTAAGGAGAAAGCCCCCCCCTTACAGTATTAGCAGTAAAAGTCGTTAAAACCTTACAATTAAATCAGACTCTTTCAGTAAGGGCAACAGTTCACTTGCCTATTAGAAGTTAATCATGTTATTCTGGAGAACTTTTTTGACCTAAAATCTATAACCAGAATGACTGGGATTCTTTAGGTAATGCATGCCTCACTATCAACAAGTTATGCTACTGAAAGTAAACAAAGGCAGTAATAGCATTCATTTTAAGATTTTTTTTTAAATATATAGCAAATTAAAACCTAAAATATTGCAGTGAAACTGCAGAAAATTCGTAATTCTGCATGTCTAACCTTTGATCATATTTTATATCTATTTCTTGTCACAAGCCCTGTTTTCAGTGTACATCACAGAATCACAGAATAGTTTAGGTTGGAAGGGACCTTTAAGGTCATTTAGTCCAATCCTCTTGCAATAAGCAGGGACATCTTCAACTAGATTAGGTTGCTCAGAGCCCTGTCCAGCTGACCCTGTTCCAGTGTTTCACCACCCTCATTGCAAAAATACCTTCCTTACTTCCATTCTAAATCTACCCTCTTCTAGTTTAAAACTATCTCCCCTTGTCCTATCACTACAGGCCCTACAAAATATTTTATCCTCATCTTTCTTCTAAGTACTTTTAAGTACTGAAAGGTTGCAATAAGGTTTCCTCAGAGCTTTGTCTTCTGCAGGCTGAACAGCCCCAACTGTCTCAGTCTGTCTTCACAGGAGAGATGTTGCAGCTCTCTGATCATTTTTGTGGCCGTCCTCTGGACCTGCTCCAACAGCTCCATGTATTTCTTGTGCTGAGGGCTCCAGAGCTGGATGCAGTGCTTCAGGTGGGGTCTCACAAGGGCAGAGTAGAGGGGGAGAATCACCTCCCTTGACCTGCTGACCACATTTCTTTTGATGCAGCCTGGGTTTCAGTTGGCCTTCAGGGCCACAAGTGCTCGTTGCTGGCTCATGTCCAGCTTCTCATTCAATAGTAACCCCAAGTCCTTTTCAGCAGGGCTGCTTTCAACCCCTTCATCTCCCAACCTATACAGGTTGTTCCAACCTAAGTGCAAGACCTTGCACTTAGCCTTGTTCAACATCATGAGGTTCTCACATGCCCACTTCTCAAGCTTGTCTAAGCAAGCTTCTTCTGTGTCAAATTCAACTGACTGTTGCAGCTTAAATGCAGAAGAATAATTTTGATAACAAACAGCAACATTTCTCTCTTGTTCTTCATGGAAACAGATGAACACAAGCAGCAGCTATGAGAGAGACAAGTGAGCTATTTAACCTAATGGGTAAAGAATAGGGAGCTTGTGCTGGGATTTAAATTTCTTGGGTGTAGCTGTTTGCAGCACTAGTTTACCATGTTGTTAAATTCCAAATACAGTGAAGAAACATTATAGCCAATTAGTTCCAGTAGGGCTATAAGGCTGTATATTTAAATAACTCACTTGTACTGCTTTCCTGATAAACTGAAATATGTCTCATCTCTTTCCAGGCAGCTCCACAATAGCAGCTGCTTTTTAAATTCTCATTTGGGACAGAAGTTAAAAGTCCTTGAAAATTAAATTAAATTCATTCAATTAAGCTAAAGAAACATCTAAAACAACTATTAGTTAGAGGATTTTTATTTAGTTTATTACTGTCAAATTGGAACTTTAAAGGAACTTCAAACTGTTGAAACTACTCCCATGTGAGCTTAAACAGCAACTGTAATTTTGACTCCGCATTATTTATTTATTTTATGTTCAGACATACAAAAATAAATATTTTTTGCAAATCTGGGAGAAAGAATTCAAAATAAGCAGTACAGAGTTGCCTAAAGAATATTTTGCAAAGATATCAAGTAAATTTTTGCTTTTCGTCCAGTGAAGCTGTTATTCATAACTATGTCACACGTTCTGCTGTTTCATGTTATCATTTTGTGAAACTTTGAATGGCAAAAAATCATCGGTCCTGTCTTTTTTTTTTAATTTTTTTAACATGTGTCTATTTCTTTTTCCCTCTAAAATATCATAGTGGTTTGTACCTGAACAACTTTACATTTCAAATGAAAGCATGACAGAGAAAGAGGCATGACTGAGTGCATAGTTGTCTTCTCTCACCAAGCACAGAAAAAAAGAGATGATGAAGGCATATTAAAATATATAAATAAGTATATTGTTTAAAAGCCTGACCCCAAAAATTACTTTCAGTCTTATCCTTGAAGACATTTCTGCTTTGTTATTCCAATCAGAGGTACTATGTTCTGATCCTAGTTGAACATGAATTATCATCCGTATTTTAACCTTTAACTAGACTGTCATCATTTACCATAAAATGCAGGTTATAGCTCATAAGTACTTATACATATTTATGCATATATTTTCATAGACATGCATACACATACACATGTACACATTCACAAACATATATATATATATATACACGCACATACGTGTATGCATGTATTGGGCAACCAAGATATCTTTATTTGCTAGAGAATTTGTAACTGCATCTTCAGGAATATTTAGGACACTGGCTACTCTTGAGTTGAAATAATCATAAAATACCTTACCAAAATCCTTGAAGGATTTGTGAATCTCCATATTGCACAAGATGCTAATTATTTTTGGAACTGATTCCCAGGGACTTTCTTTGATATCAAAACCAACAATTTTCTAAAAATTCAGACAAACAATTGCATTCTGTTGGAGTTCCTTCACCTTAGACCATAGCATTTTAAGGTTCCTGTATTGACCTTTTTCACAATAAAAAGGGTAGATGGAAGTAATTCATAAGAATTTTCTATCAATCACCAGAGATTCCTTACTCAAGCCGTTGCTTCAGGTCAAAATTTATATAGACTGAGAGGGAGACAATGAAGACATGTTAGGACAAAGGAGAAGTCTGCTGTCACATACTGTTGTTGGAGTCACTAAAGAGACAAGAAATTGGGCACCCAAGAACACATCTCAAATTTGTATCTCTAACAAACAAGTATAATAACTGTATTTCATATCTAACGCACCAGAATAGAGACAGATTAGTTTAGCTTTACTGCTCTTGGTAACTCATCCCACACCCTGGATCTATTGTTCTTATGAGAACTGTGATAATTAATATTTTCTCCACAGGTCACAACACAGCAGGGACCAGCAGCTTTCTAGGGCTGGGAGTTGGGATCTTCAGGGACCCCACAAGGGTGGCAAGGCAGGACCTCTGCAGCCAGGCCCATCCCACCACTGCAGCCAGGGAGCAAGGCAGGTGGAGGGGCAGCCAGCAACAGCTGCAGCCCTGGGCATCAGGCACTTCCCTGTGGATGGGGATGTGCAGAGTCTGGGCTGGCTGCAGATGGCGGTCTGGATCACACTTGATGGGAGGAACCTGGGTCAGGCACAGCCCAAGATGGCCAGGCATGGCTGTGTGGACAGGGATGGACCAAGGCCAGGCCAAGACATCAGACTGTGGGTTAAGGCCTGGGCATAGATTAGGGACCATGACTCTGCACAGGCCAGGCTGCAACAAGAAGGGGCTGCTGCTCCAGTAAGGACCAAGCACTGCTGCCTCAGCCAAAATGAGACTACATGGGCAGGGCATAGCCAGGCTGGTGCTGAACTTCAGAGTATGCCCCACTGATCAGCTGTACTGATTTCTTTCCTACAGAGAGTAACTTGATCTGAAGGCTTGGATGCTGCAAGCGATACACAAGTTGTTATCCAGAGTCTCTAAATCACTTTGTGATCTTGAAAACTTAATTGCATTAAATACAAAAAGATCCTAATTAACTTTTTTATCACAAAATGCTGTACAGAATATGAGAAACAACAATTAACCACCATGATATAAATCTCCAATACTCAAATTTTTAATCTTGAGATATTTATTCTTTATTTTAAATTTCACAAAATCATTTGGTTCATCTGTTCTTCTCTAATTGTGAATGAGATGTTGCTTTACACCACATAGGAGAACAAAACAAGCCATAGCATCTGCTCTGTAACAGCTGCTTCTTACCTGCTGGAGAGAGGAAAGAACTTCCATTGTCAGAGCTTGCTTGCAGTTCAGCCTCAGATAGACTGGGGACTATGCCTGCTTGATGTAATTACACAACAGCTCACAGTAATTGCGTGTATATCTTGTAACTGAAAAAGGGAAAATATAAGAATAAAGTTATTTGTAGATCTTCGCATCTTTTAAGCCTCTTATTTCTCCATTTATGTTACCACCATGGGTAAGGTAACCAATGGCTGGTTGGAAAAAAAAAAAAAAAAGAGTGGATGTAGATTATCATTAAAAAGGAAAAAGTTGTGATGATACAGAGAAATTAAATAAATATTCTCTAAAATTTGTCCAATTTTTTGTTTTCCATACAATCAAATTCTGAGAAAAAAATTAACTGTGAGAAATAATTGCATACCTTAGCTGAAAAAAGTCACTGAATATTTCAGTCATTCAAGAGGGACAGATGTAATGACTCTGGAAGATTTTAAAGTTAATAAAAAGAGAGTGGTAAAAATTAAAAGAGCGGATCACAGAGAATGAAAGATAACATGTTTGAAACACATCATAAGATGCACTAAGAAATCTTTAAAACATGGTATATCTTAAAGTAGCCCAAATAGTTCAATCTTTCACATTTACAAATCTGTTCAAATACTACTGAGAATGTTTTTTGGTTGGTTGGGGGGTTTTTTGTAGGTTTTGTTTCTTTTTGAGAACTTACATCTTTAGCATAGTGTTTAGAAATGTATTTGTAAAACCTCTGTTAATATCCTCAGATTTTGGGGGGGTTTAGTTTTTCAGTCTTCTAACCTGGATCTTAACAGCATGTTAAATGGTTAGATTAACAAAATGTGCATGAATGAGCAACTGACAAAATGTTGCACTGATTAGATGCTTGGTAATATGTATGTAACATTTCATTTAAATTTTATTGGCCTTTATTATGGGTATTAAATGTGTGTTTATAGAGGAAATAAATGCTATGAGCTTATATGCAGCCAAAATGTAAAGTAACCATTAGAAAAATCTATAGCTACAAACAAAGACTTATTGAAAACCATTAAAAAAAAACAACCCAGTGTTCTGTAATGGAGTTGTAGCTCACACATAAATTAAGCTTAGTGGTGTCACACTGTCCTGGTGTTCCTCTATTCCCATGACAAAAGTATCTTCTTTTTTCTTTACTAAGAAAGCCTTGTTCTTACAATTTTCATGGCCAGGTGACTTTCATAAGACTTTAATCATTCCTATTACTGTGCTTTGTCTTCTGTCTAGGTTGTCTTAATGCTTTCTATAGTGTGCTGGTCAAAGCTAAGCACCCTATTCCCACTGTTATCATAGTACCACATGGTAGGACTCAAGAATAAATCTCTGTATGCTACATGACAGCATTGTTAAATGTAACCCAGGATTACATTTTACTTTCTACAAGAATGTCACTAACCTGTGATTCATTTTAAAATCTTTCCATTTGAATGTTAATGACTGATAAATACTTCTTATTTTATATTTGTGTGATGTTTCCAAGATAAGTCTGATAGTGTACTTTATTGCATTTCATAGACTGTTTTTCAGACTGTTTTTCTGATTTATGAAGATCATTCTGTTTTCTCAAGTGTTTGGAAAAACCTCATTCTTGTACTCTCAATGCCAGCATCTCAACCATTCATGAAAATACCAAGTAATGCTTGATCAAGTACAGATATCTGTGATCCATAGCATTTATAACAGAATTTGACAATATAATATTAATAATAGGTCTTTGTTCAGGTTTGAGGTTTCTTTTTGTTTCTTTTTGCTTGTTTGTTTTAAATATGGCCAAATAAAACATAACATTAATTTAAAGAAAACACAGATTTACCTTTCCTATGCTATTTCTCTGGAGAGAATTTTTTTCTGTAAGGCAAAATGCTCTGCTTATGCACACCAGGAAATGTCTTAGCCATATATTAATGCTAGTGGCTCAGAATTATTCTCTTAGTAATAAAGGATTATGCAGTAATATAAAGCATTTCCCACATACTATAAGAATTAGAGATTCCATATAATGTGATAAAAAGATTTATTTTAAATTTGTGATTCCAGAACTCATCATAATGTTACAGCTTATAAATTTGCACTGAGAAAGGAGAGCAACCAGTAGTGTAATACATTCAGAACATGATAGGTTGAAAATTAACCTTATTCTACCATTAAGTCTGCCATAATCAATAGCTTTCACAAATACCATAAAGTGTCCCTAATTTCAATTTAAGTGTTCTAAAAATTAACATCTAGAATAAACTAATTCTTTATTATTGTTATTGTAGGGCACCTTCTTCTTGTAATTACTGATAAAGTCACATATAATAAAAATATGACTTTAAAGTACAAAAGGAATTTGATAAGGAATGCAGAAGCCAAAGGGCAATGGTTCCAGATAATCTTACATTTCAAGTATATTTTACATTATAGCAAATTGTCTGGATAGTTCAGAAACTGCAAGTTCTGAGGAAGTATTTCGTACTGCAAATTCATGACCTTTTTGTTCGTTGAAATATAATTAATGACAATGCTATAGATCAGATACACATTGTTAAATTTCACAAGGAGGCTAATAATTTCTTCATTTATGAAAATAGGTTGCTTTAAAATGTGCAGCCTGAACCTCCTTTCACATCCACATGTTTTCAGGATTTATTTTCTTTCACACAAGTCGAGGCATTTTTTCAATGAAAGACTTTAGGACTACATCAATTAAGGAGTAATTTAAATATATATGCACACAATAGAGAGACAAAAGAAGAGAATAATCAACTGTGAACACAATGGAGTCTTTTCATCAATACAATACAATATACTACATTATTTCTTACAGGATAAAATTCACTTTTCCCTGAAAGCCCAAGCAATCATTGTGTGTGAGAAAATGTGTGAATGGGATGAAAAGGTAAAAATCAGACACTCCTCAAAGTAAGCTATGGTAGGGGGCTGTAGCAGAACTTCCCTCTGATGACTATAGCAACTAAGCCAACACAGGAATTAGGGCATTTAGACAGCTTGTTGCATTTTCCTAGGTTTTATTGCATGGTTTTTAGGCAGGTCTGCTCAGACCACCTAGGTTGCTTTTCTTCCTGACTTAGGCTTCATACATCATAATGTGTCACCCCTGCCCTGGGCTCCCTACTACTTCTTTGTGCCATGATTACAGGACCATATTACAAGGGGTTTCCATTTTTGTAAGGTATGTTTCTCTTTATACAGTTATAAATGTAGAGCTTCAGTTTATATCGCATTTTGAGATTTCTGAAGCTATTCTCAACTAATTAGAACTCTCTCCTTTTATAAAAGTTGATTCTTATTAGATATGTGTATTATCTATATACTTCATATGAAAAGATGGCATAGGTAAACAAGTCAGATTTTTCCTTGGAGCTATGTAAGGAAAGTCTGATTTTCTAACGTCTCATTTTGGCACAGCCTTTTTATATAGATGGAAATACCACTTACAGTTATTCAGCCAAAAGCAGAGTCTTCACCGTTTACATATTAATTTCCATTGTTAATGTAAAATGTGAATAATCACAGAATTTGGTCCATTAGGATAAATCAGAACTATGACAAGTTACATGTTATCAGAAATTTCTTTATTAAATAACTAATGACCATTCATTAGACTGTGTCTCTGCCACTATACATAGATCTAACATGTTTGGTCTTTCTCACCCAAAAGCATCCTGAGAAACATACTGATTCAATGGATGACATTAGTAGCCTTCCACCAGTTATTATGCTGAGAAACTGCTGCAGCAGTGCTGTCAGTTACTTTGAGGCAGCAAGGCAGGACTTCAGTAATTTCTGTGCCTATCCCCAAAATCTTCTATAGAGGACATGAGTCTGTGGAAGGTACTTCCTGCAAAATCTACTGCACTTCAAAAGTGCAGTTGATGTGCAGTTGATGTGAAAAGATATGCTGGTATTTGCTACTTATATGCATCCATATTTGGGTCAACTGATCAAGGGAGTGGGAGCGCAGGTAGTTTTTTCTTCTATCCCCTCTGTTGCAGGGGCCAACCCAGAAAGGCTGAGGAGGAACCATCAGATCAATTCTTGGCTTTGAGCCTGGTGTCATCAGCAGGACTTTGGATTTTGCAACCATGGGTCAACTTACAGGATGCCAGGCCTACTGGCGGCAGATGGGGTGCATCTCTCTCAAAGGGGGAGAAGGATTTTATCATGGGAGTTGACTGGACTCATTTACTATGCTTTAAACTAGATTTGAAGGGGGAGGGG
>VWZO01012997.1:4742-15492 GCA_013396975.1 Bucco capensis
CCATCCTGAAGGTGCTGTGTGATTGCACTCAGGATGATCTGCTCCATAACCCTGCCAGGCACGGAGGTCAGACTGACAGGCCTATAGTTGCCAGGGTCAGCCTTGCACCCCTTTTTGTGAATTGGGGTGACATTCGCCAACTTCCAATCATCTGGGACCTCCCCAGAGAGCCAGGACTGTTGGAAGATGATGGAGAGCGGTTTGGCAAGCTCTTTTGCCAGCTCCCTCATTACCCTGG
Organism: Bucco capensis; assembly: GCA_013396975.1. Taxonomy (NCBI): domain Eukaryota; kingdom Metazoa; phylum Chordata; class Aves; order Piciformes; family Bucconidae; genus Bucco; species Bucco capensis. The sequence goes on from VWZO01012997.1 coordinate 4,981, forward strand.
GGTGGATCCCGTCCGGTCCCATGGACTTGTTGGGATTCAGCTGGCTCAGTAAGTCACTAATTATTTCCTATTCAGCTCCCTCTCTCTGTCAACCGGCTCCAGAGGCCAATTGTCTTGAGGGCCACCTGTCTTACTGGTAAAAACTGAGGCAAAGTAGGTGTTAAGTACCTCAGCCTTCTCCTCATCCTTGCTAACTATATTTCCCTTCAAGTCCAACAGGGAATGGAAGTTTTCCTTGCCCCTCCTTTTGTTATTAACGTATTTATAGAAGGCCTTTTTGTTATCCTTAACTGAATTAGCCAAATTAACTTCATGATGATTTGTGGAAATCATCAAAGGTTCAAAATACTGCTGCTCAGGCTGACCTACAAAGTCCCATGCAAAGAATGTATCACTGGTATCAAGGGTTTTACAGAAGTTTTGCAGTGGCTAGTTGTGGTCTAAGGTATCTCCAGGGACCTCTGCTGGTCCTTCTTTTTTCAAATAAAAAAAAAGTCTAGCATGGAAATTTTTTGGTGGGGAGAGGCTGGGCAGTGACGAGCTTGAAAGCAGCCCTGAGAAAAGTGACTTGGGGGTGCTGGTGGATGAGAAGCTCAACATGAGTTGCCAGTGTGCCCTTGCAGTCCAGAAAGCCAACCATGTCCTGGACTGCGTCAAGAGAAGCGTGGCCAGCAGGTTGAGGGAGGTGATTCTCCCCCTCTACTCCACTCTTCTGAGACCCCACCTGGAGTACTGCATCCAGTTCTGGAGCCCCCAGTACAAGAAAGACATGGACATGCTGGAACGTGTCCAGAGAAGGGCCACAAGGATGATCAGAGGGCTGGAGCACTTCTCCTGTGAGGACAGGCTGAGAGAGTTGGGTTTATTCAGTCTGGAGAAGAGAAGGCTCCAAGGAGACCTTCTTGTGGCCTTCCAGTATCTGAACGGGGCCTACAGGAGGGCTGGTGAAGGACTTTTTAGGGTGTAAGGCAGCAATAGGACTAGGGGGAATGGCATAAGTTTGAGGAGGGTAGATTTAGGTTGGATGTTAGGAGGAAGTTCCTCATCACAAGGGTGGTGAGATGCTGGAACAGGTTGCTCAGAGAGGTGGTGGAAGCCCCATCCCTGGAAGTTTCTAAGGCTAGGCTGTATGAGGCTCTGAGCAACTTAATGTAGTGGGAGGTGTCCTTGCCCATGGCAGGGTGGTTGGAACTAGATGATCTTTAAGGTCCCTTCCAACCCTGACAATTCTATTATTGTATGAAAATATCCATGGAGATGTCCACCTTTCCCATCCACTGCTTGCCTAAAAATTTACTTGTGAAACCTAAACACACTGGAGTATTTAGAGGATCGAGCTTGCATCAGTCTGTGATAATTCCTTTCACAATGTTGCTCAAGGACCAAATCAGGTGAAAATAGGCTGTTGGAAAACAAACGAGTATGCACTGTGGGCAGCTGTGAGACTGCATGGACAATTTACCAAACATTCAAATGCGTTTATGTGGCACTTTGAACAATTCAAGACTTAAATCAAGATGAGTGCTTTATAGCAGCTTAGCAACCAAAAAATTTCTGCATTAAGGAACCAAATACGTGTAATGCAAGAAAGACTTCTTTTCTCCTGAAATCCGTAATTGTTTCTCTGCATGTATTCAACTTACTATTTCCAGTGCCACCCACTGTTAAGGTGACATGACTTGTTTTCTAATCTCTTCTGCTTGATTCAATGTTGTGATCTAAATGTTACATTGTCATGAGTTACAAGACACAGTAATTCTTATTGCAACACTGATCCATGCACTCTCAGCATAGGTTAGGCCTGGATTTAGCCCTAAATACTAAAACATTAAATGGCAATGTTTTAATTCCCCTTACAAGGGTGATGATGCAGCTGCAAGTCACTCATCTGAATGCAGATAATAAGGCTCTGCTGTGAATTAATACAGGAGTTGAAAAATACCACTTATTGCTCATGTTTGTAAATTCTTACGTGAATAGTGCAATTAGGCTTCAAGTGATACTTAAAAAAATAAATCAATATTTTAGTAGCACCTCTTCAGCATTCTTGCCATCTGTTAAGCAGAAAATAGTAAACCTGACTACTGTAAACACACATGCATCCACATGTACATGAGCAATATGCTTATGCTACACTAAGTGTTTGGCTCATTCCAGGTTCTTTCACCAAGGCTGACTTCACACATCAAAATGGGAAACAGAATAGGCAAAACAGCTATATTGGACTATCCCTTTCATAGTCACCAGAAAGCGTACATGCCCCTTCTCTTGGCTGTGAAACTGCTTGTGGTATCTCATCAGGGAGGGATACAATAGCAGTCTTGAGCAGCCTGTGGAAGAGAAACCATAGCCAAGGGAGTACTGCCAAGCCTCTGTGCAAACAGGGTGGTTGAGTGGATGAAGGGATGGATGTAAGGAGGGAGGGAGGGAGGGAGGAAGAGAGGGGTGGATGGATGGATGGATGGAAGGATGAAGGGATGGGTGAACAGGACCAGTGTAGGACAGTGGCAGCAGATCATTGCTGCATTGTAAACTGGACAAGCAAAGATGATCACGATCATTGCAGCTGGGGTGGGTGTGCGCTAGGAACATATACAGAAGGTAGGAACCAGGGCTGTTTTGTGTCCAAGCACTAGGAATAGGAGGAGCTATTGAGAAAGTGTGACTGGGAAAGCAACCCTCAAAAAGCCTGCACTTACAATGTTGATGCACCAGGGTCAGTCTGGTGCATTAGTCATGAGACTTTCTTGCTGTCAAGTTAAATCCCAGAGGACAGTTTGAGCTTGCATTTTGTCCCAGTGTGAGATAATTATGGGGGAAAACCCCAATAAAAATCCTGTCCCCTCCCAGAGAAAAGGAAGGAATGAACAAATGACGCACGCCCAAAGGCAAAGTGGGAAAAGAATAACTTACAAAGAGAACAGTGAGTACAGAATCAGTAAACTTCCCAGGCCCACTGTGAAAATGGCAGTTTGCCCCCGCTACCCAAGAGAAACCTGTCAATATAGTCCAAATGGGGTGAAAAGGAAATGTGGTGAGCTGGGATGGTAGGTCGTATGAGATGCCGATGATGGATGGGATGGATGGAGTTGGATGGAGAAAGCCACAGGGTCCACTGCCTCCACGAGACAAGATGGAGACTCCCTCCTCACCGCGTAGCAAAGAAGAGCGAGAGCACCAGAAGACGGCAGATTTATGTTGCACGCCTCGTTGCGCCATATGTCGTACTTCCCGTTCGTTTTGTGCTCATACATGCTGGGGCTGCGCGGGGTGGGGTGCTCAAGGCTGCCGCGGCAACTGCCGCTGCCGCAGTCTCCTCTGCTGGGATCGGGGTTGTGCGGCTGCCGCCAAGAAACCACTCCCACAGCTGGGACACTCCACTCTGCCGCGCGCACCTACTGCTGCAGCCTAACGCCAGTCTGCCCCGTGCATGCAGAGCTGGGACCGCTCCGTGCCGCCAGGCCGCCAGGGTGGGTGGTGTGAGACCACTGCCACTGCTGGGAGGAGGTGAAGGGGGTTAGTTCCGCGCGGTCTTAGTGCCAGTTTACAAACTGAAGATCGTCGGTTCGAACCCCGCCTGCGCCCTTGTGGGTCCACGCCGGCAGCACTGTCCTGATGCCCACCTTCCCCCTCCCCTCCCCCGGCTCAAAAACACACCATCACAATTCGGGGAGAAAGGAGGAAAAGGAAAATGGATACAAAACTTTGGTTTTTACATACCCCATAACATATCTTCACCAGCTTCCCCCATCAGCAGCTTCCTGCATCCTGCATCCTAATATTTCACAACCACAGAACAAAACGCCTTCCAGTACTTTCTACCCTTCTGCACTGTGTTGTCTTCTCTCTAGGGTGTCAGTTCACATAGCTGACAGGGAGCAGAGAGAGGAGTCCAGGCTGCATTCAGCTATGATGAAACACGTGATGAGAAGCAGAGCCGATTTTCAACAATGTCTTTGTCCAAGAATATTAATAACTTCCAGCTTGTGCAGTGGATTTATAGGTGAAAAAAAAATTTTTTTTAAAATAGGTAAATAAAGCCAGGAGTCTAAAAATAGACTAGGAAAAGGGCAAGAAAAGTGGCTCAAATCAGTACATAGAAAAGAAGGCTTGGAACTGGATATGGTACTTCTATTCCTAACTTCATGTTTGGTTGTCTGGACTATGCTTCCCTTTGTTGCCCTTTCTTTAATTTCCTTAATTTAATTACTTCAGTGGGAACAGAAGCAAGGCCTTTGACTGAGATTTTCAAGATCAGCTGAAGGAGTCGGAGACTCACAGTTAGTTTCTAGAGCTATTTTGTTGTTTTTAAAACCTATTGAAAAGCTAAGATTTCAGTTACTTGTAAATGGTGGCTTAGGAGTTTGAAGTTCTTTTATTCTCCTCCTGCTTGCAAAGGAGGATCCTAGTACAGCCATCAGTTGACTTTTTAAAGACAATTAAGAAGAAGTAAAACTATGAGTTGTGTGATGGACTTACAACAACAAAATCAGAGACCTACTGGATCTACCTCTCAAATGCCTCAAAATGTGTTAATAGAGGCATGGCTGAAGATCATAAACTCAGAAATTAGTCACTGAGGACATACTGACTCTCAGGCAGGTGGACAAGAGCCTGTGGCTGCATGGACATCCACAGCAGGGAGCAAGAAAGGAATCAATTTTCCCCCTTCATCATTCTAACTGTGTGAGTTTCCACTATTTTCTGCTACAGAGGATTTAGCAGTGTGAGCAGATCATGTGGGCATGATGGAGATGGCCCTTTATTTTCCTGGACATTCAAAGATTTATAGTGTAGCTCAGGAGGTTAAGGCTGCCAGATGTGGCTGAACTGGGAGCTGGGTCAGACCAAGGATCTCACCAATCGCTCTGAAGGAACTCAGTGTGAAGGACAAGAGGGAAGGTGTCTGGCAAAATGACTGCCTAAGCCATATAATACAGTGTATCATTTTGCTCCCACCTTCATAGAGGTGTTCAAGATGTCAGGCATGCAGTTATCCTTGGATGTAGAAGCATGCACATTAAATTTGCTCAGCCAACTGTGCTTCGCATGAAGGTCACATGCAGTTAAATGCACATACAGCAATTTTGGCATGCAACTCTCCTTCAGACACACAAATGTTAGTATAAGGTATGTGAATTAGAGACCCATAACCTAGCCATTAGCACTAAAAACAGTTTCAGTATCATCAGAGTCCCATGTGCTTTATCATGTGAGTCATGAATAAAACATTCTGAGTCATGGAGAGGAGCATAGCTCCCATACTTGCAGATAAGCGATGTAAAGATGTCACGACAACATCACCAACTCCATCTCACTGTAGGACATAGAGAGTGACATAGAAACAGTCATCCCAGCTCCATCAGTAGACCTGTCACAGAAGCCTATCTGCCTGCCATGGACACATGAGTGCACTTGCAAAGCCTCATTAAATAAAGCTACAATCACGGCTCCTGGTTCTGTGGCCAGATGCTGGACCAAGAATTTAGGTCCATACCAAGTCTTGGGTGGAGAGCTGAGAGCATGCCTTTCTGATGCTACTCCTCCATTGACTTTTGGATATCAATAGGAAATTTTGTCCAGCTTTGGACAGAAATGCCTTACCACAAAAATGCATATATGTAAATATTTCTTCATGTTTGCAGAACTGTAATTAAAAGGGGACTGAACTGACTTTGAGACAAAATTCCTTTCAGGTTTGGGGCCAGCTCTGTTCGGTGCTGTTATTGACAATCTGGATGAGGAGATCAAATGCACCCTCAGTAAGTTTGTAGATGACACCAAGGTAGGAGGGAGTGTTTATCTGCTTGAGGGTAGGGAGGTTCTGCAGAGGAACCTGGATAGGCTGAATTGGTGGCCTGAGGCCAATGGGATGAGATTCAACAAGGCCAAGTGCCGGGTCCTACACTTTGTCACAACAACCCCTGTAATGTTATAGGCTTGGAGAAGAGTGGTTGGCTTGTTGCCTGGCAGAGAAGGACCTGGGGCTACTGGTTGATAGTTGGCTGAACATGAGCCAGCAGTGTGTCCAGGTGGCCAGCATCTTGACCTGTATCAAAAATAGTGTGACCAGTAGGACCAGAGAAGTGATCATCCCTCTGTACTGGTGAGGCAGCCCCTCAAGCACTGTGTTCAGTTTTGGTCCCCTCATTACAAAAAGGATAGAGGCATTAGAGCATGTCCAGAGTAGGGCAAAGAGGCTAGTGAGGGGTCTAGAGAAAAAATCTTATGAGGAGCACCTGAGGGAATTGGGGCTTTTTAGTCTGGAGGAGACTCACGGGAGACCTTATCTCTCTCTACAAGTACCTAAAAGGAGGTTGTAGCAAGATGGGGCTAGGTCTTTTCTCCCAGGTTAACAGTGAGAGGATGAGAGGAAATGCCTAAAGTTGCACCAGGGGAGGTTTGTATTGGATATAAGAAGGAATTTATTTACTGAAAGTGTTGTTAAGTCTTGGAATAGGCTGCCCAGGATGGTGGTAGAGTCACAATCCATGGAGGTCTTTAAGAAACGTATAGATGTTCCACTTTGGGACATGGTTTAGAGTCATGTTAGTGATAGGTATGATTGGACTTGATGATCCTAGAGGTCTGTTCCAGCCTTAATGATTCTATTATTCTGTTATTCTGTGATTTGGGGAAAGCTGTGGTAGCTTACAGCTCTTTGCTCTGGCAAAGATGTTACTATCCAGCAGGGACTGTGGTGTTATCTGCCATCTCTAAAGCCTTTCTACAAGTGTGGGGACGCTAATAGCAGAAGATAGAGGTGATTCTTAGTCCCATGGAAAATAAACCAAAGCACCAATTCCAGATTTGCCTTTTTTCTGGGAATACTTTGTATAGGGTTTCCTATGCAAAGAAGGACCTGCTGCTTGATCCTGTATTTCTGTTGCGAGTGATCTGCAAAACAAGTACACAAATACGCATGCACATATCTGTCATTCCAGCTGCGGCTTGAATTATAAAGATCTATCATATACTTGTTCAAGTTACTTTCTAAATCCATCACGATTGATACTGTGTCATTTTTCTTGGAAGCAGCCTACTTCAGGTTACAGAGTGTAATTAAAGCCAATTAATGCAATTACAACTGTGCTGCTGACAATGCTGCAGATGCCATTACAGCACTACGCTTCCCGCTGCTGTCTCTCACAGGTGGTGCCTTTATGTTTTCCTGTTGTTGTCACTGCAGTTAAACCAGGGGGCTGGAAATAGGAGAAAACTCCAGTTTATTGTTCCTAACTCTTCTCACTCTGAAAATTTCAAGTGTGCTAGGCAGACCTCAAACCCATTTGTTTACTCATTTTCCTATTCACTGACTGATGAAAAGCAGATGACAATGGTGAAGACTGCCATGGAAAATGGTCATAGTTGAAATGTTATGAAGCACTTATATGTATAAAATATATTTTACAGTAGTCAGTTCTACAATTAAACACGTACTAAATGTGTTGATTTCCAATAATAAGTTTTTATGGTTAGGGAGTAAGTATTCAAAGTGACCATAAATTCAGGCACTAAAATCTGAAAGACTTACTAGCTGTGGACTTCACACTTTCTATCTCGAATCCAGTCCTGTTTTTCCCTTTTGTTTCAGCTGATGCCAAGTAATTTACAGTTCAAGAAAGGCTAGTGAATCCATAAACAAAGCACATATGCCTCTCGCATTTTCTTTATTGCGTTGTGATATGAAAATAGCCACTGCTTACAGAGGAGGGCACATGCGTAATTACAGAAGTGTCTCAAGTCTCCTGATTATCTGCAGAACAGGTACATCATAAATGATCTTTTGTCTTCAGTGTGGCTTGCTAAATCAGCTTAAACCTACCTGAATTCACTCTCTGTCGTCTGGGTTTATTTTTGTAAAGTGAAAATTGACCTACTAGGATGATAATTAAATTCATTAAGACTCTAAAGAAGGATTGACTATGCTAAGCTTGGTTTTAAAACCTGTCTCAGACAGACAGATAGTGGGATATCTTCAGATCACCCTGTGAGCTTGCCAATCACTGCACGCACATGAAAGTTGAGCATTACCCACTCACACCAGGATGAAACAAAAGTATCTCAGCTGAGCTGAATGGTTGTGGCTGAGTACATTAGGACCAGGTCAGGGCTGCTTCATGTTCTATGCTTTTCCCTAAATGTAGGTCCTGCTGCAGCTGCTGCTGTGATAGGGGCACAAGAGGGCTAGGCAAGCCAAAAGCTTCAGCTGAGCCCATTTCACTGCTTCCCACAGTCTCATAGTCACTGGAAAGGGGAGTCCATGTCCTTGGGAAGATGCAGTAGGATTCATCCAGTGCTTCCTTTGGAGAAGGCTGTTACCAGAAGCTGATAGCTTCACTGCAAGCAGGTGTATTAGTGTGTACATGGATATTTCAGGACAGGAGTCCAAGTAAGCAGAGCTAAGAAAACGTGCATGTGCTCCTTGCAGTTGATACCCCAGTTTGCTGAAGATGAGTTTGCTGGCTCTGGGTCCTTGCAGCATTGTTCAAAAAGTGGGATCTCTACTCAGTGTGCAGCCAATACGTGCAGGGTTGAGGTATTTCTTTACTGCAGGTTTGTGCAGAGCTGGGAGCCAGGCAACATCCCACAAAGCTAGCTCAAGTCAGCTCAAAAGTTACAGTGTACTTTTTTCCTTACATGATTAAGAAATACCTGCCTACAGTTGCATCTACTGGTTAGAAGTTAAGTCATAATCATTATTGGTCCCCATGTCATCTTATTTGCATCAAAAGCGTATAGTACTTCTATGCACACTCAGAGAGGGATGAGTTTAAGTGGGTCAGATGATTCTTTTGAGTCAGAGATGATGATCTCCCCCAACACCTTCACCTTTACCCCAGTTTGCTTTCTACAGTTCCTCATAGTAGCATTCGAATTCCTCAATTTTGCTGGGGCAAAATGTTCTTTTTCTGCAGGGGCTGGTGGTCAGGAAAACAGGCAATATGAAAGCCAGGTTTCTATAATGGTTGACTGTTTACACTGCCTGATATTGCTCAAACTAATCGTCCTTAAACAAGGTTATTTGTTTCTCAGACGTCTTTCAGGCAAGCTGTCCTGTCAGATACACATGGGCTCTGTGCAAAGCTGAGGCTAATCTTCAGCGCTTTAGTAGTCAGCATTGCCCTGCAATGAAGAGCCCCCTGCCTCCACCACAGTTTAGTTGTTCAAATGTGTGTGGCTTGCAAGGCATTTTGGAGAGCCAACCTGTAGATGGGTGGTATGACTGTAAAGGGAAGTCAGAAAACAGGCCTGTAGGATATGATATTTAGGATAATTGTTCTGATACTAAAAGGGAAATAGCTCCTTCCTGCATAGGACATTATTTCTGTACTACATTGTACAGCCTATAAATGCCCATAAACCCTCTATACTTTCACCCTGTGTATGATTTCTGTATCCAAATTTGCAGAACATTTCAAACATAACTCAGGTATGTATCTATTATCCTCAGTTCAATTTAATCTCAGCTGCCCCACTTCTTCTTCCATCTCCATTGCCTTCAAACATACAGTGCCCAGGTGGACTAAGGAGTTCACAGCTGGAGACCAGTATCCTCAGCTGACCCAGAAGCATTGGGATGTAAAAGTTGTCCATCTGCACGTGGTTAGGAATGTCACCTTAAATGTAATTTATTACAACAATACAATACATATAATACAATAATGTACTGAGTTCAATTGTACCTTCTCTCAATATTTAGAGCACATTTACTGCAGCGATATAACTACTAGGATGATTAAATATGAAATAACATGCATTGGGGAAGGGAAGAGCCTTAATCCAACTGGAAATGGGCTACCACAGCAGTCTAGATTAATGTAGTTTAGTTTCCATGAAATAACCAAAAAGGTTGTCATGACAGTGCTCAGTGTCCCATCATCCATTGCATCATGTTTGTAGAGCTTTGCATTTTGTGTCAACAGCTTCAACAGCTGTAGCGTTCAACAGCTACAGCATGTGCATATTTGCTTGGAGAATAGCCTTGCAGTCGTGTCTCCAGCCATGGAGTAGAGCCTCTACGAGCAGTGGCTACAGAACAACCTCCATTTAAATCTCCTTTGCTTTCTAGGAGTTGATGTAAGGTATGCCAGTGTTGCCTTCCAAATGGGTAGCACTGTCAGGAGTGCAAATTCTAGCTATTGGAGAAAATGAAGTCTAGGAAGAGCTGCAACTTGGATTGTTCCTGAACCACTGAATAATCAAAACTAATCCCATCTCCTAGTGTTAGAGTCAGAAAATGTGAAAACTGACATTAATGATGAGATGATTATACAGTTTGTTCTGCATCCACAAAGCAATTTTGGAGCTGAGGTTTTGTTGACTGGAGCTTTGCCTTCATTTTTAATGCCCTGAGGCTCCTGAACATCCTCATGGAACCCAGCGGATTGGGCAGAGAGCTAAAACTAGAATGTGAGCTACAGTTCAGAATTTTCTCTGTCTGCCTCTGAGTCACTGCCAAACACGATCAAGAACCTCTAATCACAGTATCACAGTACGTCAGGGGTTGGA
>VWZO01012998.1:116-27283 GCA_013396975.1 Bucco capensis
CTCTTGTGGCTCTAATGTGCCGGGCCATCGAATCCACACAGTCCAATAGACTCTGTTGTCCCTATCCTCCACCCAGCTGGAGGCAGGGTGAGGGTAGTAGCTGGCGTTAGCAGCTGGGTTCACTGTGTTCACAGGATTTGCCACATTCACAGGGTTTGCCACGCTCACAGGGTTTGCATGGACTACATGCAATACATTGTCATTTACCCTACAAAAGCCTGAGTTTGAAGACCATGAATTTGGATCTCCGTAGTGTTGAGTGGGGCAACACTCATCCACCCAGGGCCCTGTTTTCCCTGGTTTTTACTTTGTAGCTGGCATACTCGCATTCGTAGAGCAGGGGTAGGCTTTCCATCCCATTTACTCATATCCTCTCCAAACCCTTGCAAGAAAGAGCACAGGGCACGTCGAGACATGTATTGCTGCTGGTCAGTTGGTCTTGTAGGAGAGCATCTCTTTCTAATGGTTTCAACGTGGGTCCATTCAGGAGAATAGCAAGATCCATCTTCCTTATCTATTCTCTTGATCAGCTTTTCAACTGATTTCTTGGTTTCTTGACCAATTTTCTCCAGGGCTGATACACGGGCCTGTAGTGGACCTGAAATGCTGTCCTCATATTGCCGCATCCTATTCACCACCTCCATCACAGTTGGTACCTCGTCATCTCTTCCCCAGGTCATCGTTGACAACGTGTGAGAATATGCTGATGGCGCACTTTGTACAAACTTGCACAGCATTGGTCATGTGCACAGCACTTCATCAGGGTTTACCTTTCCCCTGTCACCATAGATCACCTCTCGCACGGCCAGTTCTCTCAGATACTGGATGCCTCTCTCCATGTCCAAACCAGGACACAAAGTAAGCTGCTGGACTCATGAAGCTTTGTGTTAATTTGGAGTTACTTTGCTTTCCAGTGATAATTTTATTTGCCATTGTTTCCTATATTAGATCTTGCCCAGAAATGGGACAAGGTTTTGAAAAAAAGATTTTTATAAATCAATAGCACGCACACCACACAAACTCCTCTCCTTCCCTCTACTGATGATATTTTTATAAACATCTAATTCCATAATATTTGGTTTAAGAAACACCACTGCTGCAGGAATGGATTTGTGTTTCCAAACCAAAATGCGTTCCTTATTTACTCCCTGTGATGGCATGTGCAGCCAGGTTGCTGGTGGGGAGCTGTGCAGCTCACCTGCCCATGATGCTACAGGCAGCCCCATAGCTGGGACAGCCTGGATAGACAAATAATGTGCCCACCAGAAAGACATCTGGTCAGAAGTGGTCTCCCAGGAAAGTCTCCACTTACTGTTGAAGCAACCGTGTGAAATATGGGTAACAGCCTGTGTCCAAACCTACAATAGGAGTTATGCTAGAGTTGAACTCTTATGAAGTCCCAAAGAGAATTCTTGTCAAATATATAAAACCACTCACTTCAAAAACAAAGAGTGTGAATGTAGTGATTTGATGTTAAAAATAAAAATGTAAAAAAAACCCAACCCTCTAATAGTATTGCTGTCAAAGAGAATTCATTAAATAATGAGATAAAAGCTATTATAAAATGCCCTCAAAATGCCTTTCGAGTTCTGTCTTTTCCTACTCACTTCCCTAAAGGTTAAAAAGCGCCTAATGTTTCCTTTCTGGCCAAACACCTGTCAAATTCCTATTTTAGTTAGTTTTTAATCAGGAACAGGAACTAATACCTTTCTAATTAATTGAGCATCTTCCTTTCACAATTCCTCTGATGCCTCTCCTTCTACAAAGATAACTCACCAAATAGGATTGCTGTACTGCCATGAGATTCCCCAAAATAAGACTATGAAGCTAATAAACAGTTGAACATTAAAAAAAATTAATATATTCAAATTTATTCACATACTCTTAATTAATCATTAAAATTTTCTTGGAACAGAACATGTTGAAAAATTTTTATTTAAGCAGCACATTTTCACATGTCTGATAACATAGTTGCTATCTATCTGTATTTGCAGATTGTGTATTAATTGCTTGAATGAAAGCAGAAATGGATCTCCTTGTCTTTTAATGTAGACTGTCTTCTGTTCATCTTAGATTGCTCCACTGATATAAAGGTATGATTTCCTTGTGCTTTGCTCTCAAAGGACTTGTCTGCAACTCAGCAGATTATGTGTTTTTTATAAACTTAATTCCAGTGACCACAGAAATACTATGTTTCATTTCAGTCAGGGAACTACCCTGGTCTATTCCCCAAAGCTTTTCTCCCACAATCCAATCTGCTGCATCACATTTCTTGATCAGTGTTAAATGAAAGTCTTGCTACAAAAAGAGGTGAAAAAGAAGTACAGAGAAAGTGTGCTTTAAAAAGTCGTGACAAAAAAACAGCTGATCCCATCTTTAGCCTGGAAGTGTGCAGAGGCTGCAGAACTAGGCTTCTTACTGGGCGGGGGGGAGGACACACTTTCTTCTGGAAGCTCTAAGGATCGACCTTGGAAAAATATTTCTGTGTATTTACAAATCAGATGTTCTGTAGCTCCCTCCCTGAAGCACCTCTGGAGCATGTTCAGGTGTGTTATACTGCCATGCCCTCAAAATAAATGTTCCTGTGCCACCATACCTCACAGTACTACTTTCAAGAGGTAAGGCCACTTCTGGAAGCTAATGAACACCCAAATAAAACATTCCTGGATCCTATCACCTTTTGTCATCCTCTTGTAGGAGATAAAATGAATGCACCAAAAGGAATACACTAGAGGTTCAATAAAATGGAGTATTTATGATATCTTTCTTAGAAGCTACAATTATTTTTAAACTGAATGACAAAAGTAATCTATCACAAATCTGTGATTACTGTAAGTTGTTTTTACAACAGGTTTGATATTTATCAGCTATTTTATCCTAGTTGTTCATCCAGATTCATTGTGAATTGGTAAGATCCCGCAAAGAATTCCAATGTCTTTCTCCTGTTAGATTATTCTTTGGAAAAATAAAGGAACCTGATACCTTTTACTGAATGCTAGCTTTACTATTTAAGCGATTGTACATGGTAATGAGATCCCACACCTAAAACCAATTTTATCTTCTGACAGTCACCAAAGTACTTAAGTGACTGAGAAATCTCTTTAATATTGATTTTAGGTTTGGTTCTTTAACGGGCAGGCCTTACATTTGAGGGTCTAGCATCTATCAGAGCAGCAAAGGGAAGAAAAGGATGGCTTACCATGTGTGAAGGCTGAAGACAAGAGAAATAAAAATTTTTAATACCCTGCTTTTGAATTCTAAACTGAGCATCTGTCATAGGCCAGCACTGGAGACAGGACATTGGACCCAATTCAGTTAGAGAACTGGCCCAGTTTAAGGTAATCAAACTTACACTATGTTCTTTGCTTTAGGTAAGGTTATATTATCAGACAACACTTAATCTAGACTTAATTTATTTTAGCCTGGTGGAAAAATCTACATGATGACCACCCATGTTTAAATAAAGATAGCACTTTTCCTCCAGCTTTCAGTGAAGCAAATGTTAAGATTTTATTAATATGCTGAGAAACGTATTTGCGTTATATTCCATAAAGTGATCTCAATCTCTGCCAGGATGAAAGTAAATTAAAAGCTTCTACTTTATACAATAGTTATACAGACTTATTAAAGTAATTATCTCTATAAGAGAGACAGAATTGCTCTCACACTAAAGTCTGAAACACTTTATATCTGTATTTCTTAACTGGAATAGTGTTTTAAATCAATTATATCCTGTTATAATGATATTTTTGCTAAAATACATGATTTGTGGCATTTCTGTAACAGCAATTAATAGTAGCCTTTTAATGTGGACTTCATGCATTCTGCACAGTCTGTATACATGAATGTGTGAAACATACCACACTTCTGTGAAGCATTTTAAAATCATTTAATTACTGCCATAAATCATTTAAATGACTCAGTCTGAGTAATTACTTTTGATTGGTTCAGTGTGCTCTTTTACTTAATTCATTGGGTTTTTTCTAATTGGCCAGAATTTTAATAACAAATTACAAATGAGTGTGGGGGAGGATGAGTAGTACAACTAGCAGTTTTAATATATGTGGTGTCCTAAACACAGTTAATTAATCCAAACAACAACATTTGAAATGGCATCTACTTGATGCAACTGGAAGTGCTTTTATAATCCTAAAATGCTCTTTAACTAATCTGCTCAGGCTTCTTAAATATGTATTTTTAATTATTGTTGTTATTTGAAATAAAACAGTTTTGGTTAAAGAAGTCTGGTGTCTTCATGGAATATTCTCCTTACACTTTTAAAAAATTTAATTTGGAGTTCTTCCTCCTTAAAGAATTTTGGGAAATATTGTGATTTAACTTTCTGTCTTAAGGAAAAGTGTAAGCTTCTGGCTACAGTGTCCTTGGATCAGAGAACTTGCTGTGATAGTGAGGGCTAGGCTGACCAGGGATGCTGTTCTGCTGTAATTATGTCAATTATTTTCCTTTTTCAGATAGTCTGTTGTCAAATAATTTCTTCTATAATAATTAGAAAGTAGAGAATCAACTGGTGTGTACAGAAGAGAAACCAATTGGGATCAAGCTCCTGAATATCGATGTATTTTAACTGTTCTGGTTTAGTTGTTCCAGGTGAACACTTTTCTGTGAAATGTCTTCTACTTTTTGGAAAGTAGATTTATCTTGGCATGAACAATGGGACTTCCAGAATGCAGACAGCTGGTGATGCTAATACTATTTCCTCTTTGGATCATGAAATAAGACCACTCTTCAAGAAAGATACACCAATTCCATTCATTTTGGCTTTGGGCCCTGCACACTGGAGAATTACAAATAAGACTTTGCCCTCCATATAAGCACAATTAAGGGATAAAATAGGGGATTTATATCCCCTGCAAGTTCCATTTGATCTGTTTTAGATACGGACAGATTTGGTTACTGTGGCAGGAAGGTGACAACAAATTTTTGAAGATTCCTCACAGATATCAAATGCCACTGCCCCATGGAGCAGCCTTTCTTGCTAGTCTTAGTGATTGTATTTTCCTGAGGAACTAGGATGGTGGGAAGATCTTGCTTTTGTTGCTTCTGAAGTAGGTATTTTTTGTGGCTCTATGACTAATGCTATCATTCTAAGTTATTTCGTTAAGTAGATGCAGAACAGTGCCTATAATTGAAACAAACTCAAGAAAGCCTTAAGGTACATGTCTTGAGTCCTGCTGGCTGTACAGTTGGAGCAGGACAGACCTCAGCTCATACCAGCAAAGCTATCCAAGAAACGGAGGATATATTCAGAATACAAGGAGCAGCCTCAGCATAGTATGTCCTGCAGCAGTACAACATGGCTGGAAATGTTCTTGAAATACTTTTGTTTTAAAATCTCTGAAAGAACTGTGAATTTATTTGAAAAATTGGTAAAACTCCACAGAATATTTCAGACAAAAAATTAATTTCAGCAAAAAGAGTGCCCATTCTCAACAGGGAGAAGTGCTGGCCAGAAATCAAGGCATCAATCTTTGTGTTACAGCTTTAGCCTTGTTTTTGTTTGCTATTTTCTACCCAAGAGCAAACTTTAAATAAATCACTTGGGAATTTAGTAGTGTATGAGACACTGAGTGGGACTTCAAAAAGCATTTAGGGAAGTATGAATAGGTAGATACTAAAATGGTTTAAAAACTAGTTTCAAAATTAGTTGCCTTTGTCTTCAGCTATACTTCAGAAGAGTGCTCTAAAGTTAGATGAAATCAAGATCATGCTATGTTCACTCATTATCTCAACGGGTATCAGTGGTCACCATAAATGTCACATGGTAGTGGGCACCATAAATGCCACACCTGATGTGGGATCTTGTTCTTAGACAGACCTCTCTACACCTTGTCAGATTTCAATGTGACCCTTTAATGAGAGAAGAAAGTACTTGAAATTCCAGCTGCCTCTTCGTGTGCAGCGCTACTGTTCCAACATCTACACGGACACAAGGAAAAGAGGAATCTCTCTCAGAAGCCCTGAGAAGTCCTTCTAGTCCATGTCATGATGTTTATTTTTAGATACTAAGTATTATGAGAGAGTTTCAGAGTAAGGACATCTCACTCCATCCGGAATTCTCCCAGGGCCTGGTTATTTGTAAGCTTCCCAGAAAAGGCTGTGATCTCATATAAGAGGGCTATCCAGAGCAGGGACTTCAGTCTGAGCAGAAGTCCTGGCTCAGGATTTTCTGTTTTTTTTTCTTAGTTTACAGCCAGCTGGTTAGTGTTATTCAGCAAAGTTTGTGTATGTGAGTTGTTAGACTCTTGCTCCTACTTTATTGCTCTGTACTGTATTGTAGTTCACTGTGCAGGCTAATGTAATTATAGACTTCTTAATTTCAATTTATTTTCATGGCAACAGCTCTGGTGATTTTTTTTAAGAAGCACATACAAATTATAACCAAAATTATGAGTAATTTAGGGGAATCTGTGCAAACAGATCAGTAAAACATCAAGTTAATGACACAGATAAAGCAACCAGATATTTATTAACCTCTTCAGATTGGAAAGCACTTAAAAAAAGATTCATCTCTTTCCACCAAAGATTTCAGTGTTTGGACAATAGTAGATCACTGTATGTATGCAAACAGGCATCTCAGCATCCTCAGCTTTCACAAAACTAAAACACTGCACAAAACGGAGTGGGATCAGGCCCACAATCCCTTTCTCTCATCCTTCCAGGATCCCTTTATTTGAGGAAATGAAAACTCAGTAATGGTGGCAAGAGTAGCAAGAAACAAACAGAAAAACTTCCCTAAAAAAAAAATGGGTAACACGGGAATTCTCCCAAAAAATTAACAGCTCCTGCACACATATAGCAACCTGCATTCAGAAAAGATGTGTGAGAATTTTGTTTTATGTACTTTGTCACAATTGTTTGCTCAGTCCATGAGGCTTAAGTTATATCTGCAGTAGGCTGTCTGAAGCTGTTTTTTTCCATTAAATCTTTGCTTTGAGAATGACAGACTGCTGGAACAGGCTACCCAGAGATGTTGTGGAGACTTTCAAAACTTGCCTGGTCATGTTTCTGTGCAACCTGCTATAGGTGAACCTGCTTTAGCACAAGCCTTGAACCAAATGATCTCCAGAGGTCCCTTCCAACTCCTAGCATTCTCTGATTCTGTGATTTTATCGGGAGCCAAAATTTATCAGTACTGAATAGCAGGCCAAATCACTTGCAGACCTCAACACAGGGACAAAAGTCAGACAACCACAGTTATACCTCCCTCATGTGACAACCACCAGCCATTGAGGACTGTGTAAGCACAAAATGGATCACTGAGTGAGCTGAGTTTTACTTCTAAATTAAATTTTAAATGTGAGTGACTTCTTTCTGTGAAAGGTCATACCAAACCAACTGCTTTCTCAAACCTTATGAGACATGCATTTGATAATATATTTGAGAGTATGCACTGGATTCAATAGGCTAGCCTGTGTTTATCTCTAATATGTTAAAAGGCTGGAACCTCAAAGAGGACTTCCACCTTTTGCATTTGTTTAACGTTATTTATTTTATTTTCTGCTTGTTCTTGACCCATTGTCTTTACCACTACTGAGAATCTTCTATTGAGGTTGTAGAAGAGAGAGCTGCCAGGCAGAGAGGGACCTGGGGGTGTTGATTGACAGCTGGCTGAACATGAGCCAGCAGTGTGCCCAGGTGGCCAAGAAGGCCAAAGGCATCCTGGCCTGGATCAGGAACAGTGTTGTCAGCAGGAGCAGGGAGGNCTAATATCTTCTGATGGGCTCATGTTCCTTTTGTATAATGGTTTTCTGCAAACAGTTCATTTAAAGCATGCTATGTCAGTGTCCTTCTCTCTCATCTTCCATGTTCTGTCTCTTCATGCTCATAGCATACGTATATACAAATGGTTTCTCTGTTGAATATATCTTCCAATATTCTTTCAATATTCTGTAGGTTTTGACATTCAATACATACTGCATCATCTGATTAAAAAAGTGTCTGCTAAAATAACATTCAAGCTATCTGAAAAGTATTTTTTTCTCAGTAGAAATACTTTATGTGAAACTGATCATTGCAAGACACGAAAGAGGTTACATTCTAATATGATCTTGCACTAACTCACAAGACTGCAAGTGCTTTGTAGACTTCACAAATTATTAATATTGTACACAAATATAATCTCTTCTGCCTCAAAAATACAAACAAATCTAGGGTGCCAGAGGCAGTTGTCTCCCAGCACATGATAATACTACACACCAGTTTAGGGAAGAAAATAAAAATAGCATTGAATTGAACAGCCAGGGGAATTTAGGTAGACAGAACCTAATTACCCAAGCTGGAATTTGGCCAAGACACTGGGGCTAATGCTCTTTTCCTTTTGAGAAGTGCCAGGAGATCTTTAATGAGAACAAGTACCTAGGGATCTCTAATGAGAACAAGGTCAGGACCTTCATTTGATATTTCAGCTGAAACACAGCAATCTCAGCACTACCATACTACCTAACACAAGGCTGGGGCTTAAGTTCAGATCTGATTCAGACAGAAAAGTGACACCAACAACCAACAACATCACTACCTTCTTTCATACCTTGCCTCTCCATGGTCTTCTCCCACTCCACAGCTTAGCAGAGCGCTGTTAATCGCGTAGAACACAGGAAGACTGATATTGCTTTTTCAAATTTATTTGGCTTAGCCATCATTGTTCCCATTTGATATTTTCTGCTAAATAAACCTGTCAGTGGGTCCTAACTAGTGGGTCCTGTATGGTGAGCTAACTGAGGACAGTAAAGTGGAGACTACTCTTGAGATGAAAGAACATAATTATGGCCAGAAACATAAAAGCAGAAAGTGTACCATTCTAGTAATTTTAATCACTTGTATTTGTTAGTAAAAAGATCTTAAAATAGTTTTGCAATGACAGTTGTAGATTGTCAGAAAAGTCTTTTCTATTTGGTGAAACACTTTAACAAGTATTTTGTCAGCCCAAATACTATCTTTCTGACCTCTCTAGTTCTTTGGGTTATAAGAGTCAGAATTTGGCTATCACTGTTACCATTTCCAAGTTTAAGGTATGACATATTATATTTTATTTGCGCATTGTGATGTAATCATTTCCAAACCAACCACAAAAAACCCAAAGGAAAAAGCGACTATAATTTTCAAATGTTACTGAATTCAAGCCTCCCATGTTAATAAATAGTCCAAATTTCAGAGGCACTGAGTACACTCAAATTCTGTTTATCTCAGTTTATTCCTTCTGATGACACATGATCACATGCTAAAAAAATATGCTTGGCAGGATTAGGCCCCAAGCTGAAACAAACTAATTTAAAGACACTTCAGTAGTATTCGCAAGGGCAGCAAAAATAATCACAGGCAGTTGCTCTCTTATTTGTCTTCCATTTATTCCTACTAGGTCAACAACAAGCACAGCTGGTCCCAGATGGTCTATAGCTTGCACAGCCAGAGAACACTGTCCTATTTTGATTGATCAAGTTACAAAAAACTCCAGTGTAACAGGTGTCAAAGCGTGTCCTTACCCTCCAAACCCTACAGGTGCCACCATAAGAAAGGCTTAATTGAGTTGCATAAACTGTTCTTTCTCCTCCTCTTTTCTGCTCACTATCTACAAGTCTGTGAGCAGATCCTCAAAATAACATCAAAGAAACGTATCTCTGATGTTTCTGCACCAAACAGAAAGACAGCTTTCCACAGCTGGACAAGCCACAGTGTTGTTACACTCTGTGGAGGTCACAAGTGCCTCAGTTTGTTGATCGACTTAATGGATAATAGCTTACTTCAGCTTCGACTTCTCTCCATGCCTAGCAGATCCTGGAGATCTTATTTCTACATTACATACTCTCTTCCTTCAGAGTAATTTATTTGTCTGTAGGGTCTTCCTTTCAGAAAAAAAACTACAAAGGAATGAAGAGTCAGGAAATGCAAGTTAACTACAACTTTCTTGACATAACAGGATGATTCTGAGTAACATGCATCAGGAACACAAACTAATTTGTGCAGTGTGTATGGTACCTGTGCTAAACAATTAGAGGAACCCAAGAGACATAATAATTTGTCTCAAAGATCTCATTTGCTATAAGATACTTGCAATTATTGTCTTTAATCTGACATCTTGGTAACAATGACATACCTTATACTACCTGGTAAGGGGCAATTACAAATTGTTTTGAAAATTCTGAATTCCAAATGTTTTAACATGAAAGGATCTAAATGGGATCCACCAAACAGAAAGTGCTTAATGTAGCAAGGAACTGGCATCTGACATAGGGACAACTGGACATGGGAAAGACCACACAGTCACATTGCCACCTCCTCTTCACCTGACTACAAAAGATGCCATTGTATCATGCAGATGGTTGGAGTGGGAAGGAGTTCAGCCTCCCTCATTCACTTTTTGCTGTCTAAATCTACCCCAGCATAAGCAAGGTCCTTTGTCCAAAGTCCAGGAAGCTGTTCACTGCACTCAGGCAACTATCTTGAAATCTATGTGAATTCATTTGTCCTGAATTTTGAGCCAATAAACTTGATTTGCTCTTTTCATCCACAGTATATATACACATGTGTACATATATCCAGTTTAACAAGGACGATGTAATTCATGTCTAGGTATCTAGATATTTCAAATCTCTATGTTAATATCATTCAACCTTTTCTTCATGCTGCACTGTGTACCCAAACAGACATTATATATATCATATTCAGCTCATAAGAGCATGAAGATCTTGGCCAGGACAGCACTCAAATGGAACAGAGAGCAAATCTGTCAGTGATTGGAAAAGCACTTGCATACCTGAACAATACAGCTGACTTCATTCACAGTGTCAGACTTTCTCATTTGCATGACAAGATCTCTCTGACAGGCATTTATATTCTTGGCTTGCCCCTGAGTAAATTTAGATAGACAGATAATGGATTACGTATGTAAGTGTATATTTGTGCTTTCCAAACATGTGAAAGTTAAATCTGAAAAGTTAAGACTTATGATTTGAACAATCACTCCAAAGCCCAAGGTAGTCAAGAGTAATGAGGGAGCCAAAATTCTCTATGAAGAAAATACATGAAGAAATCTGAAAAGAGATTTTTCTACATCTGTTAAAAATAAGAGGAAGAAAAAGCAAGACTAGAGGCAATAATCCAGCATAGGTGAGATCTCAGGAGATACCAAAGATGCCTGAAGTATCCAGTAACTACTTAGCCACTACTAATTAAAGTTTAACTTCTGTCTCACTTGCCCCTCCTGAATACTAACAAGAAAAGCAACAAGGAATTTCAGTTTCTGGCAAACCAGGACACTATACAGACAGTTGCCATAGTGTGTCCAGCCCTGACCCTGGTTCAGAGAAAGGATTTACCCGAGTTCACATTCACCATAATACTGACTTCACTTCATAGCAAGGCCTTTTACAACTTTTGTACAAGCTGGCTGACCAGAGATAAGAAAAAAATGTGCATATCAACAAACCCCAGAAATGCTGAGTCTGTTTCAGATAACCCCTAACACATTGACATGAGTATCTGAAGTTTGCTAATAATTTTTTGCTATGATTTCCTGGATCTCCAAAATTAAGCTTTAAGTCCTCTAAGAACAAGGTGCAACAGCCTGTTGCTAAGATGAGGAGAAGCATCTCAGAGTCTTCTAAAAGGTTTCGTTGTAGCAATTTACAAAGGGCTAAGGGAAAAGAGAGTTTGCATTTATAAGCATTGCTTCACTTATTCTTTTTTAAGATACTGACTAAGCCTGAATATGGTAGAAAAGAAACTGAAGAGGTCTTTGCTTGGCAGTGGGTCAAGAACAGCTGTGAAAATAAATGATGACTAGAGAGAGAGAGAAAATATATGAGGCACCAATATGCCTTATCATACTTTTAAATTTATGCTGCAGATGGTGGAGTGTTTTTGAATCTCAGCACTCTGAAATAACTAACCTGGCAGGTGCACACCTGGTGGACTTCTAAGAGGAGAGATAAAATCATTACTATCATAGATGATCCAGTTGTTAAAGCTGAAGAACTGCATGACCATGCAGTTTTTGGTGGTTTGTTTTTGGGGATTTTTTGGGGTTGTTTGTTGTTGGTTTTTTTCAGCTGCTTGCCAAATCCATGTATTAAACCACAGGCAGAGATTAAAGTCTGCATAAGATTTCATAGACACATATACATACTTGTCACATGCATTTCATGCAAATATACATATGTGAGTATCTAGAATTAATGGGAGATTAGAGTATTCCAAGCAATGATTTGTTTTATTATTTTTATTGCTCTTTTTTGGCATATGATTATCAGAAGTACTGATAGCAGGGAGGAGGCTGTACCTCCAGTTACAAACAAAATATCCCTCAACTCATGTGATTCCTTTCAGCATCTGCCTCTTTTCTTTCATAGAAAGCATGCATGAATAATCAGACCACAGTGCTGCTGTTAATTGTAAAAATCATTAGTAAATTTCCAGGTGCTGTTTACTATATAACCATTGTAATTTTCTGTCCTAAAATCAGCATCTCACCAATATCATTGTCTGCTCTGGGCCATGGAGATTGTGCAGCTTTTACATTGTCAAAGGCAGTTGCAACCCCATTTGCTAGCAATGAAAGAAATGGATCCACACCTGCCGTGTTTGAGGCAATAATTCCTAATATTAGCCAGACCTCATGAGGAGAGGGCTTTTTGCCATTCTGTTGTGATTCAACACTTTACAATCCATTGGAAATAATTTAAATATTCTTTTATGTTGTTACTCTTACCTCATGTTTATTCTTCCCTTCATTTCTCCATCCTCCTGAAACAGACGGATGAATAAGACATAGGCATTATACCATACCTATGCAGCTAAAGAAACTGAAGAATTAAAACCTACCTCTTATTTTAGAGTACAATTTATTAAACCTATGCAAGAAAAGGGTGGAGAGATATTCTAGAATACAGTATTAGTAAGTACATACGAAATCCAAATCTCTCTTGGAAATAACACCTGTTTCTACCACCAAAAAGTTATTTCAAAGTCAGAATTGAATCTCTGAGATGGAACAAACTGTATCTCATAGACCAAACTACATGTAGCAAGACCTCAGGATGTTCATATCAAAATATTCTCCCTTACTTCAAGAGGACTGCACCTGTTTGCACCTACATTTGGTTCTGCCCTTCAAGAACTCACTCACATAAACCTTCTTCTGATACAAGGAGAATTAATCATGTATACATGTTATATGTTCTTTGAAAGTATACTTTTAATTTCTTAGATTTTTTTCATAATGTTCTGTCTCACAGATACAACTAAAATGCACAAGAGCTAGTGCTGGGGAACAATCATCCACATCACTGAGGACAGTATTTCCACACTTATCAATGTTGACCTATTTCTACTTTAGGAATTTACATGTGATCTGAAGTATTTACAGGACACTTTGGAAATTATAACAAAAAGCAGTGTTGATTTATGTCTTCAATCATCTTTAGGCAAAGACCAAGAATTTGTATTTGTCCCTACTTTTCCTTTTACTCAACAGTAAAATGCTTTGAAACATAGGCTAAACTCATTTGGGAAGCCCTAACACCCCTCTGACTTCTTAAACTGCTACTCTGATGCCAAACACTTTGAAGTACATGGAAAAACTTTAATAGACATCAGTAGGTTTGATTCAGACCCACTGGGTATTCAGAGAACCTTTTTTGGAACTGACTAGTTATTGGGCTCTTCACTTTCAATATTGACTGTCTTTTGCATCACTAGAAATTTATTTAAAATCTCGTCCATAAACAATCTGGTATTTACAATAAGTAATATACAGTATCATTTCCCTCCTTGGCTTCCATATAGCATTGTTCCAGATATTCAACTGGAAGTTTTTAGTAGGTTTAATTTTCATAACTCTATGAAGTTTGTTCCAAGATTTCCAGGTGTGTCTGAACATTGAGTTATTTGTCTTTAAATCTTTCAGGGTGAATTCTTGGTAGGTGCCAACCTTGCATGTGTCTGTTAATTGATGCTCTGTTTTCACCCATGGTAATTGCACTTCATCAGCCTGCCAGACTCCGAAAGCTTGAGCCAAATTAAAAGCCCACTGCTAGAGCTTTACATTCGGTAATTTTAAACCTCCATATTTAAGGTTGGCAAAATGTGTTGCACTTCCCATCTTCAGCCTATGCTTTGGAGAAAGAAAATAGATATGAACGTAATCACTTGCATGTAAGTTGTGCAAAAGAAATCTTGGAAATACAAAACGAATGTGTGGGGCTGAAATAATTTCAAATGTGAACTTGAACAGATCCTGATGTTTGAGATCATCTTATATATTCTGATTTAGATTTACAAGTCTTAATAACTTTAAAAGTTTCTTTCTGAAAGTATTTTCCTATCTTCCATGCATTAAAGGGAGCTGAAGGGGTCATATACTATGCTTCAAAGAGTTTTGATTTGAGATCACTTTATATGGTAGCTTGATACCTGGATGAAATCAGATAGCCTAAAGGTATGCAAGTATATGGCCACATCCGAGTGAGTTCACTGAGAAATTGGCAATGATACATTCTGCAGACTGAAAATGTTTGCAAAAGGTTTAATGACAGTTTTAAACTAAGCTTTGTAAGGGACAGAAGAATATTCCTTTCATCACCCTAGGAAAACAGCAATGACGTGATTCAGCCCACATAATAAGACCTGAAGAACATTGCTAGGAATGGGGAAGCATAAGACTCCCCTACAATCATTTAAGAAAGCTCTATAAAGCACTTCTTAGGACAACTGAACTTGTTTTCCAGAGACTGGGTTTTGCAGGAGGAAAGCTACATCCTTCTGTACAATACCCACTACCATAATTACAGCCCACTGCAGAAAGCAGATGGTGACTCGGAAAGGGCTCTGTTTTGTGGTGATACCTCCAGACTCTGATAGTCTTCTCAGAGCACTGCTTAGGTTTATTTTCATTAGAGGCACAGAGAGAGGAGACAGGCATCAACTTTCACTGCCTCTTCTAAGACGTGGACCAGATTGTCAAATAAGGTAGGACAAGAACAATTCAGGAAAACAGGAACAGCACAGAGGCTCAGTCCTGTTTCTTCTCTCCTGCTATCAGTACTGAAGTACACTGATGGAGAGTGTACTTGCACAGTTTGGGTCTCCCCAGTAGCTATTCTTAGTCATTGGCACTGGGACCTGTGAGACTCTTAGGTTGACAACCTCTCAGTCCAGTGGCTGGCACTGAGACCTCTCTTACTCACTACTCAGTCCAACTCGAAGTTTACTGGCTGTCGCACTCAAAAGCTCAGAATACAGCATGCACCTGCAAAGACCATACTTATAAACAGGATTTAATAAGACTGTAGTCGGAGGGCAGGTAAGAAGCATAAACTGATTTGGAGAATATTTCCCGTGTTGCAGATTTAAGATCAACCAGTACAAGCTCTCATTTTTGGAAGCTAAAAACCTAAGACTGGCCTTTTAGCACATTATTTTCCGTATTTTCTGCAAAGCTTATTTTAGCCTTCTTTTATGAGGACATACCAATACAATATACAAAACAAGGTAAAGCAGAAAAGGAAGGTGAGTTATCTGCAACCCCTAGATCTTTTATCACCAGCTGTTTCTTCATTTAACATCTCCACTGTGCCTTTCTCCATAAAGCATTATGGTTTTACTCTGAATTAAAACTGAACTATTCGCTGTTTAATGTGAGGGAAAATTTTACAGATTATTTAAGGCACAATTTCTGTTTATGGTCCCAGGGTATATTCTAATCACCTTTGTTTACCTCATATTCCTTTCCTAATTAACTGACAACCTATTAGCATACTTTTTTTTATCCCAGGAGTATTAATTATATGTAATTTATATCATAAGCATTTATTCCTTATCAGTCAACTGAATAAAACATTTACCTGTTTATAGCTACTTGAGGTTAACACTTTTATACAAAAAACTCACCTGAGACTTCCAATCAAATTATCAGATTTTTAATTTTCTGTTACATAATGATACTCTATTAGTCATTGTGGTATTTTATTCTACTCTAGGCTAAACAATTATTTAGTGGAGCAGAGTGTTGGCAGCATTAATTAACCAATGATACATGCTCAGCTGAACAATAAGCTGCAAATAATAAAAATGCAAGATGAGATAATGTATACACCTTCTGTGTTAATTGTATGCTGGAGAGCAGTACTAAATCCTGCCCTCAACTGTACACATATAGCTCATTGAGACCTATGCATCTGGGGGCGGGCTTTGGCTGACAAGGAAGGACTGAACATTGTCATTCTCAGTCTACAAAATTCATCATGCTGATTTTATCTTGTCCACTAACACTCAGCCATTTCTGAATGCAAGCTGCAGAGGAACCAGATGGAAAAATTTTCACCTCAGAAAAATAAGTTGACAAAGATACCATTGCAAGGAGCTTTGCATAAATGGCAAAAAAGAAAGAGAGAAAGAAAGAAAGAGAGAAAGAGAGAGAGAAAGGAAGAAAGAAAGAGAGAGAGAAAGAAAGAAAGAGAAAGAGAGAGAGAAAGAAAGAAAGAGAGAAAGAAAGAGAGAGAGAAAGAAAGAAAGAAAGAGAGAAAGAAAGAGAGAGAGAAAGAAAGAAAGAGAGAAAGAAAGAAAGAGAAAGAAAGAAAGAAAGGGAGAAAGAAAGAGAGAGAGAGAGAAATAAAGAGAGAAAGAAAGAAAGAGAGAAAGAAAGAAAAAAGAAAGAAAGAAAGGAAGGAAGGAAGAAGGTCTGGAAGGAAGGTGTGGAAGGAAGGAAGGGGAAAAAGAAAGAAAGAAGAAGATGAAAGAAAGAAAGAGAAAGGAAGGAAGAAAGAAAGGAAGAAAGAAAAGAAAGAAAGAAAAAGAAAGAGAAAGAAAGAAAGAAAAAGAAAGAGAAAGAAAGAAAGAAAAAGAAAGGAGGGAAGAAAATGCAGACAATCCATAGGTAAAGAAAGCCTGATTGTCTTAGCTTAAGACATTGTTAAGACACTGTGTTCTTACAGGACTGGAGTCAATTAGTTTATCCCAAGCCGTATCATGACTTGGTTGTCTTGTTAGCCTTTTTTTTTTTTTTTTGCTTCACAACTCTCATCCCATTTTCTTCAGAGTGTTTGGGGTATTTTTTTAATCCTTTTGTGGCTTTCTGAACTACTTACATATTATTCACCTTCCACTGTTATCATAAAGTATCTTTTTTCCTATTTGATTTCTATTTTCCATTTCCCTCCCACTCCTGTGACTTTTCACCCTTAGTGTCCAACCTGTTCCTCACTGCATCTCCTGGTTCTTTCTCCCTTCTCTTTGTTTCTGGTCTTCTCTCATATCACTGTCCATGTATTCCCCTCTCCCTCACCACAGTTCTCTATTTACTTAGCTCTTACTTAATTCATTATTCATTATTCACCTGTTCTTTGTAAAGCCGTTGTGCATTAGAGCTCTGGCTGTGGAGCAGGCTCCATTGTACCAGGCACTAAAGAAACACAAAGTAAATCACGTGTTTCTGACCCAAGCAGTCAGATACAAGAGAAGAAACTAGAGGAGAAGATTGCTAGACCAAAGAAAACCTCCTCCTTTCACCCCTGTGTATCAATCGTTCAGTTTTCTTTAGAAGGGGAAGAATAAGGACAGTGTTAAACAAAGGTAGTCAGGGTTAGAAGCACATGAGAATTGGGGGGGGGGGGGGGGGGGGGGGGAGGGAAAGGGGGGGAGGGGAAGGGGGGGGAAGNGAGAATAACACAGAAGAAAAGCTGGAATATATGAGCCAGAAATTTTCGTGGTGGGAGACTTATACAGGGAAAAAGCACACAAGAGAACACTGAAAAGACCATACAACATGCATGACACAGTTAAAATGACGAACAGAGTGACTCATAATAACAACTTCTGTCTTGGGGACAGGATTCATCTGACCAAGTTAGATATCTAAAATCTGAATTAGTTTCTCGATTCTTTCTATAGTCAACCAACAAAGGGAGTCTCTGGATGGCAATTCATCATGAAAGTAAATGTCTAAAATAGACAAGGTTGACTGCATCTTAAAAATGCATCCACCTTTTGACTGAAAATGAGCTTGACCACCTCAAATACTGACTCTGTGGAAACTTCAAGCTAGGCAAGAGGGACTCTGCAGACATGTCAATCCTTGAAAATAAGCTGGCCTGAGTCCTAATTTTGTCCTTTGTGCCCCTGTGAGCCCAGCAACAGAAAGCCAAGATGTTGCTGGGCCACTCAGGTGCTGGAAGCCTGTGGGAGCCCTCTGATCATGCACATCATCAGGTGTAATAGCAACTCAGGGCTTTGCCTTTATTTCTTCTTCTTCCATTAGACAGGACGGTGACTTCATCATCCAGGTGAGGCCAAGAGGCTCATTTACTTTTTTATCCTTGCTTCAAATCTCATTTCTGACCTCTTAATTAGGAATATAATTTTTCATTTGATTTCAGATTCACACAGTGCTCCAAATGTAACCTCCATAAAGCTCTAGGTTTGTCAGGAGCAGTGTTATCCTGATATTACAAGGTATTGTCTGGTTTTTGTTAACAGTATCTAATACCACCAGTACATGACATTTCTGTGTGATACCCTTAGCTGTTATGAGAAGGTGAAGACCTTGGAGAGTCCTTCTCCTGACCACTTCAATGAAACTTCTTTTGCTTCATACCACCAGTTTGTTTCTTTCTTTCTTAGTACCAGTAACATTTTTCTAATGATAAAATCAAGCAGTTGGGTTACCTCCTGACCGTTAGTGACTGGTGGTAGAAAATTTAAAGCATTTAAAGCAAAATAATTTCTTTACTTCCACAGTTTGTTTGAAAACTCTGATCTCCAGAATGCCAGAGATATCTGGGATTGGCTGAAGTGGTCTTTGTGGAAGGTGTTTGGCTCATTGCTACAAGTAGTCTTCACTGAACAAAACTTTTTCCACTCCCACTTCCTTGGAGAAGAGAAAGTAATTACTCTGGCTAGAGATGCTGTCCATGGATAGGAGTTGTCCAGACAGACTATCTCCATTGTTGTCTCCCCTCACTTCAAGACAATCTTCCTGTTTCCCTTGATGTTCTTCTCTTTTAACACTTGAAAAGGAGTCCTAGCTTTTCAGGGGTTCAAATACTCGACTGATTCAAATTCTCCTGTCTGTATTCAGTATGGAGACAGCTCGTGAATGAGACAAGAGAAGGAAGCAAGAAATGTGCCTTAATTAAGGGATCCAAACAGCACTACAATTACCTGCTTTGCTATTTGCTGTATGTTGCTGTGTGCTGCTGAAACAGACTGCCGAGGCCACAAGAAGATAAGAATAAAGTCTCCCACCCCTCATAGGCTGTTAGAAAAACAATGTGGATACAGATGCCTGCTCCACAAACTCCTCTCCCTCTTCCTCCATCAGATAATGGGCTCATTTCTGACTCTGTGGTTTTCCAGCTGTACTCTGTGTACCACTAGCAGGCCATGAAGTTATGGTAATGATCAGTAGAAGGCTGGTGAAGCCACACCATGTCATCTTTGTGTTCAGTAAAATGTAGGCCAATAGGATATATGGTGGCCCACAGGAATGACCGATAGTTGGCAAAAATGCTTCCTAGTTCACCAGAAATGTTGAGGGTTGAACAGTAGCTTTGTGGTCCAAAAGGTGTGGTCCAAACTGTAAAGCTGTTTTAAATTGCACCAGGTATCACAAGAAATACCAATTTACCAATAGCAGTTTTGATGCATATATCTCTTTTTAAAAAATCTCTCTACATACTTTGGTGACATCACTAAGGCTTCCAGGGCTTCTAATCCAGCTGGGGCTTTATTTTTTCTGCTGTAGCAATGTCTTTGAAGGAGCCACTTGGCCCTGTCCAGGCAACCCTACTGAAAACACTGAGGCTGTATCATAACCACTGAGGACACAATCTGGATTTTGAATACCTTTGATCCAGCTGAAGAAGCCGCCAGTGCACTTGATCTCAGAGAAAGTATACAATATGATATTTATTAAAATATTTCCTACTTGTACATTTAATGCAGTAAGTTATTTCAAGACCATCAATATGCAATATTGACAATTTATCCCCCAAATGCTTAATGTTGTACAGTCACTCTAAACCATGATTTTACAAGTCTGATGCAACTGGCTTTCAGGAGTTAAATGCATGAACCAAAACAACATTCACCTTTCCAAATGAAGTCACAAGGTCACCTTTTCCAATTTCACCCACTTGAAATCAAGCATCTTGCTCTACAGCAAGTTGTTTAGCTGTCTTCAATTTTACCGAGGACTTAAGTCCTGGAGAGTTATAAAGCCTTGAGCTTTATCATGGGATATTTACATGAGCTTTTTACATGGGATAGTTAGTTTTCAGAGCCTTCACCTATCAGAGCGCTGATTGAAAGATCTCAAAGTTCTCTGCCCCTCAGTGACCACCGAGCCTGTTTAAAAGTGGAGATGGATTATTTGTGATCCCTTCTTTACTTTCACGTGTCCAAAGTCTCACTTCGAGAAGCGGAGGCGATGGTTAGCCGGCTCGCTGCACCGCCGCCCCAGCGAGCCTATGCTCCCACCGCGGGCCTGTCTCAGCGCCGCGAGCCTATCCTGGCGCTGCCAANCACCGCCCTTGCCCCTTTTCTTCCCGCTTTCCCTTCGGGGCCGTCCCTCGTTGTCCACCACAAGCAGAGCCTCGGTCACTCATGTGGCATGTATGCATGTCTCCTTTACTTCTGCAAGTCTCCTGCAGGAAGATTGACACATCTTACGTTCATCACCGTGATTATGAAGTGTTACTGTTTTCTCCAGCTCAGTTAAAGAATAAGCCATAGGAAAACTTTTAGGGAAACTACCCAATTTTCAGGAACTTTCCTTAAAGATGCTGACATTGAATATGACATTGAATATTTCACTTAAAAAAAAAAAGTGGGAGGCCAATGCTGGGGATGTATCTTTTGACACCCAAGTCTGTTCAAATGTAGTTAGTGACCGTGCTTCCTAATGCATTCCTCTTACACAAAACAAAATAACACTAACCCTAACCTTTCAACCTTCAGAATCTGGAAATGGAGGGATCCCAAACTGATCATTTTTGTCATTACAATCAGCTCTTCAGGAGCTTACAACGCTTTTGTTAGTCTGTGCTCACCTGAGCTTAGATACAATGTTGTGCCTTTTGCTGTAAGAGCCAAAAGTCCAAATTATTTCAGAAAAAACAAAGCACACATAAGGATCTCTTGAAAGAAGAAAACCCACGCCTTTAATAATAGGGCTTGCCCTTGAAATGGCAATGCCTCTGGCCGACTTCATAGTATCTCAGAAACCTACGTTGGAGCAAATTAACCTAACCCCATTTTGGTGAACACAGACATTAGATACAGGAATTATTTTCTTTCAATTTTGACTTCTCCTTAATGTTCTGTGTAGTAAAACAAATATTTATGTTTCAGAACGAAAGCCAAATTAAAAAAAAAAATCCTGCAAATTAAAGACTTTGAGAATTACAGTATTAATTAACTCAAACTATTTTTCATGTTGGCATATGCCATTATTTGGAGTATTGAAATATCTTACAATATTCTGGGTGTTCTGATTGTATTTTATGACTGAAGTAACATTATTGGTTTTAGTATTAAAATCAGCTTAACTTAAAATGCCTGAAGGAAGCATTTAATTCCTTTTACCTTAAGACACTAAACTCTGCCAGTGTTTAGGATATGAGGTGTAGAGTAAACCTGTCTTAAGTGACCAAGAAATAAATACAGTAGTTGTCACAGGATGTGATTAGTTAATAAAAGGCTGTCCACAAAATGCAGGCAGCAACTTGAGATGTCTTCAAAAGTCGAGTCTTGTGCAATTCCTTAATTCACTCTGAATACTGAAATATTTGTCATTTCTCTTCAAAAAGTAACTCCTAAAGTAACAGTATTGACTCCATTGGAGGATGTGAGGCTACCCAGAGAGATTTGGATAGGTCGGAGGACTGGGCAGTCACAAAACATATGAAATTTAACAAGAGTAAGTGCTGGGTTTTACACTTGGGGAGGGGTAACCCAAAAAACACCTACTTTCTGGGGAATGTTAGACAGGAACGCAGCACTGCTGAGAGGGATCTGGGAGTAATAATAGATAGTAAAATGAAGATGAGTCAGCAGTGTGCCTCAGCAGCCAAGAGAGCCAACCGGATCCTGGGGTGCATCAAGCACTCCATTACTAGCCAAGCAAGAGAAGTGATAGTTCCTCTTTACTTGGCCCTGGTGTGGCCTCACCTGGAGTATTGTGTACAGTTTTGGGCTCCACAATACAAGAAGGACATGGAGTTGCTGGAGGGAGTCCAGAGAAGGGCAACAAAGATGGTTAAGGGCTTGGAGGGGAAGACATATGAAGAAAGGCTGAATTCACTTGGCCTGTTCAGTCTGGAGAAGAGAAGACTGAGGGGGATCTCATTGCAGTTTATAACCTCCTCACCAGAGAGGGAGGAGTGGGGGTTAAGCTCTTCTCTTTAGTGAACAGTGACAGGACACAGGGGAATGGTATGAAGTTGTCCTGGGGGAAATTCAAGATGGATGTTAGGAAGAAGTTTTTCACCCAGAGGGTGGTGGAGTATTGGAACAGGATCTCCAGGGAGGTGGTCATGGCTCCAAATCTTGTGGGGCTTAAGAGACACTTGAAGATGCCCTTAGTCACCTCGTGTGACCTTGGAGTTTGTCCTGTGCCTAATGGGAGTTGGACTTGATGATCCTTGTGGGTCCCTTCCAACTCAGGTTGTTCTATGATCCTAACGCTACTCGAAGCAGAAATCTCCAATATCTTCCAATATAAAACCAGCAGTTTTCTAGCCCTCAGAGCTGTGTCAAACAGGTTGAATCACACCACACAAACAAAAATTAGAAAAAAAATTTTAGAAAGTATCTTACATTTCTAAGTTTCATAATTACTGAGGCTTGAGGTTGATAATATTATGTAATCCCAGCCTCTGATAACGTTATTTCCCTTGAAAATACTGTGGAAGGTACACCTGGTCATTACAAAAATGTGATTGAGTGCCCAGTAGTATTATAAGTAGCCCTGTGGTTTAACCCAGCAAGCAGCTAAACACCACACAACCACTGGCACATTTATGAAAGGATGACATATTCAATAGACACAATATAGAGAAAGGTGATGCCAATCCATAGCACACTCATTTTTAAGTAGAGAACTTCCACTATGTTATATAGGCTACAGAGAAAATTAAGCCATTTAAGTACTTTGCGTCTATCCCTCAACATATTCTTTGTCTGTTCAGTGGACTATGAAACCTGTGTGTTTCTTTAATACCTGGAGATTTAAGGTACTGCCTGTTCAGAACATCCAGTTCTGACAAAGTATTTTCAGCAAAAAATGGTAGCAGGAAATCTGGAAGCTTCCCCTACCTTAGGACCTAGAGGTCCTGTCCACTCACGTTTTATTATTCATCACTTTTTATCTTTTTTGTCCATTCTCAGTTCTTCCCCCAGATTTTGTCCTCTTCCTCCTCTCTTGATCTTTGCTTAATATTCTTAGCCTTGCTTTTTCAAGCCCTTTACTGAAATTTTTTTAAGATTTCACACCCAAATAGCAGCTCTTCTCTTTCTGTTAGCTGCCTCCAGGAGCTGGCAGCAGAGCAATCTAGATGAAATAACTGCTTTCAGATACACCCTTTTGGATTCAGTTCATGCAGGAAGGGAATCCCAACAACCATTTTGGAAACTGTGGAATTTTCGAATTCCCAATGAAATCTGTGAAGAGACTCCTAAGCCTAATTCATCAGAAATTTGTGTTAGCAGCTGCTGGACCACAAATGTTTGGCTGCTCTACAGACCACATATGGTAGCTGATGCTTGATAATAAGTGAGAGATCTCTTGTCCACATCAGCTATACAGAGCTAAATTATATTTCACCTTGCCCCTTTCCCAGAAGTAGGTCAGCTACATGGAAGATAAACTAATATCACTGGACAAAGAATGAGGGAAGAGCATTAGTCACTGCATATATTACTAAAAACAAACAGCTTTTCCTCATATTACCTTCTCTGTTAACTAATGACAGACAAAGGTGTTCCTTTACACAATTGTTTATTTTTGCAGCATTCTCTGAATAATATGTATTTTTATATTGTTCAAATAGATATTTTCCTGTTTCTTGAAAAGCCACACAATTTACTCAGAATTTCAGTCTATCCTGATTTCTGTTCCAAAACGACTCAGATTGAGAGAACTAAGTACATTCCTTCATATGAATGTATATGAAGCTAAACTGGGATATTATGAAAAAGAGTTCACAAAGCCAGTAGAAAGCTATATACAAAATTATATTTTCATTTTACATGAAGACTGAGACAAAAGAGATATAGGTAAACACAGCTGCAACATTTTTAGACATATAATCAAAGGCACAAAAAAATATTGGGAAATTGTTCATTATTGTAATTACATTGTGAACAGTATTGATAAAAAATGTCTTTAAAGCATATAAAATAAAACCAGATCTTTTAACATATGTGAATATTTTCCAGAGAAAAGATGTGCCAGAACAAAAGTACCTGTTATCTACTTACTGCTTAGAAGTTGAAACTTACAGAAAGGAGCAAGAAATGGAAGAAACTTGTGATGAAATAGGAAACTAGCATCAAAACTATAACTGTTTATGTTAAGACAGTTCCTTCTCCATCTGCAGCTCCAATGTCATTGCCTTCTCATATCATGTTTCTGTATCCTTTTCTTCCTTCCTTATCAGTCTTCCAATTTTGATTTTTCTTCTTATTCCCTGTAGGTATTTTCCCCTTTTCTCACTGTGAATGTCACAGAAAGTGAATGTACACTCAGCTTTCATCTAGACTTTCTTCCCCTGGGCTTAAGCACAAGTATAAAATTGCATTTGTCAGTGAAAGACCATGAAGCTCCCTGTGCAGTGTGTGGAGATGCTCTCCTCAGATAGATTCACATTCAGAGTAGAAGCCAAACTAGACAGTTTGGCCTTCCAAATGTGCCATGACTGTGCAGACAGCAGAGATGACCTGTCACCTGAAGGATGTCTTCATCAGCTCTTGGTCATTCCATGGAGGGCAACTGAGGCCCCACAGCAGACCTTTCCACTGCTTTATCTTTCTCAAGTTCATGCACTTTTTTTTTTTAACAGTTTGCTCTCCAGAGACCTTTTATTCATCAGGATCCTCTAAATTAAGATATAAAAAAGGAGGAGGAATAATTTTGGATCCTGATATGTTAGGCAGCATATACCCATCTAAAGATGTTTGGGTAGTCTAAGGCCTAAAATATATACTCCTACATATACACTACTCTAACATCTACCACATGCCATGACTTCAGCCATACAGAAAAAAAACAACCCAGCTACAGGCCTAGTAAATCCCCTTTCAAAGTGAAGAGTGGATGCCGTGGCTTTGGCTCCACCACTAGCGGAGGCTTGCAAGTACAGTTGGGTGCTGTGGTGCAGACCGTGTGCTGGCCTTCAGCATACCCCTAGTCGTGCTCCTTACTGTTTAGAAGGGAGCCTCTTTACCTATTACAGAGAGCTCATCACTCCATACAGGCTGTGAAGCCTCAGTACTCCTGAGTGTAGTGTAAGGAGTGGAGTGAGTTACCTGCTGTTGAAAGTCAGTCAAGCCTTAAAGCAGGATGTGAGAAGGCAGTGATAGCTCCGTAGACCTGAATAGCTAACCGGTAATTGTTTGGAAAGATGAGCTTTTTCTGGTTTTCCATTCAGAAAATATTTTTCTTTATTTATCTTTTGGAGAGAGAGCTGACATCTTCCTTCTACAGAGAAACATTTAATTTTAAGATAATTTGCACATAATATGCTTTTAAATTGCTTCAAACAAAGCAATTTCCCATTAAGGTAAACCAAGGATAAGCAGACTGCAGCCACTGAACAGTGTGCTGGCAAAGCAGAGCAGCAGTATAATGACATTAAGACACAGGTTTCTAAAATATTCAAAAAATAAATCAAATTGAAAAAAAAAAAAAACCAAAACAGTCCAAAATTGTCTGAGCAGCACAGAGCAGCTTGGAGGTCCTTCACAATGTGGAGGAATTGGCTTCACATGCAGCCCTTAACTGCTCCAGCTGGTCATTACCTGACCACTAAAGTCCTTTGGACGAGTCAGTAGTGTTTAAATAATCTACATCCAGAAACTGTCTTACACCTTCCCTAGTGAACTGCCATGCAAATGCATGATACAATTAATTAACACTGGGACCAAAACCAGAGGCCCCAGCTTCCAAAACAAATGTTCAGCCATGTAGTCAAAGTACAGCTC
Organism: Bucco capensis; assembly: GCA_013396975.1. NCBI lineage: Eukaryota > Metazoa > Chordata > Aves > Piciformes > Bucconidae > Bucco > Bucco capensis. The sequence goes on from VWZO01012998.1 coordinate 26,328, forward strand.
CAATGGTATAAGCCAATTTACTCTCTGTTTTATTAAACTTCCACAGTGTTTAGAATCACTAAGAGACAGTGGATCTGGCACATCATGTGATGAACCTTAGTGAGAATTTTCTTACCCTCTCAAACACAATTGTAAGCCTGTATTGCTAATTCCTTTGAGGTGTTTCTGTTTTACTCCAAATCACATGTAATGATTGAAGCTTGAAAACATACATAACAGTCCCTGAGCCAAATTAAGACATGCGTCTGCCTGTATGTGCATGTCATAGAAACATAGAATCATAGAATGGTTTGGGTTGGAAGGGACTTCTGGAGGTCATCTAGTCCACCCCCCCTGCACTGGACAGGGACATCACCAACTAGATCAGGTTGCTCAGAGCCCTGTCAAGCCTCACCTTGAATACCTCCAGGGATGGGGCCTCAACCACCTCATTGAGCAACCTGTTCCAGTATTACACCACCCTCATGGTGAGGAACTTCTTTCTAATATCCAGTTTAAATCTACTCTTCTCCAATTTAAAACCATTGCCCCTTGTTCTTTCACTAGAGACCTTTGCAAACAGGCCCTCTCCAGCCTTCTTGTAAGTTCCCTTTAGGTACTGGAAAGTCACTAGTAGGTCCCCCCGAAGTCTTCTCTTCTCCAGGCTGAAAAATCCCAGCTCCTTCAGCCTGCCTTTATAGGAGAGGTGTTCCAGCCCCCTGACCATTCTCATGGCCCTTCTCTGGACCCACTCCATCAGGTCCATGTCCTTTCTGTATTGAGGGCTCCAGAACTGGACACAGTATTCCAGATGAGGTCTCACCAGAGCAAAGTGGCACAATCGCCTCTCTCGATCTGCTGTCACGCTTCTTTTGATGCAGCCCAGGATGCCATTGGCCTTCTGGGCTGCCAGCACGCACTGTTTGCTCATGTCCAGATTCTCATCCATCAGCACCCACAAGTCCTTTTCTGCAGGG
>VWZO01012998.1:27446-38598 GCA_013396975.1 Bucco capensis
TTCCTCAGGAGGTCACAAACCTGACTTTCACATACAGTAGGAGGGACTTCACTGCCCTGGTTCCCACCTTCTGTTTTTTTAACTTGGGAGGTGTTGGGAGAGAAGTTGCAATGAAGATGGAAGGAAACGAGTTGTTGAGAACCTCAGCCTCTCCTCATCTCTTATTAGTTCTCCATTCTTGCTCTTCAGGGGGTAATGTTTTCTTTGACCTTCCTCTTTTCATTGATACACCTGTAGAATCCCTTTTTGTTATTCTTTGCATCCTTTGCTAAGTTGAGATCTAGCTGTGCTTTAGCCTTCCTGACTTCATCTCTACACCATCGGGCAACATCCCTATACTCTTCCCAAGATTCTTCTCCCTGCTTCCACTGCCATTGTAACTCCTTCTTGGTTTTTAATTTGTCCAGCAGGTCTTGATTCAGCCATACTGGTTTCTTCCCTTTCTTACCAGATTTCTTACATCTGGGGATCGNAATGTTGTAGCTTTCCAGCAGCACAATAGCTTCCAGCTCCTCTTGTTTGTTGCCCATGCTGTGTGTGTTCTTGTGTCAATAGTCCCAGTGCTGTGTAGTCCAAACCATTGTTGAAGNTTAAAGTAACTTTAAAGAGCTGGAATTTTGCTTTTCTGAAGTTCAAGGTCCTGATTTTGCTTCTTGGCTGATTAGTGACCCTCAGGACTGTGAAGTCCACCAGTGCATGGTCACTGCAGCCCAGGGAGCCTCCAATCATCAGATCCCTGATGAGCTTGTCTGCACTGGTGACNCCAAGGCCCTAAAGACTCTTTTTATTCCTCTAGGACTACTGGTTTTTACTTTCTGTCCTCCCACATGGAAGATCAGTAGTGGATAGTAGTCTGAGGATTGCACCAGGCTGGGGATTTTCCTAGTAACATCCCTAACCCTGGCTCCAGGGAGACAGCAAACTTCCCTATGAGAAGGGTCTGGCCAACATATTGGCCCCTCTGTTCCTCTCAGAAGGGAGGAACCATAACCCTTATTTCTGCTTTCCTTCTAAAAGTTTGATATCTTTATTTTTCTTTTTATGACACTACCTGAGAGCACCCTTAATGTGCAGATTTCCAGCCTCACAGAGCCATAGTAACCTTAGCTTTGAAGCCACAATTCATCCTCATTTACTTACAGTCATCAGAAAGTTAAGTTTCAAAGATGAGCTGATTGTCTGGATTTCCTGTATAGTCAACAAACTGATGCAAGCACCTCTAGAAGACAATTTGACCTACTCTAAGCTTAACTATCAAAGAGAAAGAGGGTCATCTGCTCTGAGGTGGCTCATCTCTCTCTGCTGGGTGTTAGCATAGTCCAGACACCACTTTACAAATAAACAGGTGTTTTCAGATACCACACATCACCTGAGAGGAATCCCACTTTTGCATGATATTTGGCTTTCAAATAATATCTCATTTTTGTAATTTCGTATTAATTTTCCATGTATAAACAGGGGCATATAAAAGAAAGTAAAGTACATTTCAGGATATAATTTCAATTACTTACAAACACAGATTCACAGAATCACAGAATCATTAAGGTTGGGAGAGACCTCTAAGATGATCAGGTCCAACTATTTACCTATCACCACCGTGCTAATAAACCATGTCGCTAAGTACCACTTCTATATATGTCTTAAACACTTCCAGGGACAGTGAATCCACCACCTCCCTGGGCAGCCTGTTCCAGTGCTTAACAATCCTTTCAGTGAAGAAATTTTTCCTGACATCCAAACACTATATACAATTTAACGAGAACAGCTACAGGTAAACTCTAGAGCTAAGCAAAAATTTCCTTTTTTTTTTCGTTTTCTACTGACGTTCTTTAAATAAATAGATTTTATTGATATACTGCTTGGACTCCATGCAGCCAGAGATAAGACCTGCTTGTTGGCTTCTCTTAGCTCTTCTGAGTCCATCAATGGGAAAGAAAAATAATCATTCCGTTGAGACATTTGTTCTCTATTCTTCCATCTTCTTGCAAGAAGAAATAGCAAAGAACATTTTTTAAAGAAACTTACATGTGTAAATTGATCAGAAGAGTGTAGCAAGGTGAGAACTCAATATTACAACCAGAATTACTTCAATTTCAACACCAGCCTAGACATGCTGAGCTCCCATTGTAACCCTTTAGCAGAGAGAAATGGACACTTTTATAGTGTGATTGATCTCTTGTCTTTTAGACTGAGATGAAACTTTGGCCTTTGGAGGGGCCAATTTCTCTCTTTTCATGACAAAGGAAGATGTGGTAGCTAAATCATTTATAGAGATCTTAAATATAGATAGCATTAGATCCACTGAGCCTGGGGATCATAAGGAAGGATCAGTACTTCATATTTAACCACTTCCTAACTGGATTAAGGCAAATGCAAATAATAGGAGCCACACAAAGGGTTTTCTCAAACAGCCACCATGATTTAAGTTGTCACTGTTCCTAAATAACCATTCAGGCCCCCAGATACAACTATCTAATTCAGGGTGAGCTCAATGGGTTTTTGCACTTCATTGACTAAATTGCTATTTAGGCTACATTATCCTTATTGTTCAGATCACATGCACTCCATCCCTCTGCCATGGGAGCTCAGACACCTGCCTCACATGTGAACAGTGCATTGAAGGGAACGTATCTGAAGCCAACCATGTATTACGGTTAAATGTTCAAATTTTGCAGGATGTAATCATAATTTCAACAGGCCTAAAGACCAAATCCTCCCTGTTATCTGGGATTACTCAATATAATTTCATATCAGTTCTTCTGTATCAAGAGCATTGCAAGATGCAGTTTTCCATTTATAATATGCAGATTAACAGGAGAGCAATTTTGCCACCAAGCATGAGATGGATCTCTGAACATTTTAAATCATAGACTCATAGAATGGCCAGGTTGGAAGGGATCTTAGAGATCTTTTAGTTCCAACCCCCGTGCCATGGGCAGGGATGCCACTCACTGGACCAGGTTGCCCAGGGCCACATCCAGCCTGGCCTTGAAAACTGCTAGAGATGGGGCACCCACAACCTCTCTGGACAACCTGTTCCAGTGCCTAACCACCCTCCAGGTAAAGAACTTCCTTTTCCTCTCCAATCTAAATTTCCCCTCCATCTTATAACCATTCCCCCTTGTCCTATTACAATCTGACCAGCTAAAAAGTTTCTCCTCTTCTATCCTATAATCCCCCTTTAGGTACTGGAAAGCTGCTATAAGATCCCCTTGAAGCCTTCTCTTTTCCAGGCTGAATAAACCCAACTCCCTCAGCCTATCCTCATAGGAGAGCTTCTCCAATCCTTTAATCATATTTGTGGCCCTCCTCTGACCCACTCCTACAGGTCCACATCTTTTTTATGCTGAGGACCCCAGAACTGGATGCAGTACTCCAGGTGGGGCCTCATGAGGGCAGAGTAGAGAGGCAGAATCACCTCCCTGGACCTACTGGTCGTGCCCCTTCTGATGCAGCCCAGGATGCGGTTGGCTTTCTGGGCTGTGAGTATACATTGCTGGCTCATATCCAGCTTTTCATCTATCATGACCCCCAAGTCATTCTCTGCATGGCTTCTTTCAATGAGTTCCTCACCCAGTCTGTATTCCTGTCTAGGATTACTCCTACCCAGATGCAAGACCTTATATTTTGGCTTATTAAACTTCATTTGATTCTCATGGGCCCACTCTTTGAGTTTGTCCAGGTCCCTCTGGATGGCATCCTGCCCTTCTAGCGTATCAAGAAAATCATCCTACACTCTAAATAATCCTACACTCCTAAAGCACTAGCCCTTTAAAGAACTCTTTCTAGACTTGTAAAGGAAAAATGTGACTCTTCATTGTCACATATTTAGAATTGTACAGGTTATTGAAATAGCATAATCTGGATATAAATACAGTCAGCTGGCATAGTGCAATAATTTTGTTTTAGTTCATTCCTAGCCTATACTGCTTTTTAGATATAAATGCCACTTCAGATCTTCTATTTTGTTTCAAAATAATCTTGGTCAAACAGAGGTTATTTATCCTCCTTTTCCATTCATAGATGTAGGTAACTGATAGCAAACCAAATTCTTCTCCACTATCTGTTCTCACCTAAACCAGATCCTCTGGTTACCCCATTCTGACAGAACAGCAAGATCTGAGTCTTTGTTTCTGCTGTAAAACTTTCCAGGTGCACTGTCCTAATTTATTCATAAGATTTGGCTTTCTCTTTTAAGTAGTTCCACCAAACCATCTTTGACAGTATTTACATATGGTGTTGAAAGTTTCTTTACAATGTTGGTAGTCCCAAAAAAGGATATTAAAATGTTCCTACTAGAAGATATCTTTGCTAATAAGATTGCCTATTGCTCTACACTGGCAAACTTGCTTTATGATAATAGGACCACTTCTCAAAGGACATGTTTCAAAGGTTTCTTGGCACCTATAATACATATTTAATGTAAATGCTCCCATCATTAAAACTACTTTGATGGTATTCCTGAAAGATATGTTAGCATGCCTGCAGAAGGCGAGGGAAAGAGGAGGAAGAGAGAAGAAGAGAGCTGTCTGGATTTCTTGCTAGCACCTATCCTAGAGCCATAAAAATATCCACCAGTGCCCAGATTTCCTGAGAACATGAGATACTCTTGGAGCAGCTAGAGGTCATTTAGCTTATCATGTCTCATTCCCTTTTCTGTCTACACCATGATATCTTCTAATTGTTTCTTTAATGACCTCCGTGTTTTTGCCTTAACTATCTTGCCTAGTAAGCCATTCCACACATTTATGATTCGCTGCTTGAAAAAAAAAATACTTCCTGACATCTGTTCTGAATTTGTTTTTCTTTAATTTTCATTTATGCTCTCTTCTTCTATCATCTGTGTTGGGCTGAAAATAGGAACCCATGTTGACATTTTCTAAACCATTTAAATTTTATGTTCTTTAATTAAAAAATCCTTCTCAACTAGACAGAAGTTTAACATGGTGATAGAGAATATAATATGGTATTTAAAACAAAATATTACTTTTATAAACATAAAAATTAATTTCTATGTATACTTTATATTCCATAGATCAGCTCATTAATGTCTCCTGAAGACAAAATTCCAGATTGACTAAGGTTCACTCATGAAGAAGGCACAAATTGCACTAAAAAACACTAAAAAGAGCCAGGACTTAAGGTTTTTCTGGTTTTGTCTGTGATGTTCTTTTATTTTATGGTTTTATTCTTCTTTTGTTGCTCTAGTGCTATAAGCATCATTAAAACTACAGTTTTCCCTTAGTCAGATTTTCACACTCAAGATCAAATTTTCAAAAAAATTTACCTTTTCAAAACTAGGTTTTTTAAATATACCTCAATTTGGACTGCCACAGATTGGAACATCCTCCCAGTCCCTTTAAAAAGAAGGAAATAATTGCATTTTAGTTTGAAAGCTGTCAGTAACTTTAATCATTAGAGCTCTGTTGACATCAGTGGGCCATTCCAAGCTCAAGACCTTTATGCTGTATGTCCTCTAATTGGTGAATGCTGTGAATTTATTTAGGTTCATAATGTTCATTTTGTGTTTACTTCCTTCTGCTCCTCTACTTATTCAGTCATTAGTCTTTCTTCTTCTCTTTTGCAAAACAATGACTGAAGCACCAAGATGACCCTAATGTTCTAAAGATTCATGTACCAAGGCCAAAAAATGGTATTAGCCCTAAAAGTGATTTTAATTTCTACCATTTTATCTAATTAATGAACAAATTTCTTGTCAGTTCTTCCATTTGGTATCCTTAGGCAAACCTTTCATACCATAGGTCCTGAGGATCATTGACTATTCTAGCCTGCTGTACAAGCAGCCTCCTTAGGGAGGACCAAAATAATAACTCAAACTCTAGATACAAAAAAAAAAAAAATAGATTATGATAGTGAAAGACCTCTCCTGGGACTCAGTGACGTTTTGATACCTCTAAACGCTATTAAGAGGTAATACACTGCTAGATAGATTCTATAAAAAAATCACACTTATTAAAAGCACAGCTCTTCTCACTGGTACATTGAATACAGAAAGAAGAAAAAAACCCTGAATATTGTAAAGCTTCAAAAAAAAAAAAAAAGAATTAGAAATGTGGCCATTCTGAATAATTTCCTTCTGTTACTGGTTACCCAGATGCCAATTTTAGATCTCTTACATTTAAGTAATATTTCTTGGTATTTCTGAGAATGTAATTGATTTGTGAAAGAGGAAACAGATCCTGGCACTTCCCTAAGCCCGTATGTAGCATGGAAAAAGACCTCTTATTCTTTCTGTGCCTATTAGAAGTAGCCCAAAAGGCAAAGGACAAAACATGTGCCATTTGCTTTGAACTGAGGGCCATAGGTGAGAAAAAAAGGCAAACTCTAACCCCTCCCAATCAAATTAAGCAATAACCTTTCTCTGTTTCACTTTAGTACCTTTCTGCTTAAATTTTACAGTCCTTCTGCCAATTTCTTACTGCCTTTCTTTTTTATATTCTTATCACTACTCTAATCTTCTCTGCAAATGTTCTAATTATGTGTTCTGATGAGGTCATTTATTATTACCCTGGCATATAATAGGACCTAGAAGTTTTGATGTGCCATGTTTGGATGCCATATATACTCCAGAATTTTGCTGTTTCTGCTGCTTTGGGGGCCAAGAGCCTTGATGGAGCCCATGTCAGTGGAATTTAGAGCAGTTTCAGAAACTTACACAGAAACAAAGGAATGCAGAATCAGTTAAACAGAGTAAGAAGCAATAGTAATCTCAACAGTTTTCCAGGGTAATTTGGCTTAGTGTATATGCCTAAAATTCACTTTGTTAGAGAGACTGATCTTCAGTAGATCTGTGTAATGAATGGACAGCTAGGTTAATGTGCTGCTAGAGGCAGAAGCCAAAAATTCTCTTTAATGTCACCTCATTAGGAAGCCCCCATGTAAGCATCTTTCTTGGAATACTGTGAGAATCTGCACACCAGTGCTGGTGGGAGGGATCCTCCACCAGCTGCCAAACATGACATTTCTGGACAAGCTGCTGAACCCTCAGCAGGTGACATCTCTGAAGCAGCCTTTCATCTTCCTGTCTCTCAATGGCTGTATACGTGCATGGGGCAGGGATCCCAGAGAGCCTCTATGAATGTGGCCTGTCTCTTTCTCCCAGCTGGGCTTCCACAGCCACAGGCTGAGGATCCCAGAACTTGAGCTTCCAGTATCAACATCTGCTCTCAGAGCATCTTTTTTCCATTTCTCTCTTTACGTGCTGACAGCTAAAGCCTGATCCAGCCAATATAAAGCATCTCTAACCAACAGAACACAATCTACTGACTGTTTACAGCTTATGAGCAATAGATATATTTTTTAACTTCAGCAGTGTGTTTAACAGAATAGGAAAGTGATGAACCACCAGAAAAGACTGAGCAGTTTAGAAATTTTTCAATTGCTGTAAAAAAAGGAAAAGCTTCAAAGCATGATCTGAGTGAAAATTTACTTATAGATAATAGTAACATCAGAAGCATTTAAAATTTGAAAGCGTTGATGGACTTGTGGTTTACTTGCATAGACTCTAGTGTTAAATGAACTGTTTTCTGAGATGGGTAAACTAAAGCATAATGAAAAAATAAAAAAGTCATTTATATTTTCCTTTTCACAAAGCTGCTGAAAAGGCAAATGTTCTTTTCACAACATCCCAGGTGATGCTAAATGTAATTTATTCACAATTAATGTTACCTTAATGAATACCAAATGAATTGCTAATCATTGACCATCCTGTTTTAAAATGTTACCTACCCATCTGTCTGTTTTGCTAAAGGAACTTTTCAGAGTATATGTTTTTTTCGGTTCTTTAAATGCTACTAGCAAAGGCACAGTCACCCATCAGAAAGACATTCAAACAAATAATAAACAGAAAATTGCCTAAGAGTATTTCTGTGTCTTTGTTAGAAACTTCTGGTTTTCTTTTCTTTATGAAGGAAGCAAATCTTTGCCTCAGTGCTGGATAAATATAGATTGTGAGATTATTTCATATAGTCAAAGGATAAGGATAGGAAACACGACATCTGGTTGACTTTCATACTTCTGACACAGGCAACCTGGCCCATATGATTTTGAGCATTTCAGAACAGAAAGAGAACGTAAGTAAGCATTTTGGTGTTGAAATGTCATTATATTTCAAATTGAATTGGTGTCCTAAATAATCTTAAAATAAATCAACCACAGCCTTTGTGCTTTCCTTGCTTGGTTGTAAAATGAACATCCCAGCAAGCCTTTAACTGTGGTAACTAACTTGTGGCTATTCATAATCTGTGTTGGACTAAAGAAGCTAAGTAACTGTGAGGTGTAACCATCTTCAGGAAATTCATCTTCCTTACACTAGTGAAACAATATGATGACATTTTCAGCTTCTACTTTTTTTCAGTTGATCAGTGACAGAATTTGCTAAAATGCATATAATAGATGATATGGACACGGCAGTACTGGATAGGGAGCCTTGCCCTATGTACCAAACATGATCTGTGCATAGCTAACACTTGAAGTGGCTTGGCTCTTCAGCAGTGGCACTATACATACACCTCTGCACCTACACCCTGACTCAATAGGCACTGAGAGCAACAATGAAGACCTGCTTGTAACATGAGGAACTGATAGAATCCTGAAAAGGGTATACCTCAGAAGGCCAGATGTGAGCAGACTAGGTACTAAGAGGTATCCTCACTACAGGAAAATAAATAGTGAGTTTATACTTCAATATAGTTTGGGAAAAAAAGAGTAAGTACCTAGATGGTGTATGCAATTGTATTGGGTTTGGCTGAGATGGAGTTAATGTCCCCATAGCAGTCCTCAGATGTGCTGTGTCTTGGGTTGAAGATAACATGCAATGTTGTGACTGTTGCAAGGCTGGCACAGCACTAAGGGGATGGGGAGGACAAGATCTTGGGAGGGCACACAACCAAGACAGCTGACCCAAACAGACCAAAGGGCTATTCTGTGTCATGTGACGTCAGCTCAGTAATAAAAGGGGGGAGGGAGGGGAACATCTGTGGAAGATGACATCTGACCCCCGAACAGCCATTATGTGTTTCAGAGCCCTGCTTCCTGGGAGAGAGCTGGACATCGCCTGTTATGGGAAGTAGAGACTAAAGCTTAGGTTTGGTTTGCTTTGCTTTGCTTCGCGCGTGCAGCCTTGCCTTTCTTTATTTGCTTATTAAACTGCCTTTACTGAAACCCACGGGCTGCTTTCATCTCATTCTTTTCCCTTTTGTTGTGCCGTGGGAGGTGTGGGGCAGGGACATGATAGAGAACCTTGGTGGGTACCTGGCGCTCAGCCAAAGTCAACCCACCACATCAATATGAATAGAAAGGAGGTGATGTGACCAGACTTGTAATCCTAACAAATAATCTAGTTTTATGTTGTAGCTGGAACAATCACAACATTTTTTACCATATATATATATATATGTGGTAAAAAATAAAAATACCTGAATACAAGTATTCAGAAATTAATTTAAAATTGCAAAGACCTCTGAGTACCTGCTTGTATTTCCAAGTAAGCACTGAGTCTTTGTATCTATGTACAATGCATGGGTGAATGCTGGATAGTGAGTGTGTTGTGAACAGTACAGTATATAAATACAAACATTAAAAAAAATAGCTATACATTTAGCTGCTTAGCTGTAAATCCAGACCACCACAATTAAGAAGTCATCTACCAACTAGAATTTGGATGCAGTATCAATAAGAAAAATTCCAAAGCACAATTAGTGAAAAGAAAAAATATCTCTGATTTTCACCACACTAAAAAGTCATTATCACTTCCAGTGAAGCAAGAGCAAATAACTCAGAAGGAAATGCAACCACATTGTGGGTCATCATCCCACATTTTCTCAGAGGTGTTTGGTGTCAAATAGTGAAAAAAACCAGAAAAGCAGCAGATGTTCCTATCTTAAATACTGTGGAGAACACCTATATTAAAGGAAAAAGATATAATGCTGCCTTTTTAGCAATTAAATCATGTAGGAAGATAAGAAAACTGGTTTTGTCATAACCTTATACTGGGGAATGAGCTACCTGAATAATAATACAGTAATATAATCTTCCATAAATGTACACACCTCAGTTATCTCTTGTGTCTCTGCTTATGTTCAAACATATCTACTGAATCTCACATCTCTGTTAAATTTCCAGTTCACAAAATCAATGTCTTGGTAAAGGAAGGCTAAAGCATGGCTAGAGCTAGAGCTCAACTTAGCAAAGGATGCAAAGAACAACAAAAAGGGATTCTACAGATACATCAATGAAAAAACGAAGGTCAAAGAAAACATATCCCCCTGAAGAGCAAGAATGGAGAACTAATAACAGAAGAGAAGGCTGAGGTTCTCAACAACTTCTTTTCTTCTGTCTTCACTGGCAACCTCTCCCAACACTACCCAAGTTAAAAAAACACAAGATGGGGACCAGGGCAGCAAAGTCCCTCCCACTGTATGTGAAAATCAGGTTCATGACCTCCTGAGGAACCTAAACATACATAAGTTTATGGGACCTGATGAGAGCATGGCAGAGTACTAAAGGAATTGGCTGATGTAGTCGCCAAGCCACTCTCAATAATATTTGAGAAGTCCTGGCAGTTAGGTGGAGTCCCTAGAGACTAGGGACATGTCCCTAGTCCCTAGGGCATGTTACACCCATTTTCAAAAAGGTGTAAAGGAGGACCCTGGGAACTACCGACCTGTTAGCCTTACCTCTGTACATGGGAAAATCATGGAGCAGATTCTCCTAGAAGGTCTGATAAGGCACATGGAGGAGAGGGAGGTGATCAGAGACAGTCAGCATGGCTTCACTAAGGGTAGATCCTGTCTAACAAACCTAGTGGCCTTCTACAATAGTGTGACTACCTCAGTGGACAAGGGACAACTTGTGGATGTGATCTATCTGAATTTCTGCAAGGCCTTTGACACGGTCCCCCACAACATTCTACTGGCCAAGTTAGAGAGCTCTGGATTGGATGGGTGGACTGTTCAGTGGATAAGGAACTGGCTGGATGGTTGCATCCAGAAGGTAGTGGTCAATGGCTCGAAGTCCAGCTGGAGATCAATGACAAGTAGTGTCCCTCAGGGCTCCGTACTGGGGCCTGGACTGTTTAATATTTTTATAAATGATATTGACAACAGCACTGAGTGCACCATCAGCAAGTTTG
>VWZO01012998.1:42374-83411 GCA_013396975.1 Bucco capensis
ATCTGGGACCTCCCCAGAGAGCCAGGACTGTTGGAAGATGATGGAGAGCGGTTTGGCAAGCTCTTTTGCCAGCTCCCTCATTACCCTGGGGTGGATCCCGTCTGGCCCCATAGACTTGTTGGGATTCAGCTGGCTCAGTAAGTCACTAATTATTTCCTCCTGGAATACAGGAGGACTATTCAGCTCCCTCTCTCTGTCTACCTGCTCCAGAAGCCAATTGTCTTGAGGGCCACCTGTCTTACTGGTAAAAACTGAGGCAAAGTAGGTGTTGAGTACCTCAGCCTTCTTCTCATCCTTGCTAACTATATTTCCCTCCAAATCCAACAGAGAATGGAGGTTTTCCTTGCCCCTCCTTTTGTTATTAATGTATTTATAGAAGGCCTTTTTGTTATCCTTAACTGAATTAGCCAAATTAACTTCAAATTGCAATCAATATATCTTCCAGTGGTTCTGTATTGTCAATGCTGTAGAAGAGCTGCAGAGACTAGCAACAAAAGAAGGATCAGTGAATAGACATTTAATAAAAATGAACATTGTCCCAAGAGAAAGAGGGAAACACTGAGAGAGGAAGTACAAAAAGGCATAAACTACAAGCCCATTTACATGATTTCTAGGTGGAAACCATACTGAGTATGTTGATCTAACAGATCTTTGGAACAAAGCATTATGTTTTTTAATTCCAGTGTTGGCAACCTGGATAGAATATCCCATTGCACAAGGTGATCTTGATGCCAATCTTACTGTTGGAAGCATCTACAATAGGATATTTCATAATATTTCTTTTACTGGGGAACTGATAGAAACAAGAATTGCAAAAACAATAACTTGCCTTAGTGTCAACTGTATGTCATACACTTCTCTCATTCAAACCATTATAAATTCAAGGAAAATATGAAAGAAAGAATGAAAGCTAGGGGTGGGGGGGGGGGATTGGTGGCGGGGAAGAGGAGTGAATGGAGATAAGGTAGACAAGGAAGAACTTATTGTAAAAATCTTTGCTGTGGTGACTTTGCCCCAGCTATTACCCAGGCACTCACTCACTTCCCTCTTTTCCCTTCCACATCCAAAGATGCAAAGGAGAAAACCGAAGAACAAGACTGACAGATTTCAAGTGTTAAGGTAAAGGCAGGGTAAGTCACTTGCAAAGTACTGTCATGGACAAAACAAACTCAACTTGAGGAATTAAATTTATTGCCAATACGCATGACTATTTAATTACTGATTAGAATATTGGCAAATTAAAAAAAAAATATACATGTAAAAAGACAACCACCAAAACACTTAGGGAAAAGCCATCTTTTGTTCCACTTTCCCAGACTCAGTCTCACTTTAGACTCCTCACCCCTTCCTTGTTTCTACTTCACTTATTTACTTCAGACTCCTCTCAGCCCTCATTATTGACAGAGGTTGCACTCAGACCCCTTGGTGAGGCAACAAGAAGCACCAGAGGTGGGGGGCAGTGTGTAGTAGTTTCTCTCTTTGTTTTTTTCCTGTGCTCTGCTGTGGGTTTCCTCAGGCCTCAGTCCCTTCAGTTTTTCACCTGCACTGCCATGGAGCACCCTCTCCTCTGACTCTAGTGTTCCCTCTGTTATTTCTCATTCTTTTGTTCCTGCCTCTGCTGTCTCTGATGTTTTCTGACCTTTCTTACATTTGTTCTCACAAAGTAACCACCAATTCAGCTGATGGGCTTACCTGTGTCCTGCAGTAGGTCTGTTTTGGGGATACCCATTGCATCTGACACAAAGCAGCCGCTCGTCTCTTCCTTCAGAGACCACCACTGCTGCCCTCCCTGCTGCCAAAAGTTTGCCATTTATACCAAATACACTTAGAAGGAAAATTAAATTTTGTGAGTTTTCTATGAGGAAGTTAGACCTATCCTTCCACTGATAGATTTGTTGGGAGCATTAATAAGTGCCACAGGTGAGAGAAGACGCAAACCACTCTACATTAGTAGACAAGTGACAAGTGGTGTCCCTCAGGGCTCTGTGCTGGGGCCTGTACTGTTTAATATTTTTATAAATGGTATCGACAGCAGCATTGAGTGCACCATCAGCAAGTTTGCACATGACACCAAGCTATGGGGTGCTCACTATGAGGGTGGTGGAACACTGGAACAGGTTGCCCAGGGAGGTGGTTGAGGCCCCATCCCTGGAGTTATTCAAGGTGAGGCTTGACAGGGCTCTGGGCAACCTGATCTAGTTGGGGATGTCCCTGCCCAGTGCAGGGGGTTGGACTAGATGACCTCCAGAGGTCCCTTCCAACCCTAACCGTTCTATGATTCTATGATTATCTGTGTGTGAAAGGATGCCTGTGCCCAGACATCTCTTGTCAATGGGTTAATTCCTTTGTTTGCTAACAAATCTCTTTCCCCTAAGGTGTAAGAATTGCTGTAGGCTAATATGGAACACTGGGGAAAAAGATCTAGGAGTCCTGGTGGATAGGANAGGTGATGCTGCTCCAGCAGGGGGGTTGGACTAGATGATCTTTCTAGGTCCCTTCCAACCCCTGACATTCTGTGATTCTGTGAATCTGTAGCACAGTGGCAACTTTTCTTTTTGCATTTACTTAGAGCTGGCCATGTACGGAAAAGAAGTAACTGCCTTACAGGATCTGGTATTTCAGCCTCATAAACCCAGTGAAGTTACACATGAAATTAAACTGACACAAATCATCAGTGCTATAATACTATATCAACTTCAGATCCCAGATCCCTTTACTTTCCTAAACCAACTGCCATGAAACAAACTCTATATTAGAAACATTCTACTGGGCGACATTTTACTCTGTATCTCTACTTCATTCTCTTTCAACTCTTAGCCCTTCCATCTCATGTGCATACTATAGGAACTGATTTGAGTCCCTATCAGGTCAGCAGGTCTGACAATCTCAATATATTTCAGAGTAGGCTGTGGACTTACTTGTTTAGTTTTCAAACATGACAATGATTAGCAAGTCAATTACCCATGAAAACTGAAGTCATTTGAATTTTCTAACATTATATTCATAATACCTATATTTAGCTAACGCATAGCCTGTATTGATAGTGGGGGTTGTTCCAACCCAGGTGCAGGACCGTGCACTTGGTCTTGTTGAAGCTAATATGCGATATAACATAGCTAATAACATAACCTGTTTTAACGTTCAACATCATCCTTAGCTCAAACTCTGTTTAAGCAAAGGAATGGAAATGAAAACCCATTCTCAGCTCCTTTTTAAAATTAAAGCATTAGCACTGTTGCAAATAGGGATTATTGCAACTTTTTAGATGTGAGGAGAGCAATATATGTAATAGCTAGATAGCCCATATATTAGATGCCCCAAGACAGAACCAATAAGTGCTATAAGTGCATTCTATATGGCCCTTTGTAATTAGTAGTGAAATGCCTGAAATAAATCCAAAGCCTTGCAAGAAGTCAGCTTTCCCTAGAAAACCTGTTTTCAAATGGTATCATACTTCAGCATTCTTCAACTTTGTGAGTTCACAGCATCTGCTACTTAAATATAACAGCACATATGGCAGCATCATTTTGGAAAGCAATGTAAAAAAAAGACTGAAGAAACTATGATGAGGACTGCTGTCATGCTCCTGGGGCAAAATTGCAATCTTGTTTTCCCATACGGCACTGCTGGATAAAGAATGTGAAGTTTTAGTAGGGTAGGTAGGGTCAAATACTGTATAATAAACTGACTCGAATGTTCCCTTTTTGTACTCACATTTTATAAGTTCCAACATAATTTAGATCATGACTTTTTACTCAGGACTAAAGGAGGTGTTTTAAGTTAGGATGAGTATAAGTGTTGTTCTGAAGCCTAAATCAGGACTCATGCAAATCCTAGAAAATATTCTGACATTCTATCTCTGGCAATCCAAGTATATAATTAATTTGCAGATCATCATGCACCGCTTTTGTGAACTGGAATCAACATCTAACTATTCTGCTATTCTGCCACTGGGTAAACATGTGGCTTTTAGCAATGAATTTTTCTTTTTCTTTTTTTTTTTTTTCTCTGTATTATAGTAGAGAGGAGTTGTGTCTTAGAACATTCAGCTGAAATTCTACTGATGTTTCATTATTGAGGGAGTTTTGTAACATGGAAACAATGAGGATGCAATTATGCCATTAGGGAAAAGCCTCCACCCAAAGAGAAGTATGCTCGAGAGATTTATGAAGAAAAATTCCTTTCATGAATTCCTGGAAATACTATTTCCCTTTAGTGATATTAATGCATGGTATTATCCCCTTTTGAGGAGATTTGGAGGAAGCTGATCCATCTCTCTTTGGCAAATATAAATATCTCTGGTATTGCACAGGGAAAATGTTTCATTTCTGTCACTAACCAGCTACAGTAAATTTCAAGGTTTTGGGGAGGTAGTTTTGAAAGAGGGCAGTAAGTAGAGGTTCAAGGTGTCAAATGAGCTGAGCACTGTGACTCTTTACTGGGACCAAGAAGAGTGAATCTGTCTTTTCTCTTTGTCCATGGAATCATGTTTGATTTGTCCTCTGATGGCTGTTACCACTGTGTCTTTCCATAGCAGATGAGTGGACAAGGAACATAATTAGTAACAAGCAAACAGCACAAGGAAAGTTAATAAGACATTGGCACAGTCATGTACCTTCTCTGATGTTTTTCATCCCTTGGATGAAAATTCAATAGTAGCCAGTGGAACACCTTGTCAAAAGACATTAGTGAGCTTTGCAATCTTTCCCAAAAGAGTTGAGAACCAATGAGGTTTAGTGGCAACTACACTTTTTCATTCATTATTTGTTTTTTTTTAAGTTATTATTAAGTAATTTTATAATAAAAAAAGTCCCAGAGCAGCAGAACAGCACTCCATGTAATTACTGGCATGTTCTTCTTCAAATTACACAGTATTTCCTTGCCTTTCTGTGACAGAATTGAATGAGAATAAACAATCTCTCCACTGCTGCCTTAAAGAGTCCCAATTTTTACTACTACAAATGCTGTGCTTGACGTATATTTTCTTTAAGAACTATTTCTCATTAACTGATCATTTTTCAGATTTAAGTGATTTGTCTCAAACTGACATCTTTAGCTTCGTCTATAACATGTGGGCTCATTTAGAAACCAAAGGTTTATCCCAAAGCGTGTGAACTTGAACTAACCTGGTAGTCATTATTAGCCTGTTAACTAAAATCATTTGAACAATATACTCTGGAAATTCAGATTGCATGTAATTTGTCCAAAATTTTGTCTCCTATGAGGAGGCCTACAAATTACAGTTTTGATTAAAAGAGGTATGCACCTAATGATTTATTTCTTTAGCCATTATACTTAGATGAGATACTCTAGACCTCCATAACGGGTTTGTTTTCATACCATAATCCCTGCAGCTCATGACCACACATGGCTAGAGAAGGATGTATTCAGTGTCTGTGTCCTGCTTTGCTGTAAAAATCAGTACCCACTTGAGTATTTCTCAAGAGCACAGGGCCTAGGACCATTTTTTGATAGAAAAAACATACTGGAAAACTGGAAATGTTTTGCTATTTCATCTTCAGAAGATAATTTTACAGCAGTTATTAGCATAGTAGTGAACATTTTTGTTTCAATAATGGTTAGAAAAAATTATGTCTTCAAAGATCTCAGTATGGTTTTGAGAAATATCAAAAGCTAGGAATATTTTAGACTGCTTTTCTCTTTTTCTTTTTTACTACTTCACACCTCCTTCCTTTGATATATGGAGTTTGTTTTTTATGAATACAAAAACAGGAATTTCATGCTGTGACCCAGATTTCTATCCCATCACATACATTCCCCTGTGCATCAATTCTAAAAGCTAAAAAGACCCAGAGTTTTGCATGAAATTTGCAACTTGAATTTTTTTTTCCCCAACCTTGGGGTTTTTTGAAAATGAGTCATTTTTTAGCAAAGCAAAAGTTTCTGGGGGAAAAAACAATCGTTTTACAAGTAAAGCATCTATAGAAAAATGTCAACAGAAGTTCTGTGTTATAGACAAGAAAAAACAGCTATCTACATATCTAATAGGATAAAGAAAGATTTATCTTCCGTCTAGTGTCAAGCTTCTTAATTTCTGTGGGCTTTAGTGTAAAGAAATTAAAAGTCCATTACATTCCATTGCACTGTTGCAGAATAGAGACTTTGAGACTGGATTCAACAAGTTAAGGAGATGTAAAGCAACTTCAAGATACGATAACAGAAGAGGCAATAATTTAACACAAAAGAACAACATTTTTACAGTAAGTGTTTGTACAGAATGTCTTTTTCAACTGTCCTGCACCTCTTATTTTCCCCTACCTATTTCCTTTCTTCTAGGTTCTTGTTTTGATTTCTTTCCTTCTACTTTGAGAATGCTTGTACTTGTCATCTGTATTAAGAAATATGGGTTTCAGAAGATGCTAACCTACCTTTTTGGTAGTCAGTTCTTCATGATGGTTTCTGTGTGTTGAACAATTTTCCTTGTAAAGGATGAGCTCTGCAAACATTCTCAACTGATTTTTCAGGAACAGGTACACAAAATAACAATCTTAACCCCATACACGAAACTCTACGTTGTCTTTCCCCTAAAAGACACTCAATGCCTAAATATGGAATCAAATTATATTTGAGGATTCTCATAGTACCATTCTTACGTATATCTCTGTGTTTACCTTTAGATCAGAATGTGAACAATGATGATGACTGAATGTAAAATCTGTAACTTTAGTAATTACCAGATTTTAGCTCTGTTACACAAGTCACACACAGTCACACAGTTTTGGGATTAAGCTTAATCTTTGTTTACTGCATATGTCCAATGTCAGTAATTTTGCTTTTTGTACTACACCCATACACTAAGCTCATGAGAACATTGTAAGAATTTATACAATAAATTTGCTTCTAAAATAGTTAGACTATTCTTTTTATTTTTGTTTCCTTAGGCAAAAGAATAAGGACAAAATAACTAATTGTTTCTCAGAACTGGAAACCATACATTGCCAGAGTCCTGAATGCTGCAAGGCTATTAGTGGGAGAATGCCATTGCAGCGTTCCGCTAGGAAAGAAATCTACATCCTGCTTGCTTGTGTAATAGTTCTTCCATTAGAGGCAATATTAGAATTTCAGCTTTTGATCTCTCCTTGTGGACACTTTAAAATGCAAGCTGTGAAACAGCAGCTGATGCTTTACATACTATCACAACAGCCAGCAATACACAAAACCTGGAAACGGCGTGCAAGGGAAATTAATGATGGGCTGTTAAGGGATATACAGTAACTCACGTTTTCATTACACATCCTACAGCAAATTAAAGCTGCCTTTTCTTTGTTGTGCCAGTGATAGAGCAAATATACATCAAGCAGCAGTACAGAATGGGAATATTTGAGATCACTTTTAATTGCTGGAAAGCCCAGGAAAAATAGGAGTATTTTTAGCAATTGCACAGAACAAGCTCAGAAAGTTACACTGATGAGTAGACAGAAAATGAGCTCTGTGTCACCATTGCTAGCCTGAATAATAGCATATGGTACAGCAGATCCGTAACAACAAAAGCCGGAGTGAGATTCTGAAACACTCATTTGTCAAACTAACAATTGCTAAAAGCAGAACAATAACAACATATTTGTTCCTTTTTTTTGGTGTTAGTTTTTTATATTTTTTGCATAGGATTACAAAAAAGAAGCCATAAATAAGGGTTTTTTTAATATCAAAGGGGGTATTTTGCATGTATTTTATCTTAATGAAAATGAATCTATGTAGCTAAAGGACCAGGACAATGCAGAAAGGATAAATTTGGGAACTTAGTATTTGTTTTACTTAATATACAATAGGTTACACAGTGTTTGTACTGTGTGTGGTATTTCAGTTTATCTTTGACAGTAAACATCTAGTAATTTCTGCTTAATGTTTTGTTGTTAGGTGCTTTCAGGCTGAATACAAATTAAGGAAATTTTCTATGGATTCTCTATAAACTATGGAAGAATTTAAATTTGACTCTTATATACATGTGTATAAGTAAAGATTCTGCTCTTGTCTATCTGAAATCCATCTTGCAAGTAATGGCAACACCTCACCACAGAGCTATGTAAGCAGGACATGTAGGTTTGTAGTACCACGGAAAGACCACTACATGGCAGTCAGTCTGTAGCTGCACCCTAAGGTGGGCTCAGAGCATTAGGAAAGGAGAAGCTTGGCTCAGTTTCTGCTGTCCCCTGCACTTGTCCCCTAATTGCTTCATTTTGTCTCTTACCTAAGGTGGGACACTAAGAACATCCACATGCCTCCTTCAGACAGAGCTACCCAAGGTAGCTGTAAACTAATCTAATTTTCAGACCAGAAATAGTATGGTCAATTGGTGAGGTTCCATACTTAGAGACAGTCAGCCTGTTTAAGAGGTGTTCCTTATTAGCTTAGATTGCCAAGTTAATAAAATCACTCTTCTTTCAGGCCCAGGAAGGTATCTTCTCACTTGACTGTCTATCTCCTGTCCGACTTCTCCACAGCCACATGCTCGGGTTAGGGTTTAGGGCAGCAGTCACTGTTAATGTTTAACTCTCACTCTGCAGCAGAAATTAAAGTACCCAGGAAATTTTACTGACTGAACAGTGTGTCTCAAAAGATGTGCAACAGCTAAAACAGAGGGGAGGAGGAAGGCCGGAGTTGAGAATATGAGGTTTTACTTCTATGCCTTCCTGTGGGTCTGTTCCTTTGTATGTGATCTCCCTGCTCCCTGTTCTTAACCTATGTCATATTTGTGCTGGAATAATTATGCCCTCAGAGTCCTAATTTATTTTATGTTGCATTTATAATCTATTATACTGTATTTTCATAACTTAGATTTCATAGAAAGATGGAATTTGTATTTAAACTGTGTCAAAACTTTTGTGTTTAATGTACAACCATCATTTCAATAAATCTGTCAGAATCAACATTTGACACTGTTGCTGCATCAAAAAAATAAAACTATCCAACTCTAAATGATATTCAAACAGACTAAATGATCCTTTTCCTGTTTGAGAGCAGGAATTCAAACCTTATTTGTTCAGGATGTCAAATTGCTGGCAAAGAGTAATTGGCTTGGCATGCTCTAAATCCTGTACTTAAATAGAATCTGATACCTTTTGAATGAAAACACTCTGCCAGTTTTTAAAGCATACACAACTAGGATAAGAGGCACTAATGGTGCATTACTTAAAGGTGTCACTAGTCACAGAAGAAAAGCAAAACCAGTTAAATGATTTTAAGCACTACAGACTGGTCTGAGACATTAGAACATTAGGACTGGTTTGGACATGAAGATCCCAGCGTATAGCTGCTGTGCAATATCCAGACATTTATCATGTAGTATAAATGTTCAAAGCTATATCTTTATCTCCCCCTTCATGTAGTTCAGTCTTGTTCAATGCCAGTCTTCTCCAGAAACAGCAATAAACTCCTACTCTTGCTACCTCACAATTCAGACATTAACATAAGCAAAAATTATCCAAACACCATTTTCGTGTGCACATCCACACATACACATATCACTGCACCTAGAACATTTACAGTCACATCCTGAATTGCTCAAAAAGATGTCAGAGAAGTTTTTTCTTAAATAAAACATGAAAAAATGCTTAAGTTTAGACTTTTGTACTGTCAATAGTCTGCTTAAGAACTAGTCCTTTTAAAATCCATGAACTTGAGTTTCCTACAAAGCCAATGGAAATAAAAATGTGGTTTAATGGTGCAGTTTATCCAATCTGTTCTACATAGAATCATAGAATGGTTAGGGTTGGAAGGGACCTCTGGAGGTCATCTAGTCCAACCCCCCTGCAGTGGGCAGGGACATCNAATATACATGTCTGTTTGAGGATGATATGGGTTGTACTCCAAAAGTATCTATTCATTTCCATTACTTACCAAGGAATTAATGCATATGTAGTTGACAGAAGAGGTGAATCTAACTTTAAATTTATTGTTTTGTAGATGTTTATAACTGATGAAATGAATCCCAGCTTTAATGTCTCTGTCCTACATATAAAAGAAGTAAGAAAGAGGAATAATATTTCTTCTCACTGACGTCTTTGCTTGCTTAATTTTCCAGATGCTGGTCCTGCCTGCATCTCCAGCCATGCCTCCTACTCCACAAGCATATATTTGTCCTAAGACTGGATTCTTACATTTAATTATACCAAATGGTTAATATGTTTCCATCCCCAGATTTCTGCTCTCTTCAAGGGCCTCCTCCACTCTCTTTCACATGGATTTTCAGTACTGTACCCCTCCCTGTTGGACTTTGCTTCAAAATCCTTGATAATGGGCAGTTTTATAAAGAATTTTTTTTTCCATGTGAATATTAAACTATCTCAGCTACAATAACTTCTGCAGCTTCTCTTAATGTAGCATGAAGTAAATTCATGTTCAGAGAGCCACAGCCAGGTCTATGCATCACTTCAGATGCTGAATAGGCCTTGTGCTGGCTCTGTGAAGTTCACCCTTTGGGAAAGATTTCTCTCAACTCAAAAGAGAACAGAAGGGAACTCTGTTCTCTCTCTCCATCAAACTATATTCCCCTTATAAACAAACTTTGAATGTGAGACACTCTATATTGCCAAGACTTCCAATTTTATCACAAGCCCAAACAGAGTGGATTCCCCCCACCCCTAGCCCCCAATTTAAAGCCCAGCTCCTGGAGTCGTGTGAATACCCAAGGAACTTCAGTTGTCTCATAAAAAGATTGCATTTCTGGGCCACACGGATGCAGAGGAAACCCTGCAAATGTGACCCCATTGCACCCTAAACACTCAAAACCAGAAGGCAAATAAAAAGAAGCCAAGTATATTCAGTTGCATGATTTTCAGGCCAATCTCATGATTATTTCAAGCCTGATTCAAGATTTTTGGATGGTTTGGGTTGGCAGCACTGAAGACTTCATTATAGTTTCAAAGACTATAAAAAGAAAAAAAGTTTCCAAGCTGTATAATTATCAAAATGATGGAGAGTCTGAAATACAGCAGAAATGACAGGCACACTTGGGCCAGAATTTTCAAATGGGGCCTGATAGAACGTGCTTCAGCTATTTCATTGCCACATCCAGACACACTGGATCTGATTAGCCTAAATATAGGTCTCACTGGATACCAATTGGCTTAGGCAGGAGTTTGGTGACACAGGTCCTGTTCTTGACAACTGCAAGGGGTGAATTTCACCCTGAGAAAGTCAAACAAGAGGGTAACATTGCTGACCTTACTCAAACTGTGACTTGAGAAAGCAATGCATAAAACACAGGACAGAGATTTATTCAAAAACATGTGGAAGTGATTTATGGATTCTATTGATTGTTTCTGGTATTAAAGCATGGAAATAAGTGCTACTCCTGTATTTTGGATGTAAGAAGGGTTATATTATGATGTTTCATCTTTAATCAGACATGCTAACTTCCTAAATTCTCTTGCCCTTTTTCTCTCCTTTTCTGTATTCCTGCATTTCCTTGAATTTTATTCCTATTAGTCTAAGCTTTGGTTAAAAGGTGGGCTTCAGATAGTGCGTAAGCGAATGCTGTGCACGCATTCTTATTTGGTGAAAGTTTTGTCCTTCTTTACGTTCACCAGTATGTTGTTCCCCAAGCAGTTCCACTGACATTAACAGGCACCTCATAGTGCCAGTGTGGGCATAACACAGAAAAAGAAAGGGAGGTGAATGATGCAAAAAGAGCCAGGAGGTAATTTAAAGGATATAACAAGACAAAGAAAAGCTTATAATCTTTCTGTGGATTTTTCCATGGTGTCTTACTCCTTCTTTAATTTGAGTCAGTGGGAAAATTCCTATTGATTTCAGCGGCAATGGGCAATGTTTCCTTCAGCCTATAATAATAGTTATGATATTACATTCCTATATTGAAATTTCCTATCTATAGTATCATTCTTTTGCCTTTATAATTAACTCTTACTTCAGCAGGACAATTTCTAGACTAAAGACCAATTTCACTATGGTGCTCAAGCACACCCTTACTTTAAGCACACAACAAGCGGGCCCACTGATTTTCATTAATGAAACTCACCAACACCAAGTCAGAGATCTGCATATTACTAGTGAAGAAAAAAAAAAACAAACCAAAAAAGGAAATAAGCAGGAGTTCATGACTTCCCAGGGCCAAAGATTTAACATCAGTTACTTAATACCACATACAGAGGAAAGTCTCCATTTATTTATTTTTTTGGAGGGAAGGAGGAGGGGGTGAGGGGCTCCTTCAGAAAATCTACTGACAGAAGACCCCACATGGTGGTGGAGAGAGGGGCTTATTTCACTTACAGGCATCCTGGTAGCTCTTCCACCTCCTTGAAACATTTTCCTGACAATCTTCAAAAGCAAAGTCCCAATTTGCATTTTTAATACTGAAATGTAATACACTGTTACCAGGAGACACCCCTGAGTGTTATTACTTATCACTGGGCCATTATAAACAATCATGAAAGATTACAATTGATCTAGCCAGCCAGATGCATTCTTGAAAACCCAGAAAGAGGGTTAAATGAGAACCAGCATATGTAAAAGATTCACAATGCTATATTTCAAATAAGAAACATGTTGGGAGTAGGAAAAAAAAAAGCCAAAGAGCACAGTGGTTAAAGAAAAATTGAAAGAAAAATACATAATTGCTTTTAGTCTGTCATTTCCCCCCACAGAGTAGTAAATAAGAGCTTTGATACATAAAAGCCGTTATCAAACAGTAACAAATTAGTTCTTCACCATCTGTGATCCACGCAAGGGGGGTGATGGTTATAGTCAAGATTTTAAAATATGAAATCAACTATTTATGAACTGGTTTCAGAGTCTTTCTGTCTACTTTGCCTCTTAAAACGTGGCCACAAGAAAAAGATGAGGTTTTCAAAGCTAACAAAAAACAGCAGTTGTGGTTGCACTCTTTAAATGATGCTAATTGCTGGCTGACATTTGTAAACAAGATGTTTCCTTTCCTACCACTGCCTACTATGGCTCAGCATCACTTTCAAGGACAATATCTCATCTGAAAAAAATAAAATAAAACCATGACTCTGACCTTACCAAATCTTATTACTTTGAACTTCTTTATATTACACATGATTGGACCATTATTTCATGCTGGATTCACTGCTTAAGAAAAATTACAACTCAGATCAAATTTCTTTTTTCTTTTTTCTTTTCTTTTCTTTTCTTTTCTTATCTTTTCTTTTTTTTTCTTTTCTTTATTTTTCTTTTCTTTTCTTTTTTCTTTTCTTTTCTTTTCTTTTCTTTTCTTTTCTTTTCTTTTCTTTTCTTTTCTTTTCTTTTCTTTTCTTTTCTTTTCTTTTCTTTTCTTTTCTTTTCTTTTCTTTTCTTTTCTTTTCTTTTCTTTTCTTTTCTTGACTTCCTTTCACACCTTTCTTTCTCTGTGTCACTCAAATACAGGCACGCTTTCTCACTTTCTTGCTTGCAGACTGCTTTTTTTGTCTGTCTCTTTTCCTCTCTCTTCCTTTTTATTTTTCTCTTTTTTTTCTTTCATTTTCCTTTTTTTTTGTTTCCCCCCCTGCAAAAGCACCTCCTTTTGCAATTCTGTAGATGAACAGATACCTCAGCTCCTGATTTTAACAAAGGAAGTACTGAGTTCTTCATGATTTGAAAATTACTACATATTAACTAAGTTAGTTTAGGAGAAGGAAAAAACCACTTAAAGCCACTCATTCTTTACTGATTCATGTACCATTTCTTCTTTTGCTTCATTCCTCTCTCTGGAAGCAGTGTTTTTCTGGAGTGAAAGTAATTAAATTTCAGGGAGATGGTGGTAATTTGTTTCTGCTTGGGAAGTGAGCACGTTTGAAAAATGAGTTTGAATTGATCTAGGTTTTTTTCCATCTCAGTGGAAGAAGCAAAACAGAATTAAAAGCATAAAATGTTTGGAGACTCCATTACTTAGAAACTGCTGGGAATTATTATTACTATTTTTTGAAAACAATGTTTCTTCTTGCAGTTTGGGCAACATGAAAAGAAAAAAATCTGCGTTGGCATACTGTGGATTGTTGTATTTCATGGGACAATCCAATGCTTTTGCAATGTGTCATTTGTACTTTCAGTGAAATACAATGGACATTTCAGCAGGAATACATAAGTGAAAAAGGATTGACCATTTCTTCCCACAATCCAACATCTATTGACTACAGAGGCAAGAGCTCTTTCATTTAGATTAAGAGGCTTTGACTGACAGCAGTCTATCTGCTGTCATCATTTTCTTCCAAGACAATAAAATATATTAATGTGGTAAATCAAAAAGGCTATACGAACAGACAAATGTAGATGCATCTGCTTAAGTCGTTGAACAGTAAAAGAAGTACACAGAGACCTCGGCGCCTTAGAGTAATCTGATAATTGAATTGTGAACTATATTAAGGAAGCTGAACTTCTCACTAAGATTTCGGCATCTGTAGTGGCATCTATCTGGCCAAATACAAGCATGTATAATGCACAATATGCATAAGAACTTGTTGTATAAACCCAGTGGAAGCAGGTTTATCACATGATATAGCAGTTTAACACATCTATGTCACTGAATCTGTGACTGAGAGAAAGATAAGCAGAGAAATTCAGCGCCTCAGGGGAAAGAGAAAGATGCTTCTGCCTTTGTTCACCTCAAACAAAAGTAGGTACTAAACAGAGTAGATAAATAGTCCTGTATTCTCTTTTCATTAGAAGGGGAGTCAAAGGTCAACCCTTGAATGCAGAAGTGAACATCCAATGGATTCCTATCTCTGTGGACTTAAAGTGGAGTTAGGCAGAGTCAAACTGACCTCAGTCTATAGCAGTAATGGCCAAGATTTTTCACTTCCGACATTTTAAAAAGTAAAAATGGGAGAAATCCTTTCATCAATTGCACAATCACTTTGCTGGGTTCTGAAAAATATTTAGCCTACACTGCTATGATCAAAGTCTTGGTAGCACCAGTAGTACAAAAATCTCAATATTAAAATGAAACCCTTTCAATTCTATTATGATAACCTAAATGATTTTAGATGGCATCATTTTGCTATCATAATCTAATTAATCTAAGAGATCAATATATTTCCAAGATGGTAACATTTTGCCAGCAAGGTGTAATTTAAATTCACTACATGCATTGTTAGGATACTCATGACTCAGAAATGAAAAGGTTAGGTAGGCTACAATCTCAACTGGAATCAATTTGTACTGGTCATTTCAGTGCTCCTGGTATTTATAATGATGATTTTGAAAAGGATGCAGTGTGACTTATTCTTGCTTCTTTTTTCAAAAAAGCAGGTTTTTAACTTTTCCTCCACTTTGAAGAGCTATCTGTGATTTCTGCAGTAATTCAAGTACATCCCACTGATTCCTCCAGCACCATTCATACTCCATTTTCTACAGTATATGACTGTGGCTCTACTGAGGCAGTAATGATTTTTGCTGGCTTCCAGCTGTTCTTGTGTTGTCTCAGGTGACCTGGCTGCCAGCCTGGACAGCAGTTTTCTACGTCTGTCATAACATTTCTGTTTCTTTTTCCTTTCAACTGGATTTGGAAATTTACTGTTTGCTCAAGTTTTACTCTTGTGAAAAGAACAGCTAATTAACATCTGTTCAGAAGTAGAAAGTCTTAGTTAATTTCTTATGTATGTTTAACAATGTAAAGAGAGATTTTCATCTCTGCTTTCAGTTTCCTTGAATACATAACTGAATAATAGTATCAGTAGGCTAAAGCCAGTAAAAAGCTTAAAACAGTGCCTAACTTCAGCACAAGAATAACTGCAGTAACTTCAACACTCAGTTATTTTCTTGCTTTGTTATCGCTTTGCTTTTCAAAAGACCTAATACCTGTAGCTTTCCATGCAGAACAGTTCTCATTGTTTCATTTGTCTAATAACTAGGGCTTCTTTAGAGAAAGGTATTGCAGTAGTTAGGCATTGTGGTCAATACTAATGCTCCAGGTGTCTCAACAGTTTTGAAAGAGCTTGAGGAATAAAACAAGAACAGAGTTAGTCATTTCATATAAATGATTAGCATGTTAAATCTTGTGCAATTTTGAAATCAGACACAGAAATTTTTATGTTTCTGAATGAAAGAAATCCTTTTCCAAATTGTTGATTCTGTCACTACTTTTTGGAAGGTTTTTTTGATATTTTTTCCCATACAGTAATGTATGTCTTTATTGAAGAATTTGTTTTTGGCCAGAACAAGGCAAAGCAAGTCCTTTGTCCTTAAGAAATTGTAAGTTAAACCTCTTCCGATACTGAAAGTATTCACCTTTAATTCTCCGTTATGAGCATGGGATCCTTGGAAGAAAACAGAAATATTACTCATTTTATAAATATGGGCTGCCTTGAAAGGACTTAAGCCACTTCCTCTTTCTTCCAGCTAATAACGTGTAGCTAATATACCTGGAAGCTCTAGCAGCACCTTCATTTACACAGGCTTTTCTATACACAGGTACACAACATAAAACCAGTTTTCAAGAACACAAATGGATGCTTCATCAAGTGCTTTAAGATTTAATCAGGGTGCCAAGCTGAAGCAGGATCCTCACTAATAAGGGCATATGGAAATTCTTTAATTAATCTCTTATCTGAACCACATGCAGATTGTTATCTATGAATACGTGATCTGATACGACAACTAAATATATCTTCAAGGAAACAAGGAATGTCCCAAAAAGTTTTGAAGGAAGCAATCACAATAAGTAATAAATAATCACAATATTCTTAGATGAGTGCCAGTAATGGATTACCAAGGTATTGTTGATACAGCCCAGGCTCTATTTGGCTTTCATTACTGCAAGGACACATGACTGAACTGGTTTAATCTGGTGTCCACAAGGATTCCCAGGTACATGTTTGGAGATCTGCTGAACAGACAGTCAGTTTCCAGTTTATACTGGTGCACAGAATTAATTTTTTTTTCCAAATGCAGGACTTCATGCTTGTTTCTGTTGAACTTCACAAGGTTCCTGTTCTTTGAGCCTATTGAGGTTCCACTGTATGGCAGCCCTGTCCTGCACTTAGAATCATAGAATTGTAGAATGGCCAGGTTGGAAGGGACCCTAAAGATCATTTAGTTCCAACCTCCCCACACTGAGCAGGGATGCCAATCACTAGACCAGGTCACCCAGGGCCGCATCCAGCCTGGCCTTGAACACTGCCAGGGATGGGGCATCCACAACCTCTCTGGGCAACCTGTTCCAGTGCCTAACCACTCTCCAGGTAAAGAACTTCCTCATAATCTCCAATCTCAATTTCCCCTCCTTCAGTTTATAACCATTCCCCCTTGTCCTATCACGGTCTGACTGCTTAAAAAGTCTCTCCCCTTCTGTCTTATAATCCCCCTTTAGGTACTGGAAAACTGCTATAAGATCCCCTCGAAGCCTTCTCTTTTCCAGGCTGAACAATCCCAACTGTCTCAGCCTGTCTTCATAGGGGAGGTTCTGCAGTCCTTTAATCATCTTTGTGGCCCTCCTCTGGACTCGNGACCACGACTCTCTGATAGCACCCTTCCAGCCATTTTTTTATCCATCGAATGGTGTACTCACTTGATTTGTTTCACTCCCCTAGACTGATGTAGCCCTCAGTCATGCTTGTCTGTATGAAGACTTTACCAGCCCTGGCATCAAATGCAAAATAACATTAGCCCTCAACATGCTTAAATGCATCCTGCAAGGTCCTGTGGACTTGTATATATGCATGTATAGCTCACCTAAGTAGTCCTTAATGCGATCCTCTTCAAAAGCTTTCTCCCCCCCCCCAAATTTCGTTATTTGACATTCAGACCTGAGGGGCCTGAAGGAAGACCTTTTCTGTAAAGGCTCTTGAGTTCCTCAGCCATTTTCCTGCCCTTTGCACGAGATTGTTTGCTCTCTTCGTTAGCAGCTCTGCATTTGCCTTGGTGTTTCCTTCATTGACATCAAGTTATTCATATTGACCTTCACATCCTTCACCAGTTTCCACTCTAGCCAAAGTCTGACTTTCCAAACCCTGCCCCAGAGTGCTTGGGTGATGCTGTGTTCCTCCTTGGTTGCCTGTCCTTGCTTTCACTTTCCACCTCTTAATTTCTGCTTTTGAATTAAATTTAAGTTTTTCACTCAGGCTGATCTATTCTACATCAGAGTGGATTGTTCTTGTGTTTTGAGGAAATAATACACAGACAAGGAAGCTTTAAACAGTTTCTTTGCACTTCAAGGCAGCCTCACAAAAGGTCTCATTGGTCTTCAGGTTTCAGTTATTTTATTTTATAACTTAATCTCTTAGACATATGAAGTTTAGCAGTTTGGTAGCCAAAAACTGACAACCTGTTCTGAGAGATCTGGATTGTTTTCAGGGTAAATAAATGAGCAGTATAGACATCCCAATGGGAAATTATGTTTTTCCTTAGTCATCTTCATAATCTAGAATAATTATTGCTTTAATATTCTGACAATTCTGAAGCTTTTGCTATTTTGTATTTATCATTCTTACACTAAAAAAATTAGAGAAATCTTTTCTGCACTGCTAATAGAATCTTCATAAGTTTATTGATTCATTACTATTTAGCATTCCATGTGTCATGGCAGATTTTCTGGTTTAGGGTGAAAAGCTGGATTGCATATGAAGGTAAGGGCAAAATATTCTAAACAAACTTCAGCTGCCATATGATTGGTTTGGACATGAGTTTTTCTCCCTTCATCCATATAGATAGAAATTAATGATATATAGTCATCAAGATCTTCTCCACCTTTCTTAACAGTCTTTCCAGCTACTTAAATTGCATCCTTCTCTAAATGTCTCTAAAGTCTCTTCCAAAGACCTGGCTGGTGAAGTCTGGATTTGGGCCTCATTATGCAATCACCAAATACTCCCTTTCTGCTTCAGATACACTTTCTCTGTAAGGGGAATTATCTTGGTTCAACAAGTAAATTTTTTGTGTGTATTTGCCAAAACACCTGTTTAGCCAAGATGTGCCTTATTTCAGCTACTCCCTGAAAGAAAAACACTAACTCTTCCAAATCAAAATACTGAAAATACAGTAAGAGTTAAAGGGACTTGATATGAGTGGGATTTAGAACTGCATAAAAATGCTGAACCATGCAGGTCATTTTCAGGTAAGCATCCAAAGAAAGTACTTATATTTTTTTGCATTGAACTTTTTGCAGTCCTTGCCATTCTTTGTTTAGGAACATGGTGTGATAAACAGCCAGTATTTATGATTATTCCCTTCCTTTGAAAAAGTTATTAGTTTCTTTCTTAGATAAAATATAGAGTAATGATCCAAAACAATGTAATCTTGTTACACCACAGATGTTGAATACTGAAGTGTGTTTTAAGGGCTCAATCTATTTATAGATGTTTGTGTATACATCTGCCAACTCTTTTCCAATATTCTTATAAATATACTTCTTAAAAGGTTTCAGTATGCAGTCTATAGTTTCTCTAAGTCAATATAAAGTGTGCTTCACACAGGCAATGATTAGAAATTATCCAATTGATCTAGTCTAATTCAACATTTATAATAATGGAGTTTTATTGATTACATGGTATCAATACGGAATTGTCCTATAAATAGATTTCTTTATTGGCTGTAAAGGGGTAAGCTCTAAATTTGGGTTCAGTTCAGAAGAGCACTAGTCAACTAGGATGCTTACGTGAATGCTGTTGTGCTTGAATATTTAACTGGAATTATTAAAAGAATCTAAATACTTCCTGCTCTAAATCAAGCCTGAAATATCATAGAACAGTTACAGCTGGAAGAGACCTTGAAGATCATAGAGTCCAGCCTTTGACCCAGCCCTATCAACCCACTAAACGATCACAGAATCATAGAACAGTTCCAGCTGGAACAAAATTTAACATACCAACAAATGAAAATGCTTTATAAAGCAATACATTAACTTGGTTAATACTAGCAAATCTTAAGTTTCTTACCGTTTTCATTCACAACATGTAATTTATCAAAACATTTTTCTTTCAAAATACAGAAAGTTATTGGCAACAAAAAGTCACCTACATTTTCTTGTATAAATAGATGCTGCATAGATGCCAGGAAGGACATCACCGAAGGAAAAAAACCAACATTCAAAAGGTTATGCAAACTCTTAGCACATTTTGGATATTGCCAAATATTTATTTACTGATCGGAATGGAACATCCACAGGCCAAACCCTGAGGTGCTAACCAGCAGAAGTGTGAAGAGAAAAGCCTGAGAAAGAGTCCGAGTATTACCATCTGTCCAAACTCCAGATGTGGCAGCTACTTTCTGGGTTTCTCTAGGACATTCAGGAATTTTCCTCGTGTCATTTCTCTGGATTCATCCAGTCTCAGCTGATAAGCCAGGTTCTGCAGGCCATGAACTTTTTCCATCAAGTTAGTGGTAGTAAGACTCCTCAGCTCCTTTGACATATCGATATCCTCATTTTCTAATTCCGCCATGTGCAGACCTGGAAGGAAAGCGGTTCGCATCCCGACTGAAGGCTGCAGCAGCCCAGGCATGGTGGTGGCCTGGGGGGGAACAAACCAGGATCCCCTGGGGGGGACGAACCAGGATACCCTGGGGGCGGCAAACCAGGAGCTGCTGTTCTTGTAGGGCCATTGTCCGCTAACTGAGCACTGTCTTTGTTGTGGCATTTTGGTACTTAGCTTATTAGTCTCATGCAGAAACCTGAAATGCAGAAGCTTGTAAAAACTAAAAGAGTGGAAAAAAGTTTAATCAAACATTTATGAACACTCAAAAATGAATGACTGTTTGGAATTTGAGGTACATAGTTTGCAGTATTAGCCATTTGTCTCAGAAAGAAATATTCAGAGCTATTCTATTTCAGAGGCAGTGTATTATATGAGATATGTTTGTATATAAAAATATTTGTATATCATTGTAAGTTATATGTAAGAGTGGAGTCCATTATACCTACATTATATTTATTTATATTATGTTTTCAACCAATGTTATATTTACTATATGAAATCATGGGAGTCACATGAAGATCAGTTCACTGACAACATTCAGTGTTACTATTAGACAGGAAGAAGATAGAAGAAAAGTGATGCAAAAAAAATCTGCCTCTAGAAAGGTTTCTAGCATCCCAGATTTGAACTCATTGTACAATAGTGAATTGCTATACATTTTGAAGTCTGTTCTTTGTCTGTATTTGATAGACAACTGAGTTTCTAGCCAAGCAGAAATGTTAATCAAATAGCTAAAGAAAATAGCAAGTGTAAGACTTACGGTATTTGCTGTCTGTTCATAGTGGGTTTAGAATGAAGTTTGCCCAGAAGTTTGTCGTAGCTCTAGGCAAAAAAAAATTACCCTAGTCTCCCAGTAGCATATACCCATGCACCTAGAAACATATACTTAAGACACTAGTATTTCTGATATTAGAAGAAAAAGCCCAAATCAGCACTTTTAAGGTGAAAGGTGTAAGTATTATGAAAACTGCAGATTAATGCAGAACATAAGGAGCAACAAATCACTTCATCATCTCATTGGTAGGCTTTGCGAACAAAGATCTGGTGAGGGCTCTACCCACGCCTTTTACAAGCACGCTAATTGGCTGAAAAGGCTGATAGCAGATCATAGAATCACAGAATCATAGAATGGTTTGGGTTGGAAGAGACCTCTGGAGGTCATCTACTCCAACTCCCCTGCAGTGGGCAGGGACATCCCCAACTAGATCAGGTTGCCCAGAGCCCTGTCAAGCCTCACCTTGAATGCCGCCAGGGATGGGGCCTCAACCACCTCCCTGGGCAACCTGTTCCAGTATTACACCACCCTCGTGGTGAGGAACTTCTATGTCCAGTTTAAATCTACTCTTCTCCAATTTAAAACCATTGCCCCTTGTCCTTTCACTACAGGCCTTTGCAAACAGGCCTTCTCCAGCCTTCTTGTAAGTTCCTTTTAGGTACTGGAAAGTCACTATTAGGTTCCCCCAAAGCCTTCTCTTCTGCAGGCTGAACAATCCCAGCTCCCTCAGCCTGTCAGCGAAGTCCTTAGGACAGAGGTTTAATTAGAGTGTCCTTCTCTTAGATGGAAGGCCTTACAGGGCTAAACGAGCTCCATCTACCCGGGTTTGGAATTAGAGTTGTCCTTCTCCTAGGATGACTGCCAGAAGGCTAATGAGCACATCCTACCCATAGATATATATTATCAAATCTTTCAGTTTAGACCTGTCTGGCATGGGAAACCCTACCGAAGGCATGTACTATCACCAGCATAGCTCACAACTGCATAAGGGTACACAGGCTTCTTTCCCACTCAAAATAGTTAGGACAAGCCTTTCACTCCCTACTTTTCTGCCACCCATCTGTACTCAAACCGAGGGAAATTCCTATGAATATTCCTTTATCCTGACCATCCTTTTGTGGCACAATAAAATAAACAAAACCAAAACAAACCAAACCTAGGCAGTAGCCACAGAAAAGCTAAAAATAAACCATTCCGGCCGCCAGGCCCATACAGGGCATGGGTATCACCACAGCCCCAGCCCAGCCAGAGCCCCCAAACCCCTAAAAGAACCCACTAATCACCCTAGCCTTAGCCTCCACCCACCAAAATTCCACACAACTTCCCTCAGACTGCTCGCTTAGAAGACTTCATACAAAACTACCCCACACTCACGCCCACCGGTCCGAAGACCCCCACAACTCTCTCAACACTCTACCACTCCCCGGGCCCCATAAAGCAAGCACACTGGGCGGGCATGCCCGAGCATGCCCAGGCAAGGCCCTGGGCTCCAACACAAGGCAGGCAGGCCAGGCTGGGTGGGTAGGTCCACAAAGCGGCACACCAACGGACAAGCACCTGACCCCAGCCGCTTCAAATAAACTGAGCAACAAACAAATAAATAAATAAATAAAATAAATTTGAGCAACAAGTAAACTGTAATTAAAATATAATATATATATTAAAATATATATTAACCAACATAGCAAGTTCAGTGCTTGTGTCCTCTGATGATTCGTAAAAACTAAGACTACTCTCTCTACAAGAGTTATCACAGTATCACAGTATGTCAGGGGTTGGAAGGGACCTAGAAAGATCATCTAGTCCAACCCCCCTGCCAGAGCAGGATCACCTAGACAAGATCACACAGGACACATCTGTCCAGGCAGCTCTTGAATGTCTCCAGAGAAGGAGACTCCACAGCCCTCCTGGGCAGCCTGCTCCAGTGCTCTGGCACCCTTACTGTAAAGAAGTTCATCCTTGTGTTAATACTAAACCTTCTGTGGTCCAGCTTGCTCCCATTCCCTCTTGTCCTAACATTGGATGACATTGAGAAGAGCCTGGCTCCCTCCTCCTGACACTCACCCTTAACATATTTATAAACATTAATGAGGTCNACTTGCTGAGGGAACACTCTACCCCTTCATCCAAATCATTAATGAATATATTGAACAGTTTTGTTGTCATTTACCATGCCTTATCATTGTGAAAACAGGGATTTTGCCATACTAGTATATTAAAGAGTTTGTTTTAAATCTACTGACTTAGTTAAAGGAAATATTCGCAATATCTATATTGAAATTAAATAAACTGTGAGAAATTATAACTCATTTATGCCTATACTGACAAATTACACTTGGTAAAATCCAGTATTAAAAGCCTAGTAGTGTTAATTCTTTCAGCTACCCCCTTTCCCATTTAAAAAAAAATGTTTATATGTCTAATGTTTGTCAGTTACTAGTAAGTTCAATACTTAGGTCCTGGCAAAGACTTTCCGCGTTTTTGTCACACCAAGGTCCCCTTGGACCAAATTCAGTGGCCCAAACACTGAGTTCTTTAACAATGCTGTCTGTAATATGGTGTAGCATAGACCCACTACAAGCTGGTGTAATAGAAGTGTGGTGAGCAACCACAGTCAGTTTGTTTTAGGGAGATAAGTGAAGAGTCTTCTTAGTCTACTGCAAATTGGTTTTGGCCAATTGAGCTGCTGAACAGGACAAAGCATGAAAAAGTCATTACCACTTATTGCTTCTGAACAAATCCTCCTATCCCTTGTTCCTGACTGACCTAACAGTATAGAGGCTCAGGAGAAGCTGAAAAATCCCTGGAGAACATAGCAGAGGGTGGGGGTGACTTCTAAAATAGTCTAGAACACCTCAAAACTAAATGCTAGAAGCAAAAGAAAAAATGGTGCCCTAAAGATAGGGTATGGGGGGGGGAGGGGGGGAAGGGGGGAGGACACAACAAATGGGAAGAGAAAGGCGGAAGCATTTTTTCTTAGAAAATGCTCTTTTTCTGAAAAGTTGCTGGCTGGTCAAGGCCACATTGGTGCCTCCCAGCCTATTGCTCAGTTGAGAAGACACAGGAAAAGCAGTGTGTTAACATTACCATGATAGCTGTACTGTCCTGTGTCCTGTGTCCTCTGTGTGTACCTTACCAGAAGTTCAGGCTCCCCTGTGATGGAACAAGACTTCCACTGCAACTATGGACATGGCTCACCAGGCTGTGTGGCCATGCTCACCAAGGTTTCCTTTGTAGCCCTACCTGCTTGGTCTGCATGTGGGGGCTCTGGTAAGACCTCTCTTTTTTGCCTCACTTAGGACCCAACGTTAAGAGGAAACTGGTACAAACTCAAACACAGGAGAAGCTGTCTGAACTAAAGGAAACACTTTTTTATTGTGAGGGTGAGTGAGCACTGGAACAGGTTGTCCAGAGAGGTTGTAAATCTCCATCCCTGGAGATATTCAGCAGTCATATGGACATGGTCCTGGGTAACATGGTGCAGGAGCAGATGACTAGATGACCTCCAACCTCAGTCATTCTGTGATTCTGTGATTAGGTGTATGACATGATCCTTCATTGGGGCTCCTTCCAACAAAGAGTGTGTATAAGGACTTGACACACACCAGACCCGGGAGGTAGGAAGCTCTGTGAAGCCATTTCCATTCAGACTGTTATCCTCCAAGTCTTTTGCCTGAGACAGTTGAAGACCATTTTTGTTACTAACAAAACACTGCTGACCAGGATTTTTCCCCCTATTTTCTTTGAAGTGAGGTCAAGTTTTAGGGTGATTGGTGTTGTGACACTTAAATAATAACTAAGAAGCTATTCTTTAGCCTAGCAAGGATAAACTTTGAAAGTTTGTATGGCATTCGACTTAATAATCATTGCACTTAAGATTTTACATAGCCTACTTATCCTAACAGGGATAAAACCCATTTTGAAAGAAATTACTTCATTGTTCTCTAGCTAACTTGCAATCCAAACTCCTGCCATCAAAAGAGTTTTTACATATACAAGGGAGAAACTACACAATGTCGATTCACACTTGCTGTTGCAGAAATACTTTCTAAACCAGGAAATTTTGCTGTATTCAACATTTCCACCTATTTCCCACCTATATTCGTATGGTCTTCTGTGATGTATGACATCTCCCTCTTCTAAAAGATAAAGTAAAATACTTCATCTCTTGCTTATTCTGAGTTCCTGTCCTTCCTGTACATTTGCTGTTTTTTAAAAGTTCCCAAGAAAATTTTAAGTGCTGTCTTTTTCTTTAAGAGCCTGAGACATTCATACTTAATTCCTATCTGGACAAAGTCTAGAAACCATGAGCAGCTCATTGTGTTCAATCAGTAGAAAATTAATAACTTATAGAATTTCAAATGTAAAATTCCAGTAAGAGTTCAAGTGTCAACATTGCTGTAACATATGTCCCATATTACTGGCTTGTGTTTTACATCTATTGCAGGGTTTAGAATTTTTTTAATTGCTGCAATTTTATACAGGCAGCAAAATCTGTAGATTATGTAAATTGGGATGTTTTGTATTTAGTCACCGAGGAAAGTAAAAACTGAACTATATAATTATGTCCAGATCTTTTTGTTTTCTCCTTTATTTTCATGAGCATTCTTCATGCAGTATATTTACTAACTTTTTTCTAGTCAGAACCTTGAGACTCCATGTAAGATAAATATAACTTTGTAATAATTGATATACTATTTCAACAAAGAATTCTACCACAGGTATCATTCTTCCATCAGAATATGTACAGTTGAAGGAGTCAAATATAAGCAAAGAAATGCAAAATAAATATCTGTCCTGGTACTGTTATCAGTGAAACTAAAAATGCTGTGGGTTCATTTTGGCCTTCAAGTTACAAAAGAACATTTTGATTTTCTACAGCTACATCCACAAGCATGCAAAAATAAAAACAAGCCCTCCTTCATAATTTGAATTCTCATTGAATGTCATGATTTTTATTTATTTTTTTTAATAATGTAGTGGTAGAAACACTATATCCTTTTTCAGTTCATAATAAACTAATATTTTTCTCATCTGCATTACATTACAGTAGATGGATTATTTAGTTAGAGCAAGGTCTCTGGACCAGGACCCTTTACCAGCGTAAATGCTATTGTTGCAAAGGGAAACCTAAGGGAAAACTGTACACAGTAAGATGTCAGGTTGATTGCAAAGTAATGAATTTCAGATGGTTTTGATGGAAAGTGGAGCTTTTCAGTGGACATGGTGACCAGAAAAAAACCTGTTTTTCAAAGAATTGTCACCCAGTCTGCAGACTATAGCTGATCCAGCAGTATGTGCAGCGTATTGTAGATAATAACTCTACTAAATCTTGGTAGCAGAAATCTTTGTGATAGGAATTATTGCTCTTGAGCATTACATTCCACAACGTTCTTTGACACTGAAGTTTGTTTAGTAGGATCAGTCTCAAACTCATTCTTTCAGACTCTTCTATTTCTTTGCTAAAAGTGGGTTTTTAGAAGTTCGTTTTCTTACATGTGACTTCATAAATACGAGACAGAAAGCCCTTATTTTACTCGTCATCTGTTTATACTCCCTCAGTGTTCTTTTCCTATGTTACCTTCTATATCTGCTTTCATGCTTCCTATAGCAGGCCTGAATTATGGCTACATCCACTATCTTCATGACCTCCTCTCCATTTCATGATTTTATCCACAATAAAAATTGCCAAACAGTATAATATGAAGTCTTTTGGGAAGCTCATGCCTTTTGGGAGCTTTGGCTTCAAGTGTTTTTTCACTTTTGTCAGAATGAACAAAACCTCAGAATATATGATTACTTCTAGCAGTTACCATGCTAATATTGTCCCTGTGTCCTACTTAGAGTGTGAAGTGGGTGCCAAGTGTCATGTGCTGTCCATTGTGGTGGTAAGTTTAAATGCACAGAGATTTACCCACAGAAATCTGATTGAGATCTTTGCCCCATTTCATGTCATTTCTGAGAACAAACAATTCTTACACAGCTATGATTTTCCACTTTGTTAGCTAAGCCAGATTTGCCGTGGTGGCCTAGAAATAAACATGCCTACTATGCCATGACCATCGAGTTAGAAAGTCACTGTTTCGCTCTCTCACAATTCATTATAATTGTTCTGGATTCTTTTGACTTTACTCTAATGAGACAATTAAATGTTGTGCAATTTGACTACTCATGGCTATTCTTTTCAAGGCTTTCAGTTTTGTTAGATTTTCATCCTAATCCTCTTTTCCTAAAAGCTGCACCATGATAGCTCCCTCCCATTAACCTGTGCGCTTGAGTTGCTTGTCCTGATGTCACTCATACTGCCTGTGAAAAAGTACACAAGGGTATGAAGCTGACATTAAAACATCAGGGCAAAGTCTTTAATGGAATAACTTGACTGAAGGTGGTCAGATGCTGAAACCAAGAGAATATTTTTTATCCATTTACTTTGTGCTTCCTGAATGCTCTCCAAATACTTACTTGAGCTCACTCATTGAAGACGAATCACAGAGGTTCCCATCTCATAACCAATCAACACCACCACCATCATTACTCTCAAGGAAATATTACTTACCATTTTCCAGTTTAGACTTTTAATTTTAGTAATTTCATACCACCTCTATTTCCATAGAATAATTTTAATTCCTTTTATTTTAAAGGCAGACATTTTCTAGGAAGTTGCAAGGCAAGCAAGGTAACTTTTTGTTGCTAATCAAAATATCTATTATACACTTTCTATCAGATGCTCTGCCTTAGATTTCTAAACTTCTCGGTTTCCTTTTAAATGCCAAAATAGTTTGCCAGGCTTTTTTACACCATAGGTGCCAACCTTTAAAAAAAAAATGTGCACAGATATTGCAAGGAGGACTACAAAGGCCCATGAGTGCTCCAGAAAATTTGGCGCCTTTTCAGTGTCAACACAAAAAATCTGATCATGTCAGACCAATAATTTGCCTTCATACATTGCAAAGTGTATTTTCCTCTCCACAAGGTGATTCAGAGAAATGTTGCATATATCCATGATCTTCTAAAAAACACGTGTTTCTTACTATACTGGACTTCTCTATCATAAGACAAGGGGGAGAAAAAGTTAAGAATCAAAAATCAGTGTTTTCAAAATAAAATCAAATTGAATGTTATTTGTAACATCTAGGGAAGCAGGAAAGAAGCAATCCCTCCATTCACTTGAAGGAGGAAGAGCAGGCTTAAGAACTTTCCATACTCTATACTAGCAAGAACAATAATTGAAGATGAGAATTATTGGACTGATAGTTTTACATCCTCTGAGCACTCCTAGTCAAATACCAGTGTTAATCACAGGTTTAATTTGGTCATCTACAGCAATTACAGATACACTCCTCTGTTTTCTGCTGGCAACCAAGTTTTTTCTGCTCTAGCCTGGCAATGTTTTCAGTGATACTTGAATTATCTTAGGGAATGAGCATTTCTCAACATTTCACAGTAATTTGAGATCTTTATCACAGGTTTTGTGAACTGAACCATACTACTTCAGCTAGCTCTACACATTATCTTATGTCACAGAATCACAGAATTTTAGGGGTTGGAAGGGACCTTTAGAGATCATCTAGTCCAACTCCCCTGCAAGACCAGGATAACCTAGAGCAGGTTGCACAGGATGGTGTCGGTTTGGGTTTGAATATCTCCAGAGATGCAGACTCAACCACCTCCCTGGGCAGCCTGTTGCAAGTGCTTCACCATCCTCAAAGTAAAAATATTCCTCCTCATGTTAAGACTGAACTTTCTGCATGCTATTTCTTTCCCATTGCCTCTAGTTCAGTCACTAGATACCACAGAAAAAAAGAATAAATATCAATTAAATTTATATGTGTATCAATTAAAGACAAACCCCAACTTTTTAAAACTATTCTCCTTCTACTTTCTGTAATTTTTTGAGTGCCTTCTTGACACACCCAGGTGGAATTATAGTGGAAATTCACAGAAATATTGTGATGGTATAATGTATGACAAAAACATGCTCAAGTAATTTCTACATATTATATTTTTGCAAAGCAATTTCTTGTATTATAATGGGAGCAATTTTCACCATTTTTATAGAGGAAAATATTACATCCAAGAGCTGTGATATATGATCTGAATTACATTTGCTCTTTTATGGAGTATTCAACTAGCTTGTTTTGTTGCTGTCTCCAAACCTATGTGTTTGAAAGAAAAAAAATCAAATCATATATACAGATCTTTTGTAGACTTGATAATTTTGGCCCTCATCTTTAAAAACAACATCATTTTATTGGAAAAAATGTCTTTTGAAAAGTGGTACTTTTAAAGTGATATTGAAGTGTTCTCAAAAATACTTAGCACTTGCTAAGTTTTCCTGCAATTAGAGTCAAAAGATGTATTAACACCAATTCCAACACATACTGAACTGAGCCAAAAAGCCTCAATTTTCAAGATTTTATTCAGAGTTTACAAGAAGGATATTGTTTTTGAAAAATACAAATATTGCCTGCTCTGCCAACTATTCTACAGACTGTGTCAAGCAGGATTATTTCTGATTTTTGCCACATCACCAATATCAAAATAATTTGCAAGCTGTTGACTCATTAACTTTACATTGAAGAATATTGTATAATTCTTAGTAATGATGACAGAATTTAGTCCAGCAGCTAAAGCTTAGTTTTCCATTTGTTGATTATGTGAAAATCACTCCTCCCCTTTAACAAAAATGTTTGTTTCTATGCAAGCAGACTAGCTCCAAGTATACACAGAATAGATTAAGTTTACTGATAAAAGTGTGATTGCATAAAATGGTCTATCACTTTTCTTTGTGAACAGAATTCATCTTAGCCTTAAAAGACCTGGTTGCACAGAGATACCACTATTTTGTACTTATAAATATAGTAATATAGCATATATACCGTATAATTATTATAATATACTTACATACTAACAGTAACATATCATAACTTATTGTTAAGGGTGTGTTATGTGACATACTGTGCCTATGCACAGAAGATACAATGTGTTGCCTCTGTGTCACCAGTGGTCTGAGTGATTAGCTCAAACTGTATATACCTCCCTGTGATAAAACCCTCGCGGTTTATTGCGTAACTTCTCTATCCGACTCTAGAAGTGGCCATCATATTAATATGTGATCCTCTCTGTCTATAATATTGTTCTGATGAGATAGTTCTTACTGTTTAGGACTGGCTCATTTTGCAAAGACTGATGAAAAGAAAATCCCATCATCTAGTTTTAAAGAAGCAATAACAAAGCATTCTTTTGCAATGCATTTTAATCTCAAAACATCCTGACTCATATACAACATACATATACAAACTGCCTCACACAGTACAGAAATCAAGTACTTCAGGGATGTTATTGCACAAAATTCTAGTCATAGCAACCTCTTATGACTACGTATTTTATCACGATGTAACTTCCAAGCTTATTTTAGCCCCTTCCTCGAAGTAAACAGCAGTATTCAGAAAAACATAGTAGCACATTTTCTTGAAGTCCAAGGGGTTTATGCACACACTTTTATTTAGGATAAGAGGAAAAAAATAAAACCAAAAGTTTTTAAAGAATTTAAAGTACACTTCCCTGTGTACCAACATATTCTGGCCCTTTCATATCTTACACAGTCTCCTCCTGTTTCAGGCAAAGGTACCCCTCTCAAATGAATCCCATGGAGCTGAAGTATAGCTCCAATACACTAAGAATGCTAGATTTTTATAGGTTCCAGGGATTTTCTTCCTCCTTCTCTCCTGTTGTGTGTGCCAGAGGTCTCCTGCTTCCTGTCTCCAGCTGATAGTGGTGGGACATTGGAGGGTCATGGAGAAGGGGAGGGGGCCAGTCTCTGTGCTGCTGAGGGGGGCAGGGGACAGGGGGCTGGCAGTGTCTGACAGCTGAAACAGATGATGCCGCACACCACCTATGTAAACAGAAATAGGCGCTGGAGCTGATGTAGCACAGAGATATGACCCTGCCCATAGAGCCGCTGAGTCTAGACTCCAGATGTGTTCGCACTGTTACCAGGCCAATTCAGATCTAACTGGTAAATATTTCTACCAGATGACAGCAGGCTCATTTACAGAAATGAGGACAAAGGACAAAAATAGGCAGAAAATTGGTACTGGGCATTATTGCCTCTTAAAAATTTATTCTGCATAGTTTTAGAGATGTTAAGGGGCAATTATTTAAATAGATGGTATGCATTCTTTTATTTTCTTACCATGTTCAGCTGAAAAAGTTCCAAGGCAAACTAAAGGCTATTTAGGCAGTTTAGTCACTTAAAATGAACTGAAACAGAGGTCTGTAAAGGATAAAATAAAATTTATACTAGGAGTTTGCCATATGGACATAAAGAAATGAGGAAAAAATATAGTTTTGATAACCTCAGGATGTTAAGTACCAGTTTGTTGGGAAATGAGTGTGATGTGATTTATTTACAGAAATAAGTGATTACATAACAAAGACACTCTGTAGAAACAAAATCCAAGACATAAACCCCTATCTCTTGGTGTTTCATCTTCCCAAATATAGGATTGTGACTCCTGATCTGTGTGGTGTTCAGAATATCATAAAATGTGTCAATGAAGTTGACAGCTGAGCACCACTGATTTAACAATTTGAACAATCAAGGCTCTGACAAGTTTTGTAACAGGTTACTGATTTGCATCTGCCTCAGACAACTACGAGGAAGCAACAGAGATCTGCAGTAATCTGGGCTCTTTTCTAATATCTTTTACTTTATGTGTGGTATCTTGTCACATAACCATGGGCAAAAGATTTTTCTTGCAGAGAGATGCAATCCTAGACAGTGTATGTTAAGAGACAGTAAGCAAGGGAGAATATTATCTATATCCTTTATGAAGACATTTATAATTTGCACAAATATTATATGATCCTCAGTTCGAGTCCCATGTTTGCAACATGACTGCCAA
This sequence comes from Bucco capensis, assembly GCA_013396975.1. NCBI lineage: Eukaryota > Metazoa > Chordata > Aves > Piciformes > Bucconidae > Bucco > Bucco capensis. Next base: position 74,441 of record VWZO01012998.1, read on the forward strand.
TTAGTGATTCCAGCAGGAGATCTGTGAACAGAAGATAATGACTTCGCTGATTGGGGGGCATAGGAGTCCTACTTTTCACATTTTGTGATGAACCTTCCTGAAATTAGTTGTCTTCCTGATGAGTTGGACAAAAATCACAGCACATAAGCATCTGTAAGATACAGCGTTTCAGCTATAAAAGGAAATTAATAAACAAAAGTGATTTTTAAAATTTTCTTTAACATAGTGAAAAGCTTGTATGAAAGTTGTTATATTGTTTTGAAACCATTTATTAGAATAAGGTTGTTTCTTACCATGTCTAATACTGAATGCATTGGTACAAAATGTATTAATTCAGCCTTGCAGCAGAGTATTTGGGGGGTGTTTTTTCCCTATCCCAGTAATTGGTAGCTAAATAGTTACTTTTATGACATACTTATATGGGCAAGCAAAAGAGCATTCGGATCATCAGAGACCAGAGCCAAGCTATCTATAAAAGCAAAGTTAAAAATGGCTTAGCTGTTAAAGTGATCACCTTAAACAATGAGTATCTTGGTTCCTCAATTTGGACTCATAAACCAGCAGCAGGAGCTTTGAACTGACAAAAAAATAAAGGCTGCTCTAATCTAAATGTTCCTTGAGATGACCTCTTAAATAGTTAACCTTCTGACTATGTTGTAACTGCAACTTTTTCTGTGCACACCTGTGAAGCTATTCCTTTGTGTTCAAGAGACAGAGTGGATTTACTTACTAATTGGCTCTTATTGCACAATGTTCCTTTGCTTTTTCTCCTCCTTCTTATCTTCCCTTTGTGTTTCAGGATCTCTAGCCAAGTGCTAAATATTCCTGAGGAGAAGTTTGCAAGCACTGGTACAAAATGGTTTGGCTGACAATTCAGAGAATATCAGTATATACTCTCTAGTGAGCAGTAGTGTACTATGAAATTACTGCATTTAATTGGGTTACAGCTGCTGATCATTTTGTGCAGCTTATACTGGGGGTTTCCTAGCAGATTCTCTAACTTAACACTGTTTCTTTTCTTGGACATTTTCACCCATATACAGAGGAAAAGAAGGTGTAAGACTAAGGCTTTGTCTTTGTACAAAACCACAATGCTTAATTTTTCCAGAGAGTGCACACTTTTAGCATTTGTTCACCTAATCGTTTGACACCAAGTTTCCTGGTACCAAAATAAACAATATTAAAAAAGCAGATAAATTAGACATAAAAGGCCTGAAGACACTGAAGACACAACATAAGTTTTGATTTAGTGGAGAATAAAGAACACTAAGCAGACCCTACAAGGAAAAAACACCAAACCCCCAAAACAACAACAAAATGCTTTTGGTTTCCTTCTCCAGAGTATTCCATCTTCCATAACTGACTGTTCTTGACAGGATCAGCATCTCAGAATTGACCCCATTCTCCACTCCCTTTTCTCATGAGAAGAGCTTTTTAAACAGTGAATAGCTCTCTGATCTACTGGCTTCCTATATGACCATTCACACCGTGGTTATTCAGCAACTTCAACTCAATGATCAGGCTAATGAGAATACTTGAAGCAATATGATACAATACTGTCTAGAAGATATTAAAACTATAGTAGATTTTCATCTCCCACAGCCTATCTCAGAAAATCTGCTGACTTCCCAGCCTTCATCCCCATGAATCGTATAAGAATCACCTTTTTTTTTTTTTTTGACAGACTGGGAGAAGCTGGGGGCTTTCATGTCTTCCAAGAGCATCCAGCTTTAAGAATGGAATGCTGCATCCCATGTTTTCTGTCTTAAGTGAAATGCTATATGTTTTCAGCCTCAAGCTTAGTTATCCCAAAGGTATACACAAACATTTTTCTCTAGAATAAAAACCTGAAAATTAAAAGGTGGGGCAAACAGAAATCTCTGAGCTAACTTAAAGCTAAGAAGAACAAATGGGAAACAACTGACATCTTTATTTGCCATAAATACCTTGTCAAGAACATCCAAATTGACACAAAGGCTACAAATAGGGTTACATCAGAAAGTGTCTATAATGCAAAGGGATATTCATGAATAACATTTTTTCAATAAAATTTTAATCTAGAATCTGGAGGAAGTAAATTTTATTCCAACCTGCTATTGATAACCATGACATATCAGATTTTTAAAAATCTGTCTGAAATATACTTATGGATTTTTTCAGTTCTACACAAGTATTTGTCCATACTAATGCAATTTGTACAGAGATGCACACATACTAAGATATTATCTGGACTGCGTAAAAGAAGAGTTGTTTATTATGATGCCTCCCATAATTTCCCTTCCCTTCTCCTTCTCTCTTTCACTGTTTCTCTTTCTCTAACTTTAACTTTTTCTCCTTCTCTTTATCTTTCTTTTCTCTTTATCTTTCTTTTCTCTTTTCTCTTTCTTTCCCTTTCCCTTTCCCTTTCCCTTTCCCTTTCCCTTTCCCTTTCCCTTTTCCCTTTCCCTTTTCCCTTTCCTTTTACCTTTACCTTTATCTTTACACTTACCTTTACCTTTGTCTTTACACTTACCTTTACCTTTACTTGTTTTACTTTTTTAAGCAGTCCCATAGGCATTTATTTGCACCTTTAGACTTCAGAATATCTTCAGATATACAATTGTGTGCTCATATAAAACATTTACATCAATGCTCCTAGCACATATGCATTTCTTCATTTGTATCTCAACTATTCTAAAGAATTTTCTTACAGTCTTTGGTCACTGACAGTCCATAGGACATCAGAAGGTAATTCACAAAATAATAGTCCATTTGATTTTAGGGAAAGGAAAAATATATGCATACATGTTTTTATCCAGACAAATACAGGGAAGAAAGTAAAAGTAATGAATGGATGTTTATTTTAACTTAACCACTTTTTATTTGCAAATAAGAGCTCTTATGGTAGTACTACATAAGATGTTCAATGCGTATTTTTGAAAGTGTTAAGACACCTTTTGATTCTTTGTAAAGCAGTTACATTTTCTATGGATTAAAAAAGGTTGAGAACCAGTGCTCAAGAAAATCCCCACGAGACTGATGGGTACAATAAAAAGTAAATAATGGTTATATTCATCCAATTGTTAGTATGCAAAAGACAAAGCCTAAATCAGGAAAGCAGTTAATTTGCAAGAAAAAACAACAACCCTCTGAGAGTTCAAAATTTCCAGAGGCAAAACAAAGAAGCCATTGCACCAGCAGAGACATATAAAATGGGCCTAAACAGGAAGTTTCTGGACAGGAGACAGGAAGAGATGGGAATTCAGTCATTCCTGGTAGGAGCCAGGAGGGAGCTTGAGTTCATCGAGGAAACAGCCAAATTCAAGACAAGCTGTCCTGATTCAAAGAGAAAAACCTCTGTGATTCTGGAGAAAATTCATGTAAAGAAAGTATCCTGATCTAAAAAAGCCTCCAAAAAGACCACAGCACAAACTTAAAGAATGATCCAGACCATGAAAATGTTGGCCTATAACAGGGAAATAAGGATAGGGACTGTATTTTTTTTTTTTGCTTTAATTTTAAGGGAGTTTTACTAAATCAATAAAATTTTATCCTGCCTTTTTTAATTTAAGAAAAGAATATTTAAAAAGCAGAGCACAGGTCTGCATGGGTAACTCTATGTTTACAAATTATGGAATAGCAGGAAATATTCCCCAATGCTGGCAAGCTATCACATACACTGTTAAATTGTCAAATAGTCCCAGTACATTTCTAACCCAGGCCAACAAGCCCTATCCCAGACAATTCCTGAGCATAGTGTAGGAGGGAGTATTGGCCAAGGACCACTGCAGTAGGCAGCTGGGATGAGGCCATCCTGTGTGGAAGTTAAGCAAGTTGAACAGGTGAATACCAGCAATTTGATTCCTAGTTTACATCAGTGCCAGAAAATCACACTATTAATTTGCTAGCATAGAAATATCCTCTGTATGTACATGTGCTGTGTTTATCATGAAGCTCTAACAGGGCAAATTATAAACTGGCAATATCATGCCACTCAGTAGGATTATGGAAGCTATATAAGAACTGCAAAAAGTATGGTATTTGGTTTCAGGGTTAGAATATGAGTATCACAAGGGGGAAGAGATCACATCCTTGACTGTTGGGATTCTCACTTGTATCAGTTTTACAGAATGACAGAAGAGTTGAGATTGGAAGGTACCTTTGGGCATTATCTAATCCAACCTTCATGCTCAAAGCAGAATCTAGTAATGCAGGCTGCCCAGGACCACTTACAGTCAGTTTTGAATAACTCCAAGGATGGAGTCTCTGCAGCTTTTTTGGGTATCCTGTTCCACTCTTCAACAACAGGAAAAATTTTTCCTTGTGTTTAAACTGAATTTCCTTTATTTGAGTTTGCGCTCATTTCTTTTGATCCCAGACACCACTGAGAAGTGTCTGACTCCAGACTCGTCAGTTCCAGTTCTCCCATACTCTTTTCATGTATCAGATGCTCCAGTCCCTTTATCCTGTTCATGGCCTTTACTGGACTTAATCTACTATGTCCATGACTCCTTTGTGCTGGCGAGCCCAGCAATCGACACAGCACTCCAGATATATCTCTCCAGGTCTGAGTAGAACAGAAGGATCTTCTCTCTCAACTTTCTCGCAAAAATTAAGAAAGGAAAGATTTTTTTTTCAGAAGAATTGCTTAAGGATTTGAAGATTCTTCCACAGAATGATATCAAAGCAGTAAAAGAAATGAATTTAGTTCACAATGTATATTTAAAGTAACTTTATGGTCTCTTGTGATTTTTTTTTTAGTGGGAGTATTTCTGGTTTTGCACATAAGAAGTCTCATTAGATATCCTGCATCCTCATAATAAGAAAAAACATATATTCAGAAAATTACACATTACAAGGAATATCTTTGCAGTATTGATTACATTATGTTAGTAAAATAGGAAGAGAGAAACGGGTTAATAAGTTTAGTTCCAAGGGAGAACTCAAGTAACTTACAACCACAGTGCAACTTTTCTGTTGAAATAGTCTATAAAAATAATGGAAACCAATTACTGATGTTTACTGCTGCACTGCCTTTAACTATCTGGAGCTATGGTAAGCTTTATTAAGGCTTACACATGCAAAACTTAGTTTAGATTGAATCAAATGGTGTATAGATATGGGTTTGTTTTCATTTACTGTTGGCAAAGGCGTTGCAGGATGTTCAGTATTTTGAAAGTATAAATATTTTTAAGCAAGTACATAGATTGCCTCAAGCAATGTTCATAATCATTTAGAAGTAATCTGAAGGTTGAAATGTGGTTCACTGACAACATCCACTTCCTAACTACTCTTAATTTTGCACATTTCATAAATAATGTCAGACAAACACATTACCACTGGCACACTGGAACTGCAGGATAATTATCTCTGGATGCCATGCTTGTAAGGCTCCCTCTTTACTATGGGGAACCCACAGTCCCTGTAGCCCTCATATCACAGAATCAGAGAATCACAGAATCACCAAGGCTGGAAAAGACCCCCAGGATCATCAAGTCCAGCCTATGACCCAATACACCACAACATCTAAACCATGCCACTCAGTGCCACATCCAATCTTTTCTTAAACACCTCCAGGGATGGCGACTCCACCACCTTCCTGGGAAGCCTATTCCAGAGCCCAAATATCCTGATAGACCAGCTTATAAAATCTGCACAGGAGTCACCATGACACTTTTCCATTGAATTTCATCTTTCCTAGGGCCCCAAGTGCAGAGAGCAGAGGAATATGATGTGCACACAGGTCTTGCCTGGTGGGAAATCACAATGCAGAGGGAACACAACTCCAGCCTGGGTACTGGGAACAACAGATGAAATTCAACATGTGCAACACAAGCAATATCAGATCATTGAAACCTTCTATACACTTGTCTAAATATATCCTTGTTTGTTAGTGCTGGAACACCCATGGTTTCACTAGCAGAGATCTAAGTCCTTCTTGAACCTACCATCAGCACTTTTCCATCACAAGCAGACTTTCTGAAGGGAGGACAGGGAAGAAAAGATGTTTAGGACTGCAGGCACCATCCACATGTCATAGGAGTGCACTTAGAGCAGGGTAAGGTTCAGACACTTTGGAGCATCTCCAGCAGTAAATGAAACAAGGCCGAAGACATCATGCATCATTTTAAAGCACTGGCATATCCCTGGAACAATTTTGATCTGCACCTAGCTGGCATCTCCTTTAGGCAATCCCCAGCCATGGTTTAGTGCCAGGGATCATTGTCAGGAGACAGTCCAGCCAAGGCTACAGAGTTCAGCATCTTGAACACAAGCCCTGGTTCTGCTTTGTTCCCTAGTATAGACACAAAAAGCGTAGCAACACCCAGCCTTGTTCCACTATATCAGACATTTACATAGTGAAAGCTTACATAAAATGCCCCCTTCCAGAAGCTACTGTTAATAAGATAGAAAATGGTGGGGAAGGCTTGTAAGACATTTGCTATTATCCTTTTATTTTTTTCCTAAATGCCCTGCAATGAGGCATTTAGCACAACAGTAACATGGTCCTAATTTGGGGATATTGGAGGCTACAGTAAAAATAATGCATATAGGTCAAGCCAAACTCTTCTTGGTCCTCTGTTTTAATTGCAGTGTATTTCAGATGGTTAGTTGTTATCATCTTTCAAGGTTTTTTTCATTTTATGCAAATTCAAATAAAAATTAAGCTTCTTATTTATTGTGGTTTACTTATTGATTAACTGATATCTCCTAGGGAAAAAGAAGAAATCTTCACAGTTTCCACCGCTAAAGTCCTGTGGAATTTAATAGCTACAGTCTTTAAAATTCTGGTTTAAGTCACACTGATAGATTTGTCTCTTTCAAGTGAGTATTTGTCACAGGACTGTTCTACAAAAGAGTTGAACTCCTTCCCGGTAGTATCTTTCTTTCTCATTGTCCTGGTTTGACCAGAAGCTAGGGTCAAAAGAACAATCTTTTGAGAGGATTTTGCCAGAATACCCTCTCCCCAAAAGATGGGGACAACAAATAAACAAAAACAAAAGCACCAGGCACGCAGATAGTGAATTTCTAAGAATAGCTTTATCTAAATTTAAATGGTACAACAGTATGAAAGAGATAAACAATAAAGAAAAATAAAGTGGTTAGTTAAAAGATGGATTCGGCCCTTTCTCCCTTCTAATCACCTGGCCTTGCTGGCAAAAGCTGGCAGGCTTCCAATCACTCACCTCTTCCCCCCTTCCAATTAATCATCTCCCCCCCCCTTACTTTCACCCCGGGATGGGAGTTGTACAAAATACCAGAGGAATTTCAAGAATGCCAGAGGCCTTTTTTTCTGTAAAAGGGAGGAGGGAGAGCCAAACCGACCGAGAGCGAGCAGGAACAGGAAGCAGGAAGCAGGAAGAGAACTTTCACTCCTCTCTTATATACACAAAAATACATCATCCTTCCGCGCAGTCCATGATTTGCTGTTTGTTGTCTCTCTTGAGTGATGTCTCAGGGTTACAACCCTTGACCCCCCCTGTGCGGAAATGCTGCGGCGATGGTCTACATCTGCGCAGGTGCGGGGTTTCGTTCTCTCTCAGCAGACCTCTTAAAGAAACAGTGTCCAAAATTCAAAGTTCAAAAGGGAACATGACGTACAATAAATCCTTAGTGTTTTAAATCACTCCACGACACTCATTTCGCCATTAACTTTACTTTTATATTAATCAAAAGTCTTCATGTCATATGTGCTCAGGAGCAACATCTTTACATGGCAATTGCAATTCCGTACTAGCAGATGTCTTTGTACAAAGAAAAACGTAGTTTAATTGCACAAGGAAAGTAATGGAATTTTGCTTAAAGATTAGCAGAGAACACGGAAATTGCAAGTCCAGCCATTTAGTAACTGGCCAGCCTGAACAAGCTTGACACCCAGTAGTGATCTGGCTATTATATGTGAATATTTTATGTCTCGCAAGATGCTCTTCCTTCCATTGGTAAACATTACTGTATTGTGATCAAGAAATTTCAACAGAAAATGAGCATCGTTGTTCTAAGCCCCCTGTAAACATCCAGGCTCCTAAACAGCTAAACAGATGCAGATGAGAGAAGAAAAAATTAGAGCAGCAAAAGTATCCTTTCCCAAGAATGTATTCCAAAGTGTGATCACTTGTCAAGCTGAGGAGAGATTTCCCAATATTATCTTTTTCTACAGCAGTGCTACATCCACTGTGAAGCCTATCTTCTGAATGCAATTTGAAAATGCTTTAAACAGATTTCAGTGACACGAGGATGGCTCTTGCTCATTGTATCATCACTTCATTATATTATTATATTGCAGTAGTATCTGGAGGATTCATTCACATACATAGGGACTGTAAAATTTCCTGCCCTACAAGCTTACAGTTAGCAGAGAATAACTAATATGAATTACTTAACATTCATAATATTTCATCATTTCTTATTTTGGAAAAAAAGAAAAAGAAATCCGTCACATGTTCAGCACTGTTTCAAAATGAAGGGGCTCGTTTCTAGCCAAGCATGATTAAAAGCTCTAAAATGTTGTGTCCGCTGTATTTGAAGAACAGGTTCGGGACTACCTATTGAACCTTGACCAGAATAAATCTATGGGCCCTGATAACATACATCCTAGGGTCCTGAAGGAATTGGCTGAGGTTGTAGCAAGACCGCTCTCTATCATATTTGACAAGTCGTGGAGGTCAGGAGAAGTTCCGGGAGACTGGAGAAAGGCTAATATTACACATATTTTTAAAAAGGGTAGGAAGGATGACCCGGGGAACTACAGGCCGGTGAGCCTCACCTCTGTGCCTGGGAAGATCATGGAGCGAATAGTCATGGATGTGATGCTCAGGCACATGCAAAATAAAGAGGTGATACTGAGTAGTCAGCATGGATTCACCAAGGGCAAATCGTGCCTGACCAATTTGGTGGCCTTCTATGATAGAGTGATTGGAGCGGTGGATGAGGGGAAACCGACTGATGTAGTCTATTTGGATTTTTGTAAGGCCTTTGATATGGTCCCTCATGA